>JAOTQQ010000023.1:66105963-66189101 GCA_026546715.1 Gallinago undulata
CTCGACCTACTGGCCACACTCTTCCCTATGCAGCCCAGGATTCTGTTGGCCTTCCTGGCCACAAGAGCACACTGCTTTGCTCATTGTCATTGCATTGCTTGCTCATTGGTTAGACAGCAGTTCAGCAGCAGAACCTGGTATAGACCCCAGGGCTATATTTCCACTAGTAAATCAAAAAAGCATAGGGACGCCTTTCTGGCACTGAGACCAGCTGGTATGGCTCATGTACAATATCAGCTTTGATACCCTACAGAGCAACCACAGTCACGCTGTCTGTTGAGAACTGTCACTCACGCTCACACTGTGCTAAGCCCTCAGTTGTGCCCAGGCATGGCTTGGGAGGGTGTTAGCTGCCCAGAGTGTGCCATGGGACATGTCGGCAACAGAAATCCATTGACTGTGGGACAGGAATCAGATCCAGCAGTTTTGATTAGGCAGAGGCAGAGACTAGGCTCGGCAGGTTGTCCATTCTCCTGCTGCCCATTCTGGCTACTAGAATGCTCAACTTTATCTAAATAGTAAAGTGCGCTTCACTAGGTTCTTGCACAGGACTAAGTATGTTACTTTAGGTAGGCCAGAGTTTTTAGGAATGTTAAAATGTCTGGCGCATGAAAAAAAATGTTTTCAAAAATTCCTACCTTCCTTGGTATAATAAATCTTTACCGAGGATTTATTTTCTCCCAAGAAACTGTAATTTCAATTGGAAATTGGACAATTGGAAACCATGTTATTGAGACAGACAATTATGGAGAGCAGCTGGCATTTCATATACCAATGTGAAGGCTGGGGGGAATGTTTTTTGAATCTAGACTATGATTTCTTTGCTGATGAACAAAAACTTGTTTATCATATTCAATGGACAATGCTGGAAAAAAGGTTGTGCAAACATTCAGGCTGTGTTTTCATTTTCATTGACTTAAATTTGATATTTTCAAATATCTTAGTGTATGATGCAAACAGCTTATGCAATTTATGCTAAATAGGGTGGAAGAAACCATTTCTGCAAAAAGTGCAGAAATGAACATCTAAAAAGATATCACATGTGTACAAAATAATTTATATCCGTAGGTAATGTGGCCTTTGGAAGCACCATGTATATGTATATTTGGGACATTCAGAGTGTTTTTAAACCGGTGTGCTTTGAACTGCTAGCTCGTTTTTCATCGCTAACAGGAATTATGGGGTTAACTCCCCGCAGTACATACTGCACTAAATAATCGCTTCCAATCCCTTCAGAGATGATGAAATATATTTGAACCTTGCATGAGCAAAATTTAGTTTTTTCCTTCAAAGAAGCATGAGCACATCACTAGTAGAAAGAGTAAGATGAAAATTAATCCCAAAGAATATTTTCCTTGAAATTTTGACCATTAAATTTGGGTTGTTACTGGAAAACTGAAATGACAAGTAAGGTTTTTTGGCAAAGGATCTGAAGTGGGAATAAGAAAGCTGAGGGCTTTGCAGTCAATACACCATCGGCCTTTTTTATCTGTACCACATTGTCCACTGAAGGAGGCCATTGGTTTCACTTTGATTAAAAACAGATGCTTAAGGCAGATGTTTAGAGTTCAAAAGAATAGAGCTCACGCTTATGAAATGCTTCCCTGCGAGGCACTCAGGGCTCTAACAACAGGTACAGAGTGTCCTCAGGTTCAAATTTCAGATATTCTAGGTAGCAGGGAAAAATAATAGAGCATTCACCTAGTATGATACTTTTCCTACAGGGAGAAGCAGTTTTCTGGGGTTTGACTCTGTCTGTGCAGTATAGACTGAGTATATTTGCCCTCTGTTCAGTGACTGTCCAGAAAAAAAGTCTGTTCTGCACTGTTAGTACTGTACCCGTTTGTCCCTGTAGCCCTGTGGTAGCCATGGGAGGAGGTGGGATGGGCAGGGTGACAGACACTGCCACCAGGCAAGAGAAGGGAAAAAGAGCTGGGTGCTGTAATCTGAGGGCATTTGTCTTAGCTCTGTTCTTGTTATTTAACGGTATGCACTGAGTTTTTAAAGTTAGCACTCACCTATTCCAAAAAACCTCACTATTTCACAGAGGAGTTGTTAAAAGAAAGGGAGCGAAAGGGAGCAAAGGGGAGCAAGGCTTCAATGTTATGACCATGAGGGCACCCAGAGCCCTGCCTGCCCCTCCCCACGCCTTTGGGGCTTAGCCCAATCCTGCCCAAAGCCCAGGTCTCCATGCCAACCCCCTGGTGCCATCAGCCCCTGCCCCAGCAATGCTGCAGCAGGGCTGATCCCCACAGCCCTGCCCTGCCCAGCCATAATCCTTGGCGCATGTCTCATCCTGGCCTGGCCCCATGTCCCCTGTCTGTCCTGCTCCTTTCTGGGTGGGCAGGACCAGGCCCTGGTGGGCAGGCCCTGGTGGGTAGGCCCTGGTGGCCAGGCCCAGGCAGGTAGGCCCTGGTGGCCAGGCCCAGGCCCTGATGGCACAGGCCCTGCCCCAATAGCCCTGGGATCTCCCAGCCCCATCTCATGGCCCTGAGGAAGCCAATGGCACTTGCAGCACCTTGAGCATTGGTGCAGGAGTGCTGACTACATCTCTGGCAGCAAACTGACTCAAGGCCACCAGGCAGAGTCTGGCCACTTAGAATCATAGAATCATCTAGGTTGGAAGAGACATTTAAAGATCATTGAGTCCAACCATCAATCTAACACTGCCAAAAGCACCATAAAACCACATCCTTAAGCACCACAACTACCCACCTTTTGAATACTTCCAGGGATGGTGATTCAACCATTTCCCTGGGCATCCTGTTCCAATGTTTGATAACCCTTGCAGTGAAGAAATATTTCACTTCCATAATATTAAACTCTGTCAGACTGTGGAGACAGGATGGACACATACAAAATGCCCCCTGGGGAATGGTCCTTGTCCCACTCTGCCTTCCAGACCTTCTCTGGTAAAATTGGACGTGATCTTCCAGCTGCACAGGCCTCACCAGCTTCAAAGACAGACCAGGCCTGCTTTTAAAAAAGCCTCAAGTTTTAGACCTGTCATATTTCAGATCTCGTAGACTTTAAGAGTAAATGACAGTTACATGCCTGGATAGATTCACTACTGGAAGAGCACTATGTTTGCTATAAACATGTACATTTAAAATGCTCCAAAGTCTTTGTAAGCAAACTTGTCTGGCATTACTTGACAATGTGTGTGTTTTCCATTTGCAAATAAATTTCTGAGTGTCCCACAGGGGTTATGAAGGATTCAGAGAAACAAATATTTCTTTTCCTACAACATTTTCCCTTATTTTAAGACAAAAAAAATGTATAATGTGAATGATTCTTTTCTATAAATGTAATTATATTGTACTTTATAAAACCTTTTATCCTTTTTGGGAACAGCATAATCTGTTATGTGTTATATTGAAAACACACAAAGAGGGTCCTCAGTGGACAAGCTGAAGCAGAAATGCTTCTTCTTACCCGGTGTAGTTTATGTGCAGGGAAGAGGAGGAAAACTGAAGGCAAGAGGAAAGAACAGAGAGAGCTGGACATTCTCAGTATTTAACCAGTGACAGAGCAAAAGCTCAGAAAATTGCTGTAGGTGCATAGTGCTGTATCGGGTTGGATAGTCAGGATTTTCAAAGGGATTCCTGACATTTGAGCTTTATAGATTTTTCTGACTTGCTGTGAGTCTGTAGACCTCTAAACGATCCTTTACAACTCAGATCTGTCTCACTGGATAGCAATTTAGAGAAAAAGAACAGAAGGTGGACCAAGCACTACAAATTTAGGATCACCATCAGCAGGAGTAAAAGGAGAGGTAAGATGCCTCTGAATGAGACAGTGCATCAGAAGGTTAGAGAGAAAACCAGGGGAGAATGGAAATCCCAGTTAGCGGATGACAGGACTCTTGTAACTTCGGAGACAACAGGAAGCTTGAAGAGATTGTGAATAGTTACTGGTCCTGAAAACTGCCATGGGTAGGAGTCACCAGAAGGACTCTTCAAGAAATGTGTTGGGGGACAGTTGTGAATGAGAAACAATTTAGTGAAGTCCAGCTAGAAACAGAGGGAAGTATACTACCCTACACACCAAGGTAGAAAGAGAGTATTTGCTAACACTGGAAAAGAAGGCGAAAAGGCCTCTACTGCTTGAATTGAAAGTTTCATGAGGGAGTTGTATAAGACAAGAAGAAAGTGATAAAAATAATTTAGGAAGTCATACGGGCAAAGTATGCCCAAAGTTTGCAACAACTTATTTCCATCCCGTTCTATGGTTGTGTTAATTATTATAATTTAAAACTTCTACTCCATCAAAGGGCCATATCCCCTGATCTCAAAGCATATAAGTTGACAGGGTGAACTAGTCTAGTGTGCTCCTCAAGCAGTTTTCCTATTTTTGAACCTGATTTATTGAATTTGACACAGATGCTAGACCCTGAAGGCCTCACAAAACTGATCTATGTAGGCAGTGTGCAAAAAGCAACAGGCACAAAAACTTATGGGCACTCAACTTGAGCTAGTTTCTCCCTTTATTTTCTTGAATTTGTTACCTGATTAAGTCCTACAGGCAATTTAATCAGATGTGCAACTTACATATACTCAAAGGCTGATAACAGTGATATGTTGATAAAACATTCAACCCAAAATTTCACCACAGTTAGGTATCTCATTCGGTATCTCATTCAGAGGCTTGTGATATGTGAGAACCTGACTGTGTTTCAGTTCAGATAAGGTGAAAGCAGGAAGACAAATTGGGAGAAATTGATCACTGAGATTCAAAAAGTAACCCCAGTACTTTACTGACATAGAAAAGCCTTTCAGAGCTAAAATCGTTCATAACTTGCTCACAGTAGCATCTCAACCAGGTATTATCAACGCTGTTGACCAGCAAGCTGACTTCTCTTCTTAGGTACAGAGGTTGCCAATGGTCTTTGAAACCTTGTCATCTCAAGATTAGGTTATTGCAATATATTTGTTATGAAGCTACTCTCTGAAAGTCTTTTGAGTTGGTATTTGCATAAAAAATAAACTTGCTCACAGGGATAGTGTCTTGCTAGCAGATGTTTTGCAAGTGGCATCTAGGGAGATTTTTCAGCCAAATAATGTATTTTCTGCAAGAGACTTATGTCAGATATCACTCTTAAAAGTAAGTTATGTGATGATAATAATATATGAACAGAGCTGAAATGAGACATTTTGCCAGTAGCTTGTCTGTGAAAGCAAATTTCCTTCAACTCTATTACCCACAGAAATCCAATAGAGTAGTTTTTAATTTAAAAAATGGAAGCAGCATAAGGATGAGTAACCACAGATTTTTTTTAAAAAATGTAAGCAAACAGAAAAGGCAGCCAAATATTTACAGAAGCATGGAAGTATCTTTTGAAGAGATTCTATCAGGAGCTCAAACTGAATGTGTCATACACATCAAAAAGGACTTTAAAAGAACAACAAAAAAGAAAACAAATTGATAAACAGCAGTGAGGGGGAAGCTATGAAAAACTTTTTTTTCAAAAAATCAGTGTTGTATTAAGACTAAAAGGAAAATTGTAAATATAAACTTTGATCAATTAAATGCAAAACAATTATAACACAGGCCAGCCAAAACAGAATCTTAGAATCAACTTGTTAAAGATATAAAATTATTAATCAAAAGGGATTAACTAGAAAGTAAACATACCAGAAACTAGAAATCTGACAGAGCCTACAGAGTTAACAGGTGGTCAAGATGTGAAAGGATTACTCAGAAAAGGTAAGACCATAAGAGCAGAGCTCAATTAATTAATTGCATTTCTGCTGACTGTGAAGAACATGAGGTAGCTCCCATCCTGGAACCGTTATTTTTGAAGGATGAGTCAGAAGAATCATCTCGAGCAGAAGCAGCAGCAGGAGAAGTTTAGAAAAATGTTCATTAAATGAGTGTTGAGTCACAAGTTGAGTTGTTGACTCATATATAGCCCAGTAACCCCAATTTCTATACTTGCAAAATTGGAAAAATATGTTGTAAAGGTAGACATAGTAGGCATGTATCTAAATTAACACACCAGGAAAGAGTAAACATCTTGTAATTTTTTGCTTCAAAAGCTGTTTGTGTTCTTTGAGGAAGCAAAGAGGGATATGCATGAGGTGAGGTTAATAAAGTGAAGTCGGGTTTCCAGAAGGCTCTCACATGATTGCTCACCAAGACTGTTGGACAAATTTGGCTACCATAGGTTAAGAAAAATGTAAGTCCTCTTACGAATTTAAGAACTCAGCAGAGATAAGATTATATTTAAAAGATGGGGAACAAAGAACAGGGAGTAAGCAGACAGATTTTCCCAACTGAAAGAGGTAAAACTACCAGCTAGAAAGACAGATAAAATTCAATAAATGCAAACAATGTACACCCTGTATAGTCATATATAATGTAACAGGTTCTCAATTATTACCACTCTCCCCAAAAAAAGAATCTGAGGTCAATTTTTGCTGTGAGCAATTTTGTGGTGAAAAAAAAATAAGAATCAATCTCCAATGTGAACTAAAAAGACAAATAGACCATTAGAAACTATTAGGAAAACAGGAAACTGCACTATGTTATGGCATGTCTGGTGTGTCCACTTACTGGACAAAATTTACACATTAAATTTCTATCTCCTTGTCTTAAAATCTATAGTAGAAAAGATACAACAGAGAACAACCAGCATAACAGTGGTGAAGGATGGTTATCATAGATGTAGGCTACATAAGTTAGGGCTTCCCAGTATGGTAAAAAGAGGGGAGGGATTTGAAATCAGAATTATGAGTTGCATAGAGAAGGCAATTAGGCAATCATTATGCATTGCTTCTTACAGTGGAAGAACTAAGAGGGATCAAAAAAGAAGTAAGTTTTTTTATACAGTCCTTAACTACAAGTTAATGAAGATGCCAAAAAGTATAAGCTCAAAAAGTGACTAAAAGTTATATAGCTACTCTGTGTCCATCAAGGGTTACTTTACACAAAAATGTTACGAACTCCAGAAGTGCTTGCACCACAGTTTTCCTAAAGCTTGGAGGACATACTGGGAGAAGGACCATGCAATGCTTCTCTTGCCTCATGTAGACATTCTTCCAGCATTTAGCACTGATCTTTGTCAGAGATGCAGTAGTGGGCTGCTTGCACCCAAACCCCAAATGAAATGTGTTCTTATGTACCCTAGTGGAACAATTTTCTCCCCTTGATTGTCTCATAGCCCATTTACATGGATTGTAATTTCCACATGAATGACAGAAGAATTAAGAGAAAAGCTTGTTTCTAATTTCAGAAATGTTCATTTTAAAAATGGAAATTGACCTTTGGTCTTACACATTGCTAAGCTGTACACTGTAAATCACCCTCAAATAGTTCTTTTTATTGCTCTATACTTTCCTCACCTCTTGTTCAAACAAAAATAAGTAAAAAAATTCTCTAAAGTTAAACATTTGCTCAGCGAAGACTGTTAGATTTTTTTTGACATTTCTGCAGCAAGAGTCAAAACTATATAAAAGCCATAGAATTGACAGGAATGATCTACGATGTGAGCAGAAGGTGTAAATTAAATAACCTAGCAAATAAGAAGTGGGGTCAATAAAAGGATCTCACAGAATATCACATTTAATGGCCATGGCTTTTTACTTTTGGAAATAAAGGTAAGTAAAGGAAAAGCAAGTAGGCCTGCACTCATCCTGCTGTTACTGAACATAGGAAATCATGACAGCTCAGTGAAAATCAAAGCTCCCACTCCACAGTCTGAATTTTTGTGATGTGACACCAGGAGGCAAAGCCTGTTAGAAAAGATTATTAGAATGGCACTAAGGAATCTTTATACTTTCTAATCCTAAAATACTGCAGAAAAAAAGCAGTCTGTAATCTGGAATAATGGAGCCAGAAGTTGGTCCAGCATGTCAGCTCCTTCACATGAAATTGCCTCAAGTACTTAAGTTACCAAGGCTTTTCTCATACCATCAATATAACTGTAAACTTAACTGGTGAGCAAGTCTGGTGAGAAAGTCTGCTGAGGACAGCAAAGCAGATGAATTAAAGTGGAAAAAATTTTTCTCACCAACAGATACTCAGGGAATTGTGAGAATAAACATCAAGATTTCTTCAAACGTCAGCTGTGAAATTTTGTGATTTATCTAGGGCTGTACACATATAAGGTAATTCCAGGTATACTTTTTCAGGCAAGATTTCTCTGAAAGTAAAAGGCATCAGAATAGCAAGATTACAAAAGACAATCTACATATTTTTGCATTTCATCAACTGTAAGGAGTCACACAGAAAATAGCTGCACCTGGCATGATAAAATACTTTTCCTTTTATCATTACTAAATGATGAGCTTGCAAACGGTGGGTTAAAACTGTGAGCAAGTGGACCATGCTTTAATTTATTGCTTTTAATTTCCTGTGGGGTAAATTCATTACCAGGTCCCTGTGGATGTTTGTTATTTAACACTTCATCTAGCACCCTCCATGAGGCTTTGTGAAGTTGCAGACCTGGGATCATACTGTCTGTGTGCTTTGCCTTGTTCACAGTGGGAGTAAACACCGTCCTCATGACGGCAACTCCAGCTTCTCTAGTGTGTGTTAATTACATTTCCTCTTGATCATTGGGTGGGAAGAATCTGTGTGCTTGTACGTTTTATTACTTGGTCTGGCCTATCAGCACATTCTTGATGAGTTAGGCCTTTGGTTATGACAGAAAGAAAAGGCTAAAGAAAGCATGAGTTAGGAAAAGCAAACAAATTCATTTATTTGCAGCTTCATGTAGACTATGAGTATTGAGGCAGTGGACATTACCTTACATTCTTCCCTAAAAAACCACAGTGTTTTTCACATCCACATGTGAGATTGGTGCCATGGGCCTCCAGGTTTCTGAATGTTTGCTTGGGGACTGAGCCTGTTTGTCTGGACACATAGATCTCAGACTGAGATAAGATGTCAGTTTCTAAAGATGGTATAGAGAAGACATTCTTCATTAATGTTTTATTTTCTAAGAGAAAACATGGGATACTTTGTTTTCCTAATAGCAGCTTTTGCCAGTTACTAACAACAAAAACGTATTTACAGCTAATACCCTTTGTTTACTGTCCTTCAAGCTGATTCCAGGGCTGTCCTTGATAGGCTTTTGACTTCTCTTGACCCCTGAATGAGTTTTCATACTAATGTTGTCCTGCTTCATATTTTTGTCCTTGCCTCTACCAAGTCACCTAAAGCTCTCTGGCAGGGAGGCAGGCTAGTTCTGCAGGATTACATTCTGTTTGGGAAACTGGGGTCAGCTATTTGAAGGAAAGAAGGACATCAGTTGCATAAAACTGGAGATTCGACCTGAGTGGAAAGTGGCGCAGTCAAGGATAGATGAGTTTTATGCTATTTTGGGCAATACAAATTTCACTCCCGTTTTGTATAGACCTACAAATATCTGAGCTTAACCAGGAACAATTGTCAGACAGGCTTGTTGTTTGTGGGTAATCTTATTATTACAATTTAAGTTTACATTACATCAGTTCAACAAGGGGATGAAACCACAGGAAGTGCCAGAGCAGATGAGATCAATGATCCTTCCAGTTGACTCTTCCCCTGAGAACAGTTGCTCTACAAATCTAGTAACAGCAAAGGCTGATATACAGGAGTGTAGTAGAAATCTTGCTTACACTGTCAGTCAATCTGGAGCAGTACATTTTTCTTCCACTGCAATGATGTTGACTACTTGATCTAGAACTTTCAAGAATGATTTAGAATAATTTCCAACCAAAAAGTCCAAGAAAATTCCATTCTGTTCTTCTGAATGAGACTGATCAGATACTTATGTTTAGAGGACAAGTAATACAACAATCGCTAGTAGTTCATCACAAGCCACAACACTCTGGCAAACAGAGAAAATCAGGTGCCTGAACATGTGCACTGACTGACATTTTTTTGAGGCATTATGTTATTTGATACAGGTGCGACAGATGATCTTATGGGAGACCTGTATCATTTTGGAACAGCTGTTGGAGGACGGGACATCCTCAGGCACTAAAAGATCATTTGTCACCTATGTTTAGGTAGCTGTACATCTCTTTTGCTGTCAGAAGCACATTATTGGGTTCGATGAGTTAGTATCCCTGTTCTTACACTAAACGTCATCCAGGGTAGTCATCAAAGACAACACACCTCGTTCCATTGTAAATCTGCTCTTGTAATAAACTGGCCATAGGTTTGTCACTGCAAGGGCTTTCAGTCCCCTCTCTAGCAGAGCACTTAAGCACTCGTTTAATCATAAACACAGAAGGTCACAAGACTGCAAGTCTCAAGCTTCCAGGCCAATAGTAAAGTTTGATTTTAAGCATCCAATTAAGTGCTTTGCTGAATTATTATCAGAGTGTCTTTCATTTCATATGTTCAAGTTCACTATCTAGCTGTAAAAACTGATCTTTTTAGAATGATAAAAGGACATATTTCCATTTTCTACGTGAGTCTTCAGAGATCATAACTTAGTTACGAGAAAACATTCTAAAAGAAGATTAGAGTCAATGGAAAATTTAGTGTTGGGAGCATTAAATATTTGTGTTTTCAATGGAAAAACAGTGAGACTCAGCAGTTATGCCTTGATCTTAAGTTTTGAGGTCAGCCCTGGTCATGAATAATCTTTTAGTGGTCTTTAGATCAAATCAAGGTCAGTTTAACATTCCTGTTGTATTGAACATCACAAAACCAAAACTTTTAGAGGGAAGGGTGTAAATCCACAAAGAATGAAACCAAGGAAAATGTTTGCAATAACCTTTGCAGGAGTGAAACTGCTCAGCACTGGGAACAGTTCTGCGTGTTCTGTTATCGATACAGCAAGTCAGCAGAAAAATAAATAGCTGCTAATACTAAAGTACTGATTTTCATACACATATTTTATAGAGATGTAGATTTGCGTGTTTTTAAAGGTTGAGAATATTTTTCTTGAAAGCTGACTAAATTAATCATTTTGAAGCAAATGAGCAAACATTTGAGTCCCTGCTAAAGAACAAACAAGGAGAAGTTTTTGAAGGTGTGAAAACTGAGTGGCTAATGGACTCCACTGGACAAAGGAACAGGTTTTCCAGAGAGGAGTGTTGATCATTTGGCTGTGGATTAAACAGATGCCCCAGGAAGTGTTTTTGCAAGAAGTTCATGTTACTCCATCATATTTATATTTCAGGATAATGACTGTTCACGTTTGAATTCATTGAAATTAACATGTTCTGACCTTACTGTCTTGAGAGTAAAGTCACTTTCAGCACGTATATAATAAAACAAGCAATGTTCTTTTTTCCATCTTTGTCTAAATAAACCTTGTCAGGAAAAAATTGATAACAAATAACTTATCTATGAATCCTTAAAAATTAATGGAAAGCAAAGATTTCCTCTGTAAGACTACTAATGTGACTGAGACTATAAGAGCAAAATGTTAATTTTAAAGCGATGCAGCCAAAGTATGTATGCAATGATTTACATGACTTAATTGTATCCATATCTATGCATAGGAGGAACAATCTACAACACATGTAGATACACAACCCATGATTTCATTTTTATGTGTTTAAATACCTAGTCACAGTACTGAATCTACATTTTCCATTTGCCAAACTCCAAAAATTCAGAACAAAGCAAACTATGGTGTTTGATTGCATATATCAATAATCATACTATATGTTATAAGATATCTAAACACTGCATTATTTATAATCTAAATGTCTGCAGTGGCTGGAAAAGCATTCATTCTTACTGAGAGCTAAGCCCCTACAATTCCAAAAATCAAGCAATTTCTAAGTAATTTGAGTACCTCACAAAGCGTTCAAAATGTATCTTAGCACCATATTTTCACCCTAGAATAATTAAAAGCAGTCAAATTGCCTTTTACCAAATTTATGCCACAAAAATACCTCTCTACATAAGCACAATTACATCAAATATCAATATCAGGAATAACTTTTGGGCACAGAAATAGCTTAAGTGCAACAAGAATGAGAGGGTCAGACCACAATCCCAGCTGTATGTTAAAACAGGAGGACAAAAGATACAATTGAACAAGTTTGTGGATTGTAAGTGTAGTATGAGATACAACAGATATAAATTTATTGATTATACCAGAAACATTGAAGAAATTATTTCCTAACTATTAGATTCCTTTACCAAATGATGATACCCTTCTAAAATTTCACATATGGTTCTGAGTTTCATCCTGTTAAACCATTTTTCACATCTTCTGTGACCCTGATATCATGGTAGGACCAGATGGTATCCTGAATACAGTAGTAGAAGGAAGTGTGCTCTTCGTGGAAGGAAAATCTTGTGTTCCAGTCTGCAAATGATTAAAATTTGAGTTCAACAAGGATTTTTGCATGATGATAAAGACTTGCCCATGAACACAGATCTGTTGGATGACAGCCTGTGTTCTTAGTTCTTGACATTAAGATTTTGCAATGACTTTGAGATGTATGCAAGGTTATTAGCACAGTTTGTGTTCGTTATCAATATTTTTTGCTCTAACAATTCTTCATTTTCTCTGCAAAACTTAAAGGAAACTCTCCTAGATTATTATTTGCAGCCTGATGAGATTCTGAATATTATTTCTGTCTCTGAAAAGTTAACATTGCCAATGGCAAGCTAGTAATTATATTTAAAACTTTACATATCAAAGTTGGGTTATCTATTCTTATCCTTGAACTGTGAAAAGTCTCTCCTCCCTCTTTGTCCTTGTCATGTTCTTGGAAAAAAAAACACCCCAAAACCCCAGATCTTTTAGGACTTTTAAAATACTCATACCACTTGCTCGTTATATTATTTTAACTTAAAGTACTTTTTATTTAAAAAAATTAAAATTGATGCATACTGCTTACCTTAAACACAGTTGGAAAATTATTCCTTTTCTACCTTGTTTAACCCCAGCTAACTAGCACTGGGGAATATGCCTACCCCATACAGGAATGTTTATTGGAATCAAATTACATCCAGTACAACTCTTTAACTAAAGCAAAAGAAAAATTTCATACAATTATACAGCATCCTTAACTGCAAAAACCTTACCTGCATTCTATTTAAAAAATGTTGGTTAAGATTTTCCCACTGGGGATCCCAAAAGTGATAGGATCAAAGACATGAACCTAACTGAGAAAACAGAATCCAACATAAGAGCCTCAGAAAGACTAATTAAAGTTTCTATGCTCTCTTAGACATGACCTAAATGCTGCTAAACCCTGTAGGATTTTTTTCTGTGACATGAATGCTGGGAAAATCAAATGCCTAAGTCCAAACTCTATAGACCTTACATAATTTTCCAGGCACCAGTTCTGCACTATGTGTCCAAATAATTATGATAAGCTATCAGATATCTGGAATGGATTGTTCCATCCTTACACTTGTAAAAGCTTAACAGTAATTTGGATTATTGTGTGTGTTTCTGATGCTTCATATTTGCTATACACTCAAATAAAGATGGTAGTTTAAAATATTTTTCTTTTTAATGATTATTTTCAGGAGTCTAAAACTAGACACCCATGAAGTTTTCATAGCAGGAACACAGAAACAGTTGTATCGCCATCAAAATGTCTCCCCACCCAAAACCCCTCAAAAGCTCAATTTAAAGTTCAGAACTTGTTCTGAAATACACAAACCACAGTTTTTATTGGCTTTTCACAAAACTGCATGCATATCTGCAACGTCAGAAGCTGGATTGTTTCAACATAGAAACAGGAAAAGATTATCTAGAACAATGCAAATTGTGCTTTAGATAGACATAATAAAATATTTGGTCTATGTCCAGGTGAACTTCTGGAGCCTGCTAAAATCTTCCAATGTCCCAAGGTTTTCATATTATCTTTATATGTAACTTATGTTTGTGTGTGAGTGTGTGTGTGCGAGCGTGCGTGTGCATGGGGATTAGAATTTATCCAGCTGGCTGCATGGGCAAATTGTTCTGGAACTTCTCAAAGATGCTGCTTTATAAATGGTTAGTCACAATAAGATATTGTGGGGGATGTGACAAAAATATATTTTAAGGCAAACTACATTTTTTTCACCTCGACATCATCAAAAGTTGGATTTTGCCCACAGTTTATTTTTCAGGTGGTTTAAGAGGATGATGTTTCACTGAATGGTGTTTCTGCTAAGTAGATATGATAAAAATGTAAGGTCTGCTGTTCAAGAGGGCTGTGATCAATTTGCAGAGGGCAGAACAATGGCTTTTGCCAGCAATGTGCTTGGGCATCCACAGGAGGAGCCTAAGAACACCCAGGAGATAAACTGAAGTGGTCAGGACACAGTGTGCTTTTTTTCCAAACAATTCTTTATACTACTAAACGTGGGCATTTGTCTAAGGGATTCAAGTATAAAGGGCTGAAAGATATATATAAGACTTCCTGAGGAATCAGAGGACTGGCACATCTACTTAATGTGAACAAGGGCAGTAATGTGAACCCTGCTCTCTTCATTCCCTGTTCCCAAGTTATTCGATTCTTAAATTATATTTTCATTAAAACTATGTATATTTCATTAAGAACTGAACCTTAAGCAAATCCAGCAATGGGCTAAGCTGAGAATCAACAGTTTCCAGAAATATCCCATGGAAAGTATAACACTCTGCAAAGTAAAATCTACAGTCAAGAAGACAGGAGGGGAGATTTTCTTGGAGGTCTTCCTTGAAGAATTAGGACTGTGTTGAGAGTGTGGGCTGAAAGTCATCTGATCCTTCTCATGCTGTAATCTGGTAGTGAAAACAGTCTCAGGACCTCATGATAGGATTTAACAATGATAAAATCTCAAATCTATCGAAAATCCTTGAGTAAGTTCCTGGAAACAGGTCAATATCATTAGGAGAGTTTGAACTTTTAAGAAAGTTTGGATGCAAGAGACAAAGACTCCTCTCACACCCAGAATCTGCAAGTGACTAATTATCGAAGACGTACGAATAAAAGAATGAATATTTATTTTTACATTTTATTTTTTATTTCGCTGCTTTGTTTTAGAAAATGAAGCATTAGAAATATCCTGAAACAAAATCAGTTAAAAATGAAGAAACTGTTGTCCTCTGCTGCATAAAGATCTGTGCATTCAAATAACTGAACTGCATGAGCAAACATGAGTCAATTAAAAACAGAGGATACAAAAAATGCTCTGTAAAGAAATACTTTGACATTTGCCACATGCTTAAGCAAATCAGGCATCTGTGCACATAATAATTGGCATGTGCATTCAGAATTCCAGTGTTCTCTACTTTGAAAATCTATTCTTACATTTTTTAAGAAACACATGAGAAGGTTGATATCGTGATTGCAATAGGTTTTTCAAGCATTTCTTAAAATCCACTTGAAATAACCAAGTCTGTGAAATGAAGCTGGCAGTCTCACAAGTTTGGACTTTTCTGTATGAAATCTCTTCCTTTGTCTTCTTAGACAAGCAGTGAAAAGCAAACCATGAACCCATTTAACAATAGTAACTTAACCTTACATCCATCAACCTTTTTTCACCTTGAAGATAAGGCGATTTGGCTGGACAAGGTATTTTATTTGCTTCCCCTGTGTCCAAGCCTTTCTTCTCATATGCATGGCACGGAGTTGGGTGATAACATCACCCAATGGGTGATATAAATTAGGGCAGATTAATTATTTAGTTGAGAAGGATTATTGCTGTACGTTTCCAAATATGTTTGGTACTTTAGAAATGCATTGGAAAAGAACTGCTGCTCCATATATACCTTACTCTTATAAACTTCAGCTGTTTAAACACAGATGCAACTTCCTTGTTTTGACTTGGGTTTAATAAATAAAATAAAAGAAAAGAAAAAGAATTTGTCTCACATGGAAAATTCTGTCCCGTGGTCACCAGGCTTCTCAACATTCTTTGCACTATGTACCTGACTACTAAGGAAAGCTCTGACAGACACCACTGATACACCACAAGAAGTTTCATACATAATACTACTATCTGGTTGATTCGTCTTTCAGAGAGGTCTCTGAAATCCTATCAATCAGGCCAGAGTCTTAGTGAGTGAAAACAAGGATAGAAATAGACACAATTAATTTTATGTTATCTGAAGTATTGATCGGAAGATACTAGAGTATATTCCCGACATATGTCTTGATAGACAAGTCAGGCCCTATAGATAGCAAAACTGGTTCTAGAAACAGGCTCGCATTTTCTTCTTTATATCATTATACCTTTTAACATTGCATAGCTTGTAAAACAACAGTCACGGTAGCTGACACAGCTTTGCTCTTGTATATAAGTGTCGCAAACTTCTATTTCATCTTCACTTCTGCTCTTTTGTTAACCTTCTTAACCACCAGCTAACATCTGCTAAAGTAACTCTCAATGGGATTTAAAGGAAAGGTCTTGATAATGTATTAAGCTTTCCTGGAAAGAGGATGTTACTGCCTGAAGGTATTATACACACAGTGCTTGGACAATGGAGGTTTCTCATCCCTCCCTTTAAAAGTAAATATGCAAAAGGGTCTGGTCATATTTCCATTTCTCTTTCTGCTCAGCAGGAGTGTAAGAAAGCAGTATTTCTACGTGAGGTGCTTGTCTTAAGCCAAATGTTCATGTTGGCTCAATTGGAAATTGTGTAACAAGTCTCGGATGTTTCAAGTAAAACACATCATCTAGCTGCATATAGAGTCAGCTTCACAAAGGCATGTACTAAATTAAATTAGGAGGTTGCCTCTTATCATCTTCCTCATACACTTGCTCTAAAGGAGACCAGAGTGCAAGTTATCTTTCAGGGCAAACTGCTAAAAAAACTGTGGCCTTATTAGGAGAGGCCAAGTCCTGCAAAAGATGAAGTATGAGGCCTGGTTTGTCCCAGTAGGGGTTCCTCCTGGCTCTCTTGGTACTGCTACACAGGATGGCTCCAGGCCCCCCACCACTGCAGTTCAGCCTCTCTTCTCCATCTTCTGTGGCACTAACTTGTTATACAAGAGCTTTTCGTTTTCCTGTAACTTCTAACATCAACATGCAGAATCTTGCTTTTATTAAAAATGTGCTTTTATTTCTATTTTCTGTACAAAACAAGCTCTTTGGCAGGAAGGGCAAAATCTGTTTCATCAAAGGAGAGCAGAGTATAATACAATCCATTCTCATAACAATGAGGGGAGGTAGAAGGTGGTGTTCAGACATGCTTGTAACTTATTTGCTTTGTGTGCCACACATTCCTATGGTTGACAGGATGCCAGTGGTAGAAATAACGGTACCTGTGAAATGAGGGGCTCATTTCACCTCATCCTGAGATCAGAAAAGTAGGGCTCATGCACTCTAGACAGTTTTCAAAAGGCTTTACTGTGTGCATGAAGTTCTGCCATCGTGATAAAAAATTGCTGACCAATGTGGGAGAGGACTGACACTTAGGAAGCATGCTACAAGATTATATGTACAATTGCTTGCATGGTTTACAGGAGAATGTTTTTTTTCCACCAGAAATATTTATTTGTCAAAAGTCTGTTCATTCTGGGAAGCAACACTGACTTAAAACAGTTGTTTCTTAAGAATAACTGAAAAACAGTCTTCATAAGGTTGAAATCCTGCTGTAAGACTCATTGGAATAATATTTTATATTACAGCTCTTTCAATGAAACATACAGAAGTCACAGTCAATACTTTTTATGTGCAGTAAGCTTCTGATTTATTCAAATTTATTTAAGCCATTGCCAGATGCTCCCCAAAATACTAGCTCAAGCTTCTTCTAGATTGTCATAACAAGTCAGGTCCAGTCTATAAGTGACTGACATTAATTTAATAATCTCAAAAGAAAGGTCCCTTCAGGTGCCTGGGATAATTTGGCCATGCACAGTAAGAAAATGTGATGTTTCAAAACTGGGCTTTGAGACTGGCCAGAGTTGCAGACTAATCAGTAAGATAAATTCTTTCATTACTAGCCAGCAAAGCTGTGCTCTAAATTACAGCAAGAGTGTCCTTCTTGATATGTGTCTGTGGCATGCCATCTACTGAAGGCTTTGGTCCTTGCTGTGGGTCTCATGCCCACCCTTTTGAAACCATCTTTGGAAGTGATCAAAGGCCCTCTGATATAATATCAGCTTGGATGCTTTGGGCCTTTGTCTTCAGTAAACATCAAAAAATCATCCAAAATTAAAGTGTTCTCAATATATACAGCACCAGGGAATTTTCTTACTCACTGACTCTAAATGTCAAGGGAAGAATCACAGGTTAACAACATTTGCAGAACTGAGAATGAGTTTATTTGACAAAAGGGAAAAAAGGGCTCATAGAGGACAAAATATTTCTTTGCTCTTCTATCTCAAAAATTGGTGCCACTTCTAAAATAATGTCACATCTCATCTTCTATAAACCAGACTTGTGACCCTGTTTGGAGAAGGAAGCTGTTTTCTTCATAAAACACTTCACATAGTGTGCTAACTTCTGACCACACCAATCAGGACCTTTCTTTTTAATTTCCAGTGAGACTTGCAAGACAAATGAAATATCGTTGACTTTAGCAAGAAAAGGTGTCTGGAATTTCAATGTACTATTTTCTGAACAATTATGGGAAAATACTTAGTGGAAAATGTTTCTGCCTTCCTGCGAGTTCAAAGATGGGATGTGAAGTTCCTGAAACCTGTGTGAGAAATGATATCTATTACCATTTTTTTGGGGGGGGGGAGGAGGGGAGGGGGGATAGACTTAGAATAGTTTTCATTCAGTTTTTATGCTAGTTATTATTTGTCATAAAAAGTTGAAAGGAAACTACTCACTACTGAGAGAACAGGACGTTGGCCAGAAGCAGAACTTCTCGCAAAAAGTTTAATCACGGATGGATATGAGGTTGGGATGGATGGACTATTATACACATACCGTTTTATCAAGCACTTTTATCAAGTGTTACTGGAAACAGAAATCTGCTTTTCTCTTTGGTGTTTCACCAACTTGTGTCAGTGTGCAGTCCTTGCCAGAGGACTCCTTCATCTTTGCAGGAAATGCATCATGCAGATGACTAACAGCTTCCAGAACAACTTTCAATTGAGGATCGGGCACACTGTGAGTCATCATGTTGCTGTGTAGTCACTCATGAAGAGAAAAAAGCCCTGAAAAAAAGAATTCTAGACATGAAAAAGGCATCCTTATTTTTAGAGTTTAATTATGTCGTTTCCACCTGTAGATTTGCATGTTTCAACCTATCTTATTACGGAATAGTTTATTGCAAAACATAGATCAATAAAATAACTCTGCAAAGTTTTATATCTGAATAAAGCATAAGATTATGCTAAATGCTGCAGCTACTATGCAGAATAGCATTATTAATAAGTAATATGAGTTAACTTCATTTAGTTATTTTTGCAAAGGTTTGCATCGGTATTACTGCCCTCACTAAGCAATTGGATGAGAAGAAAGTTGCCACTGCAACCTGTTTCTTTAGATGACTGACTGCGTGGAAAATCCTATTCTGTGTCTGTTTTCGTAACTACCACTGTTTATGTGGATAAACTTGTCCTTATTCATCAAGGTTATTCTTACACATGAACCATTAATGTTCGTAAGTAAAGGGTGGTTGTTTCATGATTATTGTATTCATCAAATAGCAAGTGTTGTGTAAAACCTGCCAAGCTGGAGTTTGTCCAAAACACCTTCTTGGGAGGAATGTTGATGTATCCATGACATTCCCCCTCAGAGTTCAAGCTTGTTCAGAGACAGATTTTGCATCATTAAGTGGTAGCTGCTCATGTGTTGGGTTCGTGAATGATCATAGGGCATATACATGGGAGATTTGTTCAAATAGGAGTCACATCATTTGATCCTAGCATCTTAAGATTTTTGTTTTCAAGGCTATGAAAGACTCATTAACTTTTTCTTGGCTTTTAAAGAAAAAGTTACATTTCTTTGGCTCAAGTTATCTTTAGAAGAAAGGCACTATCATAGTTGTTAGTCAGCAGCCTGCCAGATATTAAGTCTGTAATATATAGTTGTATTTTAAAAGCATTCATCCAAAGAAATTCATTCTCTTTCTAAATTTAAAATTTGACAGCAGTTGAAGAGAGAATATTCTGGGTACTCTCACAAACACATCATATATTTCTCCTACAGTTTTCTTCCAAGTACTCAGGCCACCCAGTTTTAATCTCCCAAAGTCTTCCTTTTCCATTTGTGATCCTCCAATAGAAGTTTGGTTCTGTTTATTCAAATTATGTCTTCTGCTGCTTTAAATGGTTTAGTGAACAGTCTGATTTCAGATTCCTGACTTTCCTCCTGCAGCCACCTGTACATTGCCATATACAGTTATTACTTCATTTATTCCTGCTTCAGAAAACCTACAGTAAGTGCAAGCAAAGAATCAGAATGCAAGGGTTGGAATATGCACACACAGTGTTGAGGCATGCATAAAGGAACCAAATTAAAATGGAATAATTATATTTTATTGCTCTTTTCTTTTCCATCCTCCAGTATTCTCTGTTCAGCATCTGTGGATTTTTCCCTCTGTGAATTCTCTTTCTTCTTCTATATTGCTATTCTAAAGTATGTTGCTTGGCCCTCCACAATCTGGCAAGCTGGGCTCAGAAAAGCATGTGAAAGTTCAAAGCTGGTCTCTATGTATCCTCATCTCTTTGATCTGAATTCCTGTAAGTACAAGCTTTACCAGAGACCTTCCTTTTCCTTCCTGGTAGCTGTCTGGAAAATCCTCTTTTGCACTGTATTTGCAAGCTTTGACTTCAAGTCCTGTCTTGAACTAGTAAGTGAAAATATGTGTGGGAAAAAAAAGTCTATAGAGTGTTTTTTGGACATCACACAATATTTCCTTTTCAACCCGTTTAATTTTGCGTTCAAGTCATGCTTACAATTGTTCCCATGTTCCAAAACATTTTTTTCAGATATCTGACCAATTCAGTCTTCCTTTTCTCCTGCAACACACAAATTCATAAAATTTCCCCGGTCCTTCTTTTCTTCCTCTGTTTTGTATCTTCCACTTCTCTCTTCATTCATGAAATTCCCTTTTCTCTTTCCTAGTGTTGCCTCAATGCAGGATCTCCTTCTCTAAATTTCCTTCTCTCAACTACTGGATCTCATGCTCAAGAGTTTCCATTCTATATTCCTGCTTTCCTTATATATTCTGTAATCTTCCTTAAACTGGGTTTGTGCACCTCTTTATCCCTCTCTTTTATGTTTTACTTGTGTGCCTGCCTGACCATGCATGGATTTACCCACACATGAAGTTTAAAAGTTTTCTCTCGTTGTTGAAATCACAGACACCAGGCAGGATACACATGCCTCGTCATGTGGTGGATCTGCCTCTGCACTATGCATTTGCTATTGCCCACACAGCCACTGCAGCAAGATTGCTACATAGAACACAGCATCAAATATCTTTTATGTATTTATTTATTTATTTTGCCCTCAGTTTGTGTAGTTTCTACTAAAAGTTCTGTTTTCAAGTTATACGGGTAAAAGAATGACTGCCTTCACAAAAGCCAGATCTTACAACAAACAAAATTTTTTCCTACGGGCCTTAATAGGGAACTAGTCCAAGTGTTCTGTAGGACAAAATCACAGTTCTATAACTTCAGCATTATAACTGTAGGCACCAAAAGGCAGTAAAAGGAAATACAGGGAGAGAGAAAGAGACTAAGGAGGAAATGGAGAAAAGCACAAGACAAGTGATGAAGCAGTGAGATTAGTAAAAGAATACCGCTTTTGCCATTCAGGTGTCTGATTGGTGCCCAAAGCTTCAAGATAAAATTACTAGATCAGCCACTATCTACATAAATAGGAGGAGGTGACCGGTTTAATTTGTCATTAACCACGTACATGGACCTGTTGGAGTGAGTCCGAAGGAGGGCCACAAAAATGAATAGATGATAGGCTGAGAGAGTTGGGGCTGTTCAGCCTGGAGAAGAGAAAGGTTCAAGGAGACCTTACTGCAGCCTTTCAGTACTTAAAGGAGATCTACAGGAAATACGGAGACAAACTTTTTAGCAGGGCCTGTTGCAATAGGGTGAGGGGTAATGGCTCTAAACCAAAAGAGGGAAGATTTATACTAGATATAACGAAGAAATATTTTACAGTAAGGGTGGTGAAACTCTGGAACAGGTTGCCCAGAGAGGTGGTAGATGCCCCGTCCCTGTAAACATTCAAGGTCAGGGGCTCTGAACAACCTGATCTAGTTGCAGATTTCCCTGCTCATTGCAGGAGAGGTTGGGCTAGATGACCTTTAAAGGTCCCCTCCAACCCAAATTATTCTATGATTCTATGATCCCTAGACTAGACATTGGTCTTAATCTTCTTGGAGACTCTTTGAAGGATACAATAGGATACAATGCAAAATATGGTAATATAAATGCACATTTCCAAACTCCTTCAGTGAGTACCAAAATATTATTGCTTCCTTATGTAAGTAAAAACATTTTGATCTACGTATGTTGATGTAATTTCTGTGGATTGATAGAAAGATTTGTGAGTACAACACTGCCTCATAGCCGGAGTCTGATAAAAACTCATAAATTAAAATTTATGCTTAAATGATATATGGTACAATTCACCCTGGAATCTCACCCTGGAAGCATATTTTATTTGGAATTTGACATTTTGCGATTCACTTGACAGCTGCATTTACTCCCAGATCCTGCCATACTGTTGTAGAAGGTTGAGGCAACATCATTGCATATGCAATTTCCAATGAAAACTTGAAACAAATTTAAAATTAGGAGGGAGGAAGGGCACTTTTTTTAATACATACTACATATATATAATTATTTGGAGCAACAGTCTATTCCAAAAGAACAAAGAGGAAGCAACTGTTTTCAAGGTATTTATTTTTGTTTGTAAAACATATTTCTGCTTTTCCAGGAAACACACCAGTAAGTTCCATACATGTTCACATATTCTTATTATTGGCAAAAGTACAGTATCGCCAAGGGGGCACATTCAGAGGCAAATTGATTTCACTCGTCTAATGGAAAAAATGCATGGTATTCCAGAGTTTTGAAAAAACACCAAAGTGAAGCAGCATCCCTTTACATATGCATTGGAATCATTCCTAAGTGCATAAAGATGCTTAGGTGATTTTTAGTCAGACCAAAAAGTTATATCCAGATGTGAATAAATGGCTATGTGGATTGCTTTTCTATTTGAAAAATGATCTATGTACCACAAAATAATACATACCAGACTAGCCTCCTGGTGTCATCTTTGTGGTGAATGAACATCATGGGGGAGGAGGAAACTTACTTTCTTTCTATTTTTCCTTCCATATTTGTAGATTTATATTGAGATGATAAATGAAACTCTGATGCATTTGCTGTTAAGGTGTTTTTGAGAGATACGCCCCATTCACTAGCACTGCTTGAATACACTGGCAATTTGTGGGATAAAGTTGTGGCTACATCTGTGCAGCAACTGATGGAGAGCGGAGAGAGAAGCACGGGGCTCTGTTACCTCTCTGCCCTCCCATTGCACTGCTGCTTCACGGACAACCAAAAAACTGTCGGAGTAGCAGGGCGTGCTTAAGTGCAATGAGTCGAGAGGAGGCAGCCTGGGCATGTGAGGAGCTGCACAGCTCTGTTGACTCTCCAGCTTCTGTAAAAAGATTTACACATACATTCCAAAAGCACCTTCATGAACAAAGCAGAGAGATTAACCAAATCAAAGGGAAATCCTTGAAAGCAAGCCAGTGTTGTATTACGGGTAACCTCTTTAACACCTGAAGGCAATCTCCACTCCACTGGCTGACACATCGTTACAAGAATTTTTTCTGATTGACAATCTTCTTCCATGTCCTTAAGTAGTACCTTTTACCTGCACATGTGAAGGGAAAGTGGTGCAGCGCTGCTACATGCATCCAATTAAATTCTGACTCCTTACAGAAGCCTCAAAAAAAAAAAACTCAGTAACTCTGACAGTTCTGATCCAGACATGTGTGGATGGGAACGTGTGTTTTTCACTTTCCTTGTGATAAACATATCAGAAGTTAAGGCCAATATTTAACCTTCTTAGAATTATATTTTTCTCTGGGTGTATCTTACCTGATGTGAGAGAGGTTGATTTACATCTTTAAATTTATAAGATATAAGAGAGGTAAGATTTATACCTCTTATACAGACAGGGAAAGATGATGATTTTTTGCTTCGCTCTACTCTTGTGGTAGTCAAGAGAAGACAGGCCTGAGCTTGTATTAGGAAGAAAACTATACATCCGGATACAAGATTTCATGGTTGTAAGGCCAAATGAACTTAGAAGTAAAGAAAGGGACTGAAGGAGTGGGGAAAATCAAGGTAGGACTCATTTTTCAAATTCAATTGATGAAGGATGTTTTTAGCTATGTTTGCATTATTTGTAGAAACTGAAATGAAGTATTTGTGACTTCTGCTGTTGCTACTAGGACACCCCTGGAAAAGGACAAGATTGGCAAGGTGTACCAGTGTGTTTGCAGGCTTTAATGGAATGCTGCAGAGAGAACTTCCAAGGCCTTCGACTTCCAGATAATTCAGATTATTTTGTTTCCTTTTTGGCAATTTCACAGAAAGACAGGAGAAGAAGAGCTACAATATCAACTGGGCTGTATACGTCCATCTGCACAGGCGTCTCTGGTGACAAAAGGTCATGAAATACACAAACTGAGGATTTCCTTCTCTTTTTCTTTTCCTTTTTTTTTTTTTTTTCATAATACATAGTATCTTGTTTATAGTGGACTTTGAATACTTTTTTTTTTTTTTTAATGGAAAACCCTGGAAACCCTTACAGATACTAGATTTGAAAGAAACTATTTGGAACTACCTCCAACAGGTATATTTGGTACCCCTCTCACACTTCTTCCCTAGAAGATGATTCCAAACATTCCAAAAATTTCAGGGAATAATCTCAACCACCTCCAAGCACAGCAAGACAATGGCAGTATGGAAAACAGATGCCTGAGCTCCAAAGGCACTTTCAGAATGATCACCGGTCCTGTCAGCTGTCTCAAAAGTGGGAAGGAGATAATTTTGACTGTCATTGACAACAACAACAGTTGGAAGAACAGAAGACATTTTAAATCAGCGCTTCAGCGCAGCTCCCTCATTCCCAGCACTAAAATAGTGTGATGCACATATCTCACATAAAAGACCTGAGACAGACTCCCCCAATTTTATTTTCCCTGAGGCTTTGGTCTATACCAATTACATAGCATTCCTTCTCTTAACAGGTCGAGCTGAAGAAAACTTGTGGGCCAGAGTAGTAATCAAAAACTTTTGGTGGATTGCCCAGTTCACCTCACTGAGCCAAGATGTACTCCTCTACACCCAGGGCATCATGCCAAGGTCTTTCTCTGCTGTTTTTAATGACGAGCATCAACACCATTACTGAGACACCTGGCTGGAGAGGTCAGGGGCTCTGGAGTTCACCAAATCTTTCCCAAAACTTTCAGTTGGCAAAGACCCAAAGAAGGTGTTTTCCCCACTTGGGAAAAAGCAGTGAAGAAGCTCATACGACCAGTTTCTTTTGTTCCTGCCCCAAATCAGCACTGGAGTGCCCTGTACATGACCTGAAACAAGTCATTTAATCCCTCTGTGCTTTGCTTCTACATCTGTAAACTGGAGATAATCCTTCTCCACTTCTCCAGGCAGCTTGGAAGATGAATTCATTAATTCTTGGGAGCTGCTCAGTACTTTGACAAATTGGGCTCTCTGCATGCAAGCACTTTACAAAAAATTTCTACTCCTGAAGCAACCCTTCTTCTATCTGACAGCTGAAAGATATAGGTTTGAACATACTAATCCACTGGGCCTTAAGACTTTAATCCTCCAAAGTCACCCTAGTGATTATTATGCCTGGTTGAGCATCAGAACTGAACAAACAAATGTTGAATAAAGTCAGTCTGGCAAAAGACTTCATTTCAGACATTTAGGTTTTGTTGGGGTTCCCCCCACCCCCCATCTCAGGCTCTTTGAAGAAAAAGAAAACAAGCTGACTGAATATTAAGACGGCTGCCAGACTTGGCTTTTACCGCGAATATCACGAAATAGCAGCCATGGAACTCAAACCCCAAATATCTTGCTGCGGTGCAGGAGGGTGAAAATGAACAAGAACAAAGAGAAGGAATGAAGAGCATTTGAGGACAGAGAAAACTGTGATAAAGGTGGTCTTGTTTGATCCCCAGAGGTGTAATGAGATTTGGATGGGTTGCGTGTGAGTCATAATGTCTGCTTGATGACTGTGACAATAAAAACATATAACATGAAGGACAATTGATTTCCCAGATCTCTGCATATAGATTTTATTACCTTGCCAGATATTACTAGTGATTTGTATAAATTTCATTGCTCACTTTTACGGGTCTATGAAATAGAGACATATTACAAAGTTTTGTAATTGGAAAGCAAGTATTTTAAAATATAATTCTCTGGAAATATCAACATTCTTTGTGTTTATCTTCTATCCTGATATCTGTAAGAACTCATACTCATCACTTGCTTTGAACTTGGCAGTATCACTTTGAGGTTCAACACTAACTTCACATTTGTGTGTGCATTTAAAGTTTGGTGTGATTCTAATCAGCAACATGCTGTTCAAGTACTATTTATGAGAACTTGTTGATACGGAAAATGGTGTTGGAATATTGTAAAAACACACTCAGTCCGGTATGGAAACAGCTTCCAAGAAACTATTTTTGAGCAATTTCCACTTCTTGTCTTGCCCTTAAACAGGAAGCAGTAAGAATCATAACAGTACTATGTTTAAGTTCTTAAGCTTTTAAAAAACTTGCAAACAAGTTCAAGTTTTTGGCATAGCTAGTAGTAGTTCTTATTAAATTCAGATAAATTTTACCAGCCTCATCTTGTGCTTTCCTCACCAAGAATACCTATAAACTCAAAGGTGTTTTCAGCAGAGGGGTTTTCTAGAAATCAAAGTCTACATTCCTGTCTGTGACAATCCTTTGGCAGAAAAGGATTTCTATCAGCCCTCCACAGTTGGAGAATTTGGCTGAGATGTCCTTGTCTAACGGTTTCTTCAACATATAACTACATGAATCATAATGTTTGCCATTGTCCCGAAGCTGCAAAGAATTGTCCAGCAAATTAATCTCCTCAGTTGTAAATGCTCAGGATTTTAGTTCAGGATGGGATGGGTGTTTGTTCAGATTAATAGAAGGAACTCTGCATTGTGCTTCAAATATACAGTTAGTCGAAGCGAGTGCCAGTAACACTGCGGGTGTGACGTGTTTGTCTTATCTGTCCTTGGCTGATAATAAAGGAACAGACAACGAGCGAGCAGAATCGTTATTATGGAGCAGGGGGGGGAAGCTAAAAAAAAAAAAAAAGGTGCAACTTTGCTTTTTTCAGATAAGGAAAAAGAATAAAAAAAATCATCTTGCACCTGAAATTAGTATTAGCAGGAGAGAAAGTGAGATAAAAGACACTTTTTCACCTTTTGTATGTCTCCAATCATTCAGCATGTTCTACTTGTTTTACTGGAGAAATCATTTTGTCAGCTAATTGTGTTTATAACAATAGCTGATGCAGCGCATGGGAAGCCGAGCTAGAGGTTCAGTGCCCTTCTGCCTGCTCAGGATGTCCACCGCGTGCAGGCGGCCTTGCAAGCCTTCCTTACAGAGGGGATTGCTGTCAGTGACCTCCGCAGGTCTCAGGCTAGGCTATTTTTGTTGGTGTGGTTAATTTAGGATATAAACCGGAAAGGAACTTATTACCATAAGGGAGCAAAAATATAGCATAACCTTTATGGAAGTTTTATCTCAGGTCCGTATCTCAAAGTCATAAAAATTAATCTGACTGAGATATGCGTGAGAATTGAACCAGGCCCTTAAAAACAACATTTAAATTTTACAGCAAAAAAACTCCTCTTTTTCTTTTGCCCTTCTTTCTTTTTCCTCTTCTCTTGCAAGTGAATTGGGTTTCTCTAAATGTCTCCTCCTTACTCTCTCCTACCTTAGTTTAAGGGCATGGGCAGATTTGTGTTTTATTTAGGAGACAGTATTTTATTTAGGCGATGGACTATGGTAGAAAAGGCAAAAAATCAAATGACTTTTTAAAAACTTTTAAAAACTCTAAGAATTGAAGTAATCATTTGTTCCCTTTCTCTGCTTTTAGATATTTACTGCACGTTGTTGTGCATGGATTACAATTACAAACTATATATGCCTCACAGTACCAATACCTTAGTTAATTGAAGAACATGCAAGGACTGAAAGGAGTGCTTATTGTCTTCTGTAAGCTGCACGGAACTACTGCTACATGTACAGACATACACACATATACGTGTGTGTACGTGTGTATATATATACACACACACATACATGCATGCAATTATTTGTTCTTTGATGTTAAAACAAGATGTTTTAATCCCCCAGGAATGGACACTTCCTCCAGATGCGCACACTGTTCAAGACAGAAGTCTCGATGACGGTGCAGAGCGGGGATGGGAGGAATGCTGTTTGGCACCTGCTTTCTGCACAGCTGAACAATAGGATTTCTCAATGCCATGGCACTGTAGCACATTTCAGAAATAGTAAAAATCTGCTATGAGGATGTTTCTGATGGAATTTGAGAGCTTAGCACAGAGAAGTGAGAAGAGTCGGGGCAGTCCAGGATTGAAGTAAGCCTTTAATTACCAAAACTTTTCAGAAGTTTACATATCTAATATCATCAGTGTGATATTAGTGTTATTTTCATGGAGAGATGAATGCATACCAACACTAGACTGGAAAACAGCCTTCCCACTTTTTTGAAGTGATCTGTTCCGTGTCTTTCATAATATCTCTGCCACACTATCAGACATCCTTTAAGCAAAACCAGCAAAGGGGCATCTGCCATGTCTCAAATAAACCAGCTCAAAAGAAACAATGGCTAATTAACCTAACAAAAATGTTATGCTGTTACTGAGTTCCATTTTGCTCTTCTCTCACTGTTTGAACTTCCTCCTTGTTTCTCAATGAAGCTGAGGAAGTAATCTTTTAATCATATTCTGGATCAACTGAAAAAATCCCACACTGGAGTCTGACATCTTGCCTTTTTTTTTTTTTCTCAGTAACACAAGCATTGCTATTTTTTTTTTCTTGGTTTAACTTATTGGTTTTGAAGTAAACATAACAGAGCTGGAAACAGATAGCAGTAATGGTCTCGGTAATATCCTATTAAGAGATAATATTATCTGCTACTTTTTCAAGGTATTCATTTATACATCCAAAACTGATTATTTCCCTCTAAGTGTTGCTGTCTCTGTAGGAGCTCATGTTTAATGTGTTACCTACCAAGTAACATGAAATCCATTTCAGCATCACTGCTTTGCAGAAAACAAACTCTTCATGTAAATATGGTTATACATGTTCCTAGATGAATGACTATGCACTTCATTGTGTTAAACTGTTTATTGTACAACTGAAACTACTTTATCAGTTTAGTTAGACTGTTAATTACCACTGATACAAAGAAATGGGAGCTCTCCAAAATCACTCAGGGTGGAACTCATCTTGTCAAACTTAACCTAACTAAAAACTCTCTATCCAGGCTGCCTTAGCCACCTAGGCTCAAGAGAGAAACAAGACATTCCTATCAGTAATTCACATTTAAGACAAACAGGATAAATCACAGTCTGCAAATGCCTGATTTTCTTCCATCGTATGTGAAGGCAGATGATGTGATTTACTTTGACTTCAATCCTAACTTGTAAGGGACAAAATGGATTGGATGATCCCAGTCTTAAAACTTCTACCTTTGTCCATTACAATTCTTCTGACAGCTTGTCTTTCTGAAAAATTACAGGATCTTCTTCTGTCTCTCTCCTCCCCTGCAGGTAACAATACTGGTGGAGTAGTAATTTTAGATATTTTAACAAGATCAGTGATACTGCATTGTGCTGCCAAGACCAATATTCATGTGGAGATGCTATGTTTTCCCTTCTGGTATCATGCACTCTGGGTTTCTCTTTGTGGTTTCCCGGAATATGTTTCTTTTCTGTGTTTTTACAAAATGTAAAGTGAAGTTTATGTTTATGAACGGAGTCTTGGAAACCAGAAATATTTATCTCAGAAGAAGTCCAGTAAGGGCACCAAGAGGGCAAGTGAACACTGTTCTGAGGGTAACCCTGAAGGATGCCACAGTCCTGGGAGAGTGAGCAGTTCTGATTTTTGCAGTGCTCAACTTTGGGCTGGCTCACCAGTGAGGTGCAGCTTGGAGAGTTTTCTCCACTTGGAATTCAGCCGCCTCTATCTAAATTTCTCTCATAAATTGCGACAGCTATTAGAAGACAGAAAAGATTTTTAAGCAGTGGTAGTCTGGTACAAATTTGAAGATAGGACCAAGAGTAGAGAGTTTTCTTTTCTCACATGTTTTTTGCATCCTGAAGGTTTAGATGGAAAAAATCGGATTACACAAAAAACAAAATCTAGGCCAAAATCTTCCCACTTACAACTAGGCAAACCTCATTGATTTCCTAGCCAAAACCTGGCTCTGTGAGACCCAAACCCTAAGATTCTAACAGCAGAGAAAATAGGAAGGTCATATATTTCTCCACAGACCACTGATTTCCTAATTTTATACTGAGTATCCTAGAATATGAGACATCAACAATGCTGTCCAAACCTCTTTGGTTTTGAATGTATTATCAACTCCATATCACATATATACTTGAAATATTTTGTACAGAAGGGCAATATTTTTTTTAAATTCTCTTTTTAAATGGTACGCTGGAAGAGCTTCTGTAGATGAAAGTGGGTCTGAATATGATCAAGGCCTTGGGATCTTTTTCAAGGAAAACTGATACTGTGATTAAAGCAATGGACTGGTATTCTCTCAGAAGAAATTTCCAGTTTCTTCTAATAATACTTTTTTAAAGTCATTTAGTTGCAGAGGCAAACCTTTAATAAAGGGAGTTAGGGCACTCTAACAGTATAGCAAAATTTATAAGACAGTATCCCAGCTCCAGGATTAGATTATTTAGGCTGAGACACTACACTTTTATAGGTGGTTACACGGTACTGAAAGGATTTAGGCTTCTGCATTGAGATACTCAGCAGCCATGACTGGGAGCAGAGATCCTTCAGAGAGACTCTAGGAAGCACCAAGAGAGATGCAGATTTGAAATTTCCTCTCCAGATCAACTTGAGTACATGTTTCAATGCCATAGTTACCAGGTTTTATAAGGATTTGGCCTTCACAGTCTGAAATAGCTTAGTTTATCTATCTCAGCTACAGTTTTCTGTCAGGACTGTTTGTGTATTTTGTATTAGTTCATTGCTGGAAAAATCAAATGTATTCTACAGAGCAGAATGTCCCTTTTCTATCTGCATGTCTGGGGCACAGAAATACTCCTTTTCTGATTTTCTGATTGGTCTGACTTGCCCTGAAGATGTGAGCAGTATTTTCACACAGCCTTTTAGTATGGTCGGTTCCTTGGTACCTTGTACTGGGGATTCAAACCTCCAGAGGCCAGGAAACATGCAGGGTGCAAGGTACTGGAGGTGCTCTCCACTCGTCAGCTACTATCCTGAGCCCTGCCATCTTTAAGAGGAGGTAGCTGTCTGGGACGTCAGCCTAGAAAATGAGAGGTGTTAATGATCCATTCAGTAACAGGACATTGGAGACTTTTCTTCCCTGAAAAGGCAAGTTTCTGGGATCTATGGTCTCCCACTAAGGACACTTAGGCACATAAGTCATGTGGTGAATCCCAGTGTTTTAGTTCTCTGAAGCAGATGGCCTATGGACACCTAGACATCTAGTTGCCCATGGTTGTGGTGGATCGAGATTAGTGACTGAGTTGGTCTCTTCCCATCCTGTTCTTAGAATAGCATGCGAGCATAGGAGCAGGATTTCCTTTCTTCCGTGCCTTCTTTGTGGTGCCTTCTTAGTTTCTAGATTTTTTCATGGTAGACATTCTTTGCATGTTTGCATCATTTCTGGCATAAGGCTTCAGTAATGGCTGCTGCCTGAGATCTTATCATAATGTAAATAAAAATATGATCCTGACATTTCCTATAAATCTCTCTTCAGCATCTGGGTGCACAAGTAATGCACAATTCACTTTATATCTCAGCACAGTCTGATCTGTACACGTCTTGACAAGCTCAGTTTCTGCAATGTGCCCTGTATCTTTGAACAGACCTCAGGTCTTCTCCCCCACATTAACCCACCTCTAAGAAACATGTTATACCATTAAAGGCTTAGCAAAAATAACAAACTGTCATGTGCCAGGCCTTATCTTGTGGACATCAGAAGACAAAAGCAGAGGAACCCACCCAACATTAGGCAACCTTCTCCGTGTGGGAGGATGAGAGTGGCAAGATGGGGTCACTGGCTAGGCACACACACAGTGACAGGAAGAAAATTCAGCAAGTGCAGCACTCCTTGGCCCGGCCAAGCACAGAGAACATGAGCCTCAAATCAAGATGCCAGTCAATGCTGCTTCCCTTTGATGTCATGCAAGATGGGAGGCATCAGCCACAGGTATGCAAACATGAAAGTCAAACTCCATCAATCACAAGGGAGCAGCTGCCTCAGCAAACCAGGCAGAGCGTGGATTTCTATTTGGCTAAAACAAATAAAATCTGAGAGAAAAGAAATAACTGTAGATGTACTTAAGTCACAGCTGAACTCTTCACTGCGCAAGATGGGACAAAAACCACAGAAAAATGACAGCTTTCAGATGTAGATTTTATTGAGAGTAGTTATTATAACAAAAGGGGTGTGTAGGGAAAGGGAAGGATATTTAATTTTCTATTGCCTTTCTGTGAGTTTCTCTAAGACTTTATCTGCCATAGCAAGATGCAACGCTTTCTGAAAATCTCCACACATTTGCTCTGCAGATGTAGCTTCCATTTTTATTTCGCTTCAGATCAGTTTGCCTCCATCCCTTTGTTATAAGCATTAAGACCTAGATCATGTCACTCTCCAGGGCTGGGAAATATGGATCTCTCACATTTCATGATTGTCCTGGGACTCCCTGGATCTGCAGTGTAGATGTGGAGGATTGCACATGTGCTACAAAGGATAGAGTGAGCCAAGGAGTGGATGGAAACTGGCCTGACGTTTCCCAGTCCCTTTTCCTCAGTTGGCAGAGCCGCTGCTCTGCTTTATGCCACACTTTAAAAAGAGACACCACAAAGCCATCATGAGTCTAGCTGGGTTCCTTTCTTCACCCCAGGCAACACCTCATCCAGGAAAGATCTTCTGATTAAGCTTACCAATGGCTAAATGGTCCATGGGGCTACATCAAGCCTAACAAGTACTTCAAGACTAGGAAAATCCCTTTCTGAGAGACAGTTCCACTGGGCACACATTTGCATGGCTATGCTTTTCTGAAGGTGTCCATAGACTGTGATACGGTTATGGAGGACAGTGGCTTCAATGGGTCAGGCCCTAACACTGACCCTATTGGGCTAGTTATTTCAATGGATAAGTTAAGACAAGTTGGAGAGAAGAATAAATATATCCTGCCCTCTATCTATTTAGCATCTTATCAGAAGCGTAAGGTTGTAATTAAAATTTTACTTTAATGCTGAATTATTCTGAGTAGCTAATGTTTTTAGCAAAACAATAACTGGGACAGTAGGTGTAGGTGATACACAGAATGTGTGTGTATAGCACTAAATATCAACATCATGTTTTTTCAGGAAAGAATTTTCACTAGAAGAATATATGTTTTCTCTGTGTAAATTTTTATAGACTATCTGCATGAGATGTCTAAGACCAGGCGACAAAATATCTCATGATATATGTTAGTGCTATCAGCTGAGATTTGGAACCCTCTTTCTGCATGCATTTTTTTCTAGGGATTCCTTCCTAGAATCATAGAATCATATGGGGTTGGAAGGGACCTCTGGAGATCATCTAGTCCAACCCCCCCGCTGGAGTGGGTCTACCTAGAGCAGGTTGCTCAGGAACATGTCCAGGCAGGTTTTGAATGTCTCCAGAGAAGGAGACTCCACCACCTCTCTGGTCAGCCTGTTCCAGTGTTCTGCTACCCTCACAGTAAAGAATTGCCTCCTTATGTTTAGGTGGAACTTCTTATACTCAAGTTTGTAAACTTGAGTAAACTTCCCTGCTTCACACCATCTCGCCTTAATGTAGGACAGCAGAGAGAAGCCAGCCAGAGACTGAAAAACTCCAATCAAAGATTTCTGCAGTATTAAGATCGCAGTTACAGCTGTTTCAAATCAGGGCAGCGCGTCTACCCAGTGACACAGACCACAGAAAGCACGCGAGTCTGTCTTCTTTCTCTTCTCTGGTGCCCCATTGACAACTGGGCTGAATGCAGGGCTTCACGCTTCCTTTCAAAACCCCTGAGTGGGACTGGCTTCAATTACCGAGCGCACCTCATACTCCCACATCACTTACGTACTGCTGCAGGGACGGACCTGTCAGCTTCAAGTCAACATAGCGAGTACAGGAAACAAAGCTTCCCAGAGGACAGCCCGTGACCCTGGAGCTCACTCCTCGAAAGGCAGGAATGACCAGGAATGACTGTACCAGGGCAAAAGGCAGTGAGATCTTTCACTTTGTCCCAGAGCTGCAGCAGGGGATTGAGGAAAGAAGCGGCTGCTCAACTAAACCACTAAGAAATGCACTGCAGCGTGGGGAGCCCTGCGCTCCCCCAGTAGGTACAGCCAGGCAGTGGTTAGTACAGCTTGTCCTTCCTTGATAAGGGCCAGTCTCGTGCATAAATTAAAAGGCAGGGTTTTGCTGGGTCTGAGGAGCATTCAGCATTTCATAAGATCACACATTTTATGTGTTACCAGTTCACCTGAGGTCAGAAGCACATGCCGGCCTTCAGTTTTTGCTTGCCATGCTCCCTTCCTGTGCATAATGATTTTTCTTATTACCTTAATTCTCAGTAGTAGCACAGAGTAGATAAGATTTAGGTGCTATGTATACTGATTTTATTTTTAGTGCAGAAAACAGGTGACTCCCTTTTAAAAATGTGCCTTATAAAGCTGTCAGGTTTTAAAAATACTTAGGTTTCATCTTTTTTCATTATACTCGGTCTGCTAAGTAAATACTGATGAATTACCCTAATGGAGCATTACTGTTATTTATACCCTTGAAACTGGCTTGAAGTCCAAATTTCTTTATTTTACAAAGAAAACAGACTATTATTTATGATGTTGTAGGCTGTTGTTTTAATACTTCACATTAGATCTGTTATTCTAAGGAGTAAGGCTATTTATGTACTTTTTTCTGCATTTAAGGAAAACAAATATATCTTGTGATGTGTGTGCTTTTAAGGATAAAATTCTCTTTTGTGCACATATAAGAAAAGACCCCAAAACAGCAGAGATTGTTCTGTTTGAAGAACATCACAATCCTACAGCTGGTTACGTTTTGGAACACACTGGAGCAAGTACTTCCACAACTACGTACATCCTTTAACTGTGTAAGCAGCACAGAAGGGCGTGGGTTATTATGAAAGCTGTCTGGAGAGTGATGCCCTCTCCTCTCCTTGCTTGCTGGGGTAAGGGGGATGGTTTTTTCCTTTCTGTGACGAGCACCTGGGAAAAGTCCATCATTTGGCTTTTTAATTATGAATTGAAAAATGTGCTGCTTCTAACTATTCTCGAGCATTTGTTCAAATTTAAATACACGTAAATAACGAGCCAGAAAGTTCCACTTTGAGGAGCTGATTTTTAGTGAAAATGCAAAATATTTCAACACACAAAAGCAAATGCTAGCACCCTTTTCTTTTACCCGCTGTCCTCTACAAAACATAATGTCTTCTGGGTTCCCTTTATTGTGACAATGAACATCTTTGGAACAGAATGCAAAACATAAAGAACCATAGAATATCTTGAGTTGGAAGGGATCCATAAGGATCCTCAAGTCCAACATAGTTGCATCGTACCCAAGTATAAAGAAACTTTACTACACAGTTAACCTTATTTACATGCTTAAATACTAGGCATGTTTTGCTGTGTAGTCTAGGTGGGTAGCTGTTGTCACTGTTGAGCCAAATTCTCCTTATATTTTACCTTGTTTTGGAACACTATGTGTTTTTGGTAGAAATATCTGGGACTCATTAATAAAGATTGTACAATAACACATAAATCCAGCTTCCTCTAACCACACACAGAGGCAAATGGTTTTGTTAAATAGTAATTGTCATTTCAGAATCAATTATGATTTAAGATGCATTATGTCATTCTTTTTCATGTTGTGCCATTTGGGCTCTGATCAATGATGAGGCCCTGTGCTTTCTATGGAAGCAATTAACCCTGAAGACCAGCCATATTTCTAACCTCGTGCTTTAATAGAAAACACTAAACTTCTTTAGCAACCTCGAAAGTAGTGTGTGACTTGAAACATACAACCCTGCGAACCAACTGGCCAGGAGAGTGCGACTCCCTCCATCTCTCCATTTTCATTGCTGTGTGAGATACCTGGATACCTGGAGCACAGCATGCAACAGTAAATAATAGATGTAGGAGGCGGCCTCGTATACAGTGAGCTCTGTCTTGGCTTTATCTCTCTTAACACAATCAGACAGAAAACAAAAGTATATGTAAGGTGCTACACTGAGCTGAATCAGTGAAATTCTCCAGCCCAGAGCAAAAAAAAAGTAGCTTAAAATACTCAGTGACCCAAATACACTCTAACGAGGCCACCAAATGAAATTCTAGCTAAGGGTGTTGCCTAAATACATAAAGATATAAAGAAATAATCTTGCCAAAAATTATGAGCCCATACCTGAAGAACATTTTGACCCACCTCCCCCGGTATCAGGTTATATGTTTTAACTAAATTGTTTCTGTTTTTTCAGTTCTCATTTCTCCTCCCTTAAAACTCTCCAATTTTTTTTAGCAAGGGTAGTTTCCCATCATGGCAAATAGTATGTAAGGGGAACCTGTGTATTATTTCTGGCTTTATTGATTTTATATGAAATAACAGTGTTCTAGGAGACCTACCCAACTATTTGAAAACATTACTTAAAAAAAATCCAACCACTGAATTTCCACAAGTACTTGCAAAATACAATCAAACAAATTTAAAAAAATATCTAAAAATCACCCTTGCCTCACCACATGTCTCCCACCCTGTTCCCCCTAAAGCCAGAGGAAATCATTAGACTTTTGCAATTTTCTTGAGAGGGAAAATGTGGTTGCCTTCAAACCAAAGACAAAATATGTTCCAGACAAGTGTCCATCCTAGCCCATGGCCGCCCAGCAGCCTGATACTTTCTAAGCTAAGCAGGTTTCAGCCTATGAACTCTATCTAATTGCCATGATGACAGATTCACACTGGAAAAGAAAGAGGTGTTCATTCTAGTAGATGGTTCCATGACACTAAGCCAAAGCCAAAAAAAGTCCCCCACAAACCAGCAGACCAATGACTTTTAATTTCAGGGTTCAAGGACACTGTAACTCTATAGCCTTGTTCACAGCTGGAGGAAATGAGTCTGGTATGGTGAGGAAAACACGATGTTGTCCACAGCTCACAGCCTGCTCAGTTGATGGGCTGGCAACAGCTAGAGACCAGGGCACCCTCACTGAAACTCCTCCTTCTGCATGCTCACAGAAAGATGCACCCTCAGCAAGTGGGTGTCTATTTTTGGTACTGCATCCACTTTGAGTAAATGCTCACTGTAGCTTGTTTGTGATTTACTGTCTTTTGTAGTTTAGCCAAGTTTTGAAGTCAAGTTATTGTTTATTTGTTTCTCTGTTAGGGAGTGTTCTTTCTAATAATTTATTTTGGAAACTTTAAAATATACGTCCATTTAAACATTGTATAAGAATGTTTGTCTTCTAGATCTCTCATTTATCTTCTGTCCAAGAAGACATTAGACAAGTTTATTTTTTCCACAATGAGAGAAACATTTTGATTTCAGAGGGACAAAATGAGCTGTAACATCACAAATTCAAATCAGGGTGGAACACAGCAGGAAAAGGATGCCATGGACTCATGATTCAGTTGAATACAGCAAAGGTCAGTGCAGGTATGACTAAAGTCACTTATGTCCCGGATATGTCAGCTGCAGATTAAAATTAAAAATTTATTTGACTCTCAGTTCACAAGGAAAGGGAAGCTGATAGTGAAGAATGCAGCATGTGACTGTATACAATTACCTGCAAGTCTGGAGTCCAGAGGGTTTTACTAAAAAGATTTGGCACCTACTAATAGATTTAACTACGGCTGGAATTTGAAAAAATATTGTTATTTTAATGAGAAATTATATCTCCATTTCATTTGGATCCCGTTGACAATGCAAAATAAATCCTTTGTGATTTTGTAATTGAAGTAATGATTTTTCTGCTTAACTTAGGGGGTTTTGTTGCTGTTCGTGAAGATATTTTTATTCAGAATATTTTATGGTTCCCATATCACTAATTTTATCGACATTTATGTGAAAATATTGTTCTATGTATAAGTGGTTTAGTTGATCAAGGCTTCTCCTTTCTTCCATAGAAGCAGCAGCTAAGAAGAGATAAAAAGCAGAGAAGAGGGTATGCCATATATCCCCATTGGTGAGGCATCCTTCTTCTCCACATTGATGCCAACAATAACAGAAAGCACTAGACAGATTCCTGAGAGTCACAAGCCCATTCTTTACGGCCTTGTTCTGCTTCTACGAGATACTACATCAGGTGTGATCTATAGAGGACACAGCCAAAAGTCATGATTCATTTGATTCAAATAAGAAAAAGAAACTACTGAAGAGGAGAGTGTCACCTGGCATGTGGGACAGGACACAGTTCATCAGCCTATAGAAGAGTCACCTAATCAATTTCAGACATCAGCTGCAAGTGAGCTGAATTGTGCTTTAGACTTATTCTCTAAATAAAGGGAACCAAAATGATTTTTATCAATGATCTGGACGAGGGGCTCAAGTGCACCCTCAGAAAATTTGCAGATCACACCAAACTGGGCGGGATGTTGATCTGCTTGAGTGCAGGAAGGGTCTACAGAGGGGTACGGACAGACTGGATCAATGGACCAAGGCCATTGGTCTGAGGTTCAACAAGGCCCAGTGTCAGATCCTGCGCATGGGTCACAACAACCCCCTGCAGCACTACAGGCTTGGGGAGGGGTGGCTGGAGAGCTGCCTGGCAGAAAATACCTGAGGGCATCAAACATCAACAAACTCCTGGGTGTTTGGTGTTCATCAACAAACTCCTGGGTGTTTGGTGTGGCCTCTCAACAGTTGTACTGGTAGGGTACCATGAGTTGAAGGTTTGGTTCTCTTTAGTGAGTGGGATAAGGAATTATTGTATTACAAGTTTCCTAAAGTAGGAGTAACTTACCTAGCATGGATCTTAGTCGTGACGAGCTCCCGGACTGCTACTGCAATTAATAAGTAGTACAATAACAAAAAGTTCTTCAGCCTTTATTGCTCTGCTTTTCCTGTAAAACTCTCGGCCAACAGCAAATATTTGAGTACCTATTTTGTTCTTACTTAATGGCAGGGCTGCCTACAGTTCAGTGGCAGAACAAAGAACAGGTCTCCTGCCTTTGAATCCCCTCCTCTGTCCACTGCTCTGCATTACCTGCACAGAAGCTCTCCTGGTTTGAAGTAGGAAAAAAGAGGACAGTAATATCTTGTTTGTAGGGTCATAAGACTCTTCCGTGTTCCTCCACTTTTTTAGTTCTCATTATGGGATGACATATCCAAACAGAATGTTAATGTGAAGCTAAGCAAGGAAGGAGTTAATATCTGTGATAGGAAGGGTCAGCCTCAACTGTCAGTGTAGCCACCTGGTACTCATTAAGGAGTAGTTATGAGAGACGGGTGAGAGATAAAGTAAGAAATTTTTATAGTGTAGGAGAGAATGATCAAGAGGCAGCATTGGGCTAGTCGTAGGGGTAATAAGCAGAGCCAGGTGTTTTAAGCCACGGAGAGAGGTGAGATTTATAGGCTTCTTCGGGAGACAAAAAGCTACTTTCTGCTTCTATCTGTAGGTAATGAGATACTGAAAGGGCCTAACCCAAATGAATGCTGATGTAGAGAAGATACCAAAATAGTTAGCATGAAGGTGACTAGATATTTACTTAAGACTGAAGCAAGGATCCTGGGTTAATATTCACTGGACAGAGTTACTGGTGTTTAAGGACTTGACTCATGCCGCTGTCCCTGTCTGTTATTAACCTTTTGAGGGTTTTACTTTTAAAAGAATTTAAGGAGTAACCCTGTCTACCAAGTGGTCTGATAATTTTTAAGAGACAGAGCTGCCCAAGCAAGCTACTCACTTTCCTTTTGCAAAATACTTCTTGTCAGAAAAAGACAATATGTTTCTCAGCTTCTATTAGAGCAGTCTGGGTATTATTAATCTTTATTCTCACTTGCTAGGTTGTCTGCCGCTCCCCTTCTCTGTCCTCCTATTTCCCAATGCAAAATCTATTGTGAGAAGTATAAAAATCACAGTAGATAACTAATTCTTATATAAAAAAAAAGACTTTGCAATTTGGTTGTTATTTCCCCTCCCAAATAATGTTTTCTTTTTATTTGTAAATGTGTTATTTGTAACACTGAGGTGAAATAAGACTGCTGAGTTATTTCTGAAAGGTCTTACTGCAGGATAACAAGCACATGAAGTCTGAGTAGCAGAAAAGTCTGAGTGCCAGCTTCTGCCCAGCTTCCTCTGGAGGCTCCATCATAACAGGCAGTAGTGGCAGTTGAAAGGACAGATCATTTCTACATGCCTTACTCTGACTTGCAGGTGCTTAGGACCATCTTCAGCCTTTGTTACTGAAGACATGGTAAGAAGTAAGGTGGCAGCTGAGGATGCAGGTCCTTTCAGCCTCCTGACACTTATTTGTTTGCCTTAGAATTCTTAAAATGCACAACATTGTGATGAATACATTCAATTTTTAAACAATAAGACCTAGACTTATATTTCTTTTCTGAGTGCTAGCTAAGTCTTAGGGGATTGTACACATGCATGGACTTTGTGGTAAAATGATCAAGATGCAAACTCCTAAATTGATGTGTTTTTCTCTACTCATTAATGCTGTGGCATAAGCATTGTTGTCAGAGGCGTCGTTTTGTTCAGTGGTCATTTGGCAACAGTGAGTGCTGAAAACACAAAACACAATAGCGGACGTGCTGGAGCACTTATCTGTTCCCATGATCCTTTGTTAAACTATTAACTCGTACATCTTAATGCTAGCAGAACTGGAGTAATTTGAGGAATAGATTTTGCTACATGATTTTTGGGGAGGAGTGAGGGGCAAGGATGAGAATATCGTATCTGCCCTGTGTGAATGCTCTCTTCCCTGCACAGCCAAACTATGAGTTTCTTTTGATAGGTGATTTTTGCTTGGTTTTTAGGACCGCCAGGAGTTTCAGAGTAGGTCTGCTGAAGCACTCTAGGGAACCTGTTCCTTCCCCTTCCCTCTGCAGTTTTCCTGCAGCTGGTGAAACTTTTTCTATGTTTGTAATCGGCTGAAAATATTTGGTCTCTAATTAACTCAACTAATAGTAAATTAATTCAATGAAATACTGGCAGTAGTTCTGCATAATACTGGTTTAACAACTCACTGTTAACTTAGGTGCTTTCCTAAGTGGAAAGTTTTAAGGGAGTCTGTGTTTGCCATTAGAGTGCTTCCAAAATGCCCTGGATTTCAGAATATCACTTTTTTTTTTTTTTTTTCCCCAGTGGTTAAAAAACCCCAGTGATGTATAAGCTGACCCGATGGACTAGCAATGACAAGGATGATTGATGTATTTTTAGGAAATCCTAGTATGCTGTCTGCAGCTCGACAATGCTGTGCTGGCTGCAGTTACCTGTTTCAGCACATTTCTCCCCGTCCCGCGTGGAGCCCAAGGACTCAGCTGTGCCCTGCAAAGCTTCCTGTTTATGGCCGTGCATCCTCCGAAAACAGAGCGCTCTCTGCTTCCCACATCTCAGAAGCCACAGACGGATCCCGTAACATCCTGTGCCTTTCCGTCATCGCAGCACTGCTTTTTCTGAGAACCGCCGGGAGAAGTCACTCACAGGATTGTTAACAATTGGTCATCACCTTCTGGATGTGACAGACCGTCGAGTACTCTGGGCCATCGGGCTTCACTGACAAGGAAACAATATCAACAAAACATTTGCCCTTTGTTCCCGCCGTATATTAAGTTCACTGTGTATCACGGCGGATAGCACATTTCCTACACTGCCTTTTGATTTGAGGCAGAATGTTATATCGCTTAAAGTGCACAGACTGAGCTGGGACAGCAACACGGCTCGGTACTGAATGCTCCTGGCAGCTGCACAGTTTGTCTTCCCTGTTTATCTCCTTGTGGTTACAGCCAAGGACCAGGTGTGCACGCTGTCTGTCTCCTGGCAGTGCCGTAGCGTCCTCAAGGAGGATAAAAAAGTCCAATCTCCAGCTGCCTTTGAAGAAGAGCCTTCATTCCTCTCATTTCTTCCTCTGCCCTCCGCCCTACAAAGCATGGCTGTTGTCCTCAGCAATTACTTAGCAGTGTTCAAGAGAGAATGAGCAGGAGTGATAAAGAGTGAAATCCTCATCAGTATGGAAAAAAAATGAGCTTACTGGTACTGCAGGTAATAACCCTTGTCTGCTGAGGGCTATCTCCACAGGCATACTTTGGGTCATGGAAAAAAATCAACTAAGGCTAAGCATGGTGGTTAGTTTTTTTTTTGTTTTGTTTTTGTTGGGTTTTTTTCAGTAGTAAGGTAGCCTCAGACTGCATAACACAAACCTGACCCCAGCTTTGCACCCACTTCTAGTGAGAAATCTGGCACCATGAGAAGGGGGCTGCTCTGCCTCCCACAGCATCCCGCTCTTTGGTCCTGTCCCAGAACACTGGGGTGTTGATGCCTCTGTGTCCCACACACACCACATAAATAAATGTCAGGATTTGACCTCAGTGTGCAAATCTAGATTTGCCCTGTAGTATTAAGACAGTGTGAAGTGTGGAATTTGTGTTGCTCTTGTTTAAAGGTTACCTCCAATTAAGCATTTCCAAACCTGTTGGGGATTATAGATCCCTCACAACATTTCCATTGTTCCTGCAGTCAAAATAGCAGCAGCCACAACCATGCACACCACATTATTAAAAGAAAAGGACTAGTTTAAACTGAAGACTATAATTGCATGCCACTAAGTAAAATGTATACTTTAGAAATTCTTTCCAACGTATGAAAAGATTCAATAGAAGGTAGAATTTAACACACAAAAGTTGCTATAAGCCTCAAAGACTCTCCTTACTGAAGAAATAATATTTTAAAATGTAAGAAAACTAAACCATGACAAAAGATAAAAAGCATGAGAAAAGATGGAATAACCCCCAAATTCACTGCTGAAAGAGAGAAAGTTCTTCAATTTACAGTTTAAATTAATACTATAAAAATGAACAGTAAGCTAGGGGAAAAACCTAGTTGCCTTAGTCTTTAAGTAATATCAGTAATGAAATCAAATAGTAAACAGATATTCCTTCCTACATATAATCTCAAAAATAGTCAACAGGCACAGAATTTGTGTGAACTGGGTCTTTGGGAAAGGCAATGAGTTGTTGTCAATACTCATTAACTCTTAATTTTTTCCCCATCTGTCTGGAATACACATACACACCGTTCTTCTCACTGAAAAATTATTTCCACACACGCACAAAATGTCAAACAAAAAGAAACCCAAAGGGACAATGCAATAACCTGGCACATGCCTTGGAATTTTAATGCATCTTTCTTGCCTTTGTGTACATATGCAGTACCTTCGTAGGAACAGAAATATAAACTTTGTTCTTAAAAATCTTTCTTAGTCAATTGCTGAAATGCTGGCACATTATCAAGCAATAGATTTTGTGTCTAGCTGCTTTGTTGACTTTGGGTCTTTGATATTACCACCAGCAAGGCAGGGCTCAATTTGCTAGAGTGATATCTTGGATAGGAAGCTTTCTTTTTGCTTGGAGGGAATTTTCAACACCAGCTGAGTATTTTGTCTCACAAGGGCATGTTTGACAAACTGTGTGACTGAGGTATATACGTATTTATTTCTGTGGGACTGCTATGTGATTTCTTTTAATTGGGTGGTATTATCTTGTTGCCAGATCACAGTAATAGCAAAGGTGACTCAAGTTCCAAGTTCCCTGTGAATTTTGCCATGACAGAGTCCCCTAGGTAATTTAGGAAAAGTCCAGCCCAACCGCATCCCACGGCTATTGTGTGATTGTCATTGAATCAACAAAGGAGTCTGACCCTGAGTGAATTTACACGGGCCAAGATAAACCTATCAGTCTCAATAACCTTCACACTTTTCTCTTCCTTCCTTCTATTTCAACACAGGCTAGTTTCACTCTGTGGCAGCACAGATGCTTTGTGAGCCACTGTGACCTTCCTTTCCTTTTCTAAATCTCATTACTGCATTTCTCCCTCCATCCAAAATTTTATTTACTCCATGGAACTTACTACTGCAAGCTCTCAGAGAGACCTTGCCATGCCGTGGCCATGGAAGGGATGGCACAGGTACTTGGAAGACTACAAAGTGATACAGACTGGCACCCATAGGGCTTGCCACCTATCAGGAACAAAAGCTTGGAAGAGACCTACAGCCTCATGCTTAATGGCATAGGTCAGCCTCTCGGTTAGGGAAGATTACTTTATGTTTGTCACTCCAGATCCCAGGCACTTTCCTCTGAAGTATAAAACAGAACTTACCTGCTCTAACTGCTAGTCTGCCCATTTCTGTGATCCTCTCCACTCTTGTGAGCTATCAGCTCACTTCAAAGCCTTAACCGTTGCCTTAGAGAGCAATTATTTCCAGACTTCAGCCACTACGTTATTTTTCAGTGAAGACAAAAGGGAGTGTTTGCAATCCTGAACTAAAAGTTCATACAAACCACGGTAATTTTACCAGCTCAACCTGAGGTTAGGGCTCTAAATAAACTTAGCTGTATTTAGTCATGCTCTAGTATGACTACACGGCACCACAGCCTCTGGTCTTCCTTAATCACTTCAGCACCAATTGCCTGACTCCTTCACTACTGCTACAAGCCCTTCATTAGTTAAGTTTGGCATCAGTGAATTATTTGGGTTTGAATTAACCAAGGACTTTGGGACGGGGGAAGAGGGGGGAGGGAGTCCATTCGCACAGGCTATGGACCATTCTCTCTATTCATTATGTAGAGAAAGCAAATACCCTGAAGTGGCATTCGTTATATATTTGAGTTATGTAGTTTTCAGTAACAAATATTATGTTAAAGAAGACCTTTTTATAAATGACAACAAAAAAAAAAAAAGTTGTGGAAATGAAGTTACAGAGGGTTCTACCCATCCTTTTCCCTTTTGACTGACAGTTCAAGCTCCATACCAGGAAGCAGGTGTATGCCCAGTTCTAACTTTACTCTGTAAAGCACTGTCTCTGGAAGAGGTGTCATCCTTGGGGAATAGCTGTTAAACTAAGGTCATATCTGCACATCTCTGGTATTTGTCTATGTGTCACTTTTATTTAAAGAATATGGAAATAAATGCCATCATCCTGGTTAACATTTCCTCTATCTCTGCTAAGCAGTTTCTTCTGTTTAAGACTGTTTTAGTGAGCTTTCTGATTGCTACATTTATGACAGTAATATGCTACTCTACAGTATTTAATGACATGTTTTGTTGAAAATTTTGTATGTCCAAGACACAATATCCATGATGTTTGAGAGCTACACAATTAAATAGGCAATGTTCCCTAGCATGTAGGTAACTTCACTGATTCTTAGGAAGTTGTCTGAATATAGGTTTGTCTTTTCTAAATCAGTCCTTTCTTCCACACCACATCACAGACAGTGGTAAGACACTTCCGAAAACTATTCCTGCTTTTCTGACAGTAGAAACACTGCTACCATTTACATTGTTTTTTTTTATTAAATTCCCTTCTCCATAGATAACACTGGGACCTGCACTTAAAACATAAATGTCCATAAACATGTTTTTCAAGTATTCAGGCTCTGCATTTAAGAATGCTTTACTGCAGACTCACCAGGCGATGCAGGGCAGGATCTGTGTTCGTGGGGTTTTTTTTGTGACATCCAACAGCTCCTCAGTTCTTCTCCAAATATATGCAGTATTTGTAAGTCTTGTGTTTTACTGCAATAAGTTACATCTTACTGACAGCCTATTGTCCCTACTATTTGTTAATGGACTCTGGTAATTTCTTCATTCTCTGTCTTTCTGTACCCGAGGCAAGTTTAGCTGAGGACTATACTAGACGTCTCATAAAAATTCCTTTACAGCACCTCCCAAGGTGAAGGAGTCTTGGTGAGACATTTGTCATACGGACTTCTTCAAGCCTGAGACGGTGTCTACGAAGACAAAAAATGCCCCCAGTAAGAAAGCCAATGAATCAAAAATCTTGTCCTGACCTTTTCCTGCCATGCAGGCAAACACCAGCTGGACTGATCTGGAGAATGACCAGGTGAGAGCAATATGAGAAGCAGAAGGAGCAAGCAACAGCTGTGCTGGTGCTCTGCAGCAGCCTAGCAGAGTAGAATTCATCCAGACTATTTTCCTCATTAATTTCCTCTGCAATGCAGGTCAACGGGAAGCACTCCACAGCTATCAGAAAGAGATCTTGATTTAGTATATTAGAGAATAGGGAATGGAAGTGGAAAGTCAAGGAGTGAGAACACTCAGGTAGAATGAGTGCACAATATTTATCTATGTCATCTGTGCTGTGAGTTTGCTTATGCAAAGCGTAGTTATCCATGAAGGGCTCAACCTGTGAAGAACACCATCCATCAGGGCTCCAGACTCCAATATAACACAGTCAGTCTTGAGGAATCTGGTTTCTTCCTTGCTTAGAGCAACATGAACAGAAGCCTAACTTTGCCAAAAGAATGATATGCCTTTCAAGCTTTCCTTCCCAGTTGCCTCTTCTCCCTGAGTAACCAGAAAGTGCTGAAAAAATAAGGTAAATAAATTCAGAATTTAGTGCTGGAGTTGGCTGATTAATGTTGCTCAGCTTCTGCTGAAATTCTGGAGAAAAAGACAGCCTAGAAGTGCAAATACTGTATTGAGCTTTTGTTGTTTTCTGGGCCATTTTCCTTGAATTTATGAATACAGATCTCACCAAAGTTAGTGGAGCTATATTCATCTAATGGCACTAAGGAGAAAGCCCTTTCAAACCCTCACATTGTTGACAATATTAAAAATGTAAATTCTCAATTTTTAATTATTTTCTGCTTAAATTCATTTTCCAACCTTATAACCTGTGACAGATGCTTTTATTGCAAGGCTGCTGAGGGAAGGCTTCCAGCATATGCTTATATTATTATTTTGCTCTTCTCAAATTTATCAATTCTATAATACAGAAAGAGATTTGAAATTTGACCCAGTTTCTTTAATATTTTACCCTCCAGTGGAAGATTTAACTAAATGGATGGACACCTGAGAGGATAGTAAATCAAGCCACACCAATTTCAGAACAATATACCAAACGTTTATGACTCAGCCCTGCAAAGGCAGCATAATCCTATCCAGCAGTGATTTTGTCCCCCCAAAACATAAGCAATCTTATCAGGAATTCAGATCCCTCCTACCTTTTAACCTGCTTGTTTTTGCACAGCTACTGCAGCGTGACTTGTTTATGCCTCAGGCTCTGTCCCTTTGGTTATAAGTCTATGGTGTGGGTACTGGAATCAACACCAGAAAAAAGTGACTTCTGTGGTGAGAGCTAAGAACCCAAGATCTCCACAGCTGAAGGTTAAGTTGCCTCTTCCTTTCTTACTCCAGTTTAGTGCTATTGAGACAGAGCTGTAAGCTCTGCTGTGGAAGAGAGATTTATAACACATGGCACAAAATCAGTTGTTACCCTGTCCAATTACACATTTTTGGAGATTGATCTACTCCCCACTGAAGTCAGTGGGTGGTTTTCCACTGAATTCAATAGCTTTTGGATTGAGCCAAAATGAAGGAATGAAGCACTAGGGCACTACAGCACATATAAAGAGCAGGACAGTACATTAAGTGCATGTGTTTTTTCATCACTATTGGTGTTTCAAGCTGTTAAAGCACTGCCTCTCCCCATATCATAACAAAAGATATCTGGGCCTGGAAAAGATAAATCATTTCAGTGTTTTTTCTTCTATTGATTTTTTTTTAGATGTATCCAAATAGTATGTGCCAAAATGTGACTCAATTCCTATGTTTATGTAAATTCATAGGTCTGTTCTGAAAAAAACTATGTCTTTAGTACATTTCAAAAATAATCACCTAGCTCTTCCAAAGTATGTAGGTACTTAAAATAAGTATTGTTACATTCTCGTAGGAAATTACATGCCAGCACACATGCATATATTGAAATCCAAGCAAACATCATAAGAATTTTCCTTGATGGTAGCTCATATGTCTTAATATCTGTTAACATTAGTCATCTGCACATTTAAGTTTTGTTAAATGTGCAAACTATGTGGCACTCCACCCTTGTTGCAACATCAATTTTCAGCGTCCAGCATTTTTTGTGGTTTAAGGACATATTGTTTATCTGGCCAGGGGGCTGTAGTAAACAGTATTTGCATAGTGGGAAAAAATAAAGAAGGAAAAAAGAAAAAGAATTATCAGATTTTGCAGACACTGAGGTATCTTAGTCAATGCATAGGTATTTTTTTTTATTTAATAAAATTTACTGAAACAAAGTCAAGCCCTGAAAAGTTATAAACTAATCATGCTAAGGAACTAAGGTCACCCCTTTGGTGTAAATTCCCCCTTGCTGCATATGTATTTCATAGTGAAGCTTTACATATATGCTTGAATAACACTCTTAAAATAAAATTTCTTTCCATTCCGAGGATGGATGGTGCTCCAGGGATGAGAGTGAGGTTCGCAGTGATGCCTGTAGGAAGAGGAGATGATATCAGACTCGGTTTCTCCATCTGAATAAAGCAGACACTGAATAGTTTCAGGTCAGTGTGGATGGCAGGAAGGAGCCAGAGAGTGGGACAAGCCCCTGTTTGATGCCGACTGAAATCATTCATTGAGAGGGGGGTCAAGATCCTACATGACAGTGTACAAGAAAAAGAGATAATTTCTGAAATTCAGGTTTGGATGGTTTTAGAGAATTAAGTGGCTGTGAGATTGGAGAGGAAAAAAAACTTAATTCCCTAGTTACGTCCCCAATTTCCACCTTGTGAATATCCATACTGCATGCAAGCTATTTTGCCCAAGAATTATATTTTTTTTCAAAATAGTTCTCAAAGCAAAATCCTGGAATAACTTGCCAAGGGTCTACTACTTATGTGAATGATAGATAATATTTCATTCCAGTTTTACGCCTCCTGTCCAGTTTCATTTTTTATCACTGTTCCAATGGAAACTGTGCCCTGCAATACCCGCTCAAGCCTCCATGGCATGTTTCAAGACATGCAACCAACATGGCATGGGAACTCTAGTTATATATTTGCATATGGAGTCCAGAGGGCATTTCAAATGGCTTGTCCTGTGGACATGTTCAATCCACTGTAGGTGGGACTAGCTCTGAGCAATGTGAATTTGAACCATTTTGCATGTCTCAGTCTAGAGGTGAAGATGAGTCCTTGCAACAGAGGTCTTCAACATGATGTAGAACACTTGCAGCATAATGAAGACCTAAAGAAATTGAATTAATTTCAGTATATTATGGAGAAAGCATTAGCAGATTTTAATAGCAACCTCTGTGGGAAAGGTAAGAGGTGACAGCAGGAGGCAGCAGGAGTTGTCTATTCCCCAAAATATGTTAATTTAACCATTCACCCAAATGAAAAGGGCTAAAACTTCACAGGTACTCATGAAATAAGAAAGAACTTATTGAGTACTATCAGCATCAAAATGCAGCACAACAAGTGGAAAGAAATTAACATAATTGGAAAAATTGTGGAGGGAAGAGAGAGGAAAACTAAGATGCATCTCTGTGGAGCTGGCACCAAGCCTCCCAAGCCCTTAGTTTGTTATGAGTAGTTGCAATATATTCTGCCTCATTTCACTTCTAGAGGAAATTACAAATCCTTAGAAACCCAAAATTCATGCAGCATCAAGTACTGAAAATCTGAGAAATCTTGATGCTTTCTGGGATATTTCCAGATCCCACTTAATGCTTAACTCATGATGGCAATTATCCTTTCCATGCTAGGGGTACAGTAAGTAATTAAGTGGGCTCATGAAAGCACATTCAGAATCTGGAAAGTAAGCATAACTGATGTGATTATATTTCTGACATATTACAGGGTCCAAAGTAAGCTTAAAACTGTTTAAGTCCAGAGTTCAAATGAATAGAAATCAAGTGCCAGGGATTGGAAGTACCGCAGTTTAATGTACCATTTAGTTTAAAAGATATTGTTCTTTGGAGAAGTCATTCTTTAAATTTTATGAAATTTGGAGGCAGAGTTGTCTAATGGCTGAAACTAAAAACTATCTAGGTTATAAATACAAGTGAACCACTTAAACATCATTCATTATTGGGGAAGACTGATGGCTACCTTGATTCATAGTCTGCCATGTTAAAATAAGGGCAAGGTACTGGACCTCCTGGAAACCAGGTAAACTGCACATCCTGAGCAGACCCGAAGGACAACACAAACAAGAGCCATGCTTGCACCTTCTCTGGAACTCTGAGAAAGAGGGTGATCAAGGCTCCCATGCTCCTGATAGTAAATCAGGTGCTTTGGTATCACAACTTTACGTCCTTATGTTTTCTTTTTCCTTACAATCTATTAGACAGAATTAAAAGAAATAAGACAAAAGAAAGAATAAAAAACAAAGATGAAAAGAGGAAAAAAAAGGAAAATAAAAGAAGAATTAAAAAAGAAAGAAAAGAAGAATACAAGCTTTCCCAGAGAGGAGAATATTAACAAAAATAATGTATTTGTATTGTTGAACCAGGGATTTAAGGACCAGAATTTGCTGAGTAAGGAGCTCTGTACAAAGGACCAAAATGTCTTCAGGCTTTTCCTACATTTATGTCTGAAAGAGTCACTCAGTCACACCTTATGCTCTTGAACTTCTTTGGAGTGGGTGCTGCAAAAAATGCACTTTTCACATTGTGAGGAGAAGAAAGAAACTCCCTGCTCCATCCTGGATAATTAATGATCAAAGTCCTCTTTCTTCCCAAAGGCATTTGCTGACATTTCAGTTGCTAATATATAAATGGGTATTTAAGAAAGAGAAAGAGAGTTGCTTGGAAAGTAGGGAAATAATGTCCAAAGACTTACTAAAAAATCTGTGATTCACATTTTCTTTTGTCACTGAGAATCCAGTTCATATATAAATATATGTACATTTACATTTCTGTGCATGTGGCATAAATAGATGTGTAGCATATAAACGTCATATGCCGTGTGTGTGTGGAGTGCACCAAAATTTACAGCTCTTTAGAGCTTTCTGATGATCTTTTCCTTTTACTTTACACCTTTTTGTCATTTATATTTAATCAGGTAAAGGCAGAAGACTCTCCATTTTGTATCTTCTCAGTACAAAACACAGACTAGGATTCAGCAGTATTTGACTGAATATTCCTCCCATACCTCCACACACACTTTCACACACACACACACACACACGTTCAAAATACAATAACTTACATTTAAAAAATGGAAGAACACTACAACTTATCTGAGTCCTTTCAGAAGCAGAAATAGTTCTCGTTGAGGGTTCAGATCACGGGATCACACTGTCACATGCAGTTTATGTGGCTGCTTATAGCCAGATGACTTCACAGTCTTTTGCCAAAGACCTTAAGCTTTCTTAATACTGCTGTTAAATTTTTCCCTCTGCAGCTAGGTTTCAGACCCTTAAGAGTTTGAAGTACTTTCATTACAGATCTCTGACACGGTATTTTCCACTCTGCTGCACGCTCATGAGAACAAAATTATATAAATAAATAAAGCCCACATGTGACAGCATGTCTTGAGAAACTCAAAACTATAAAAGTATGTTTTAGATGTTTATGTTAATTGATTTTTAGCCAATCCTTAAACATGTCTGCAATTGCTACTGTCTTCCTGAAATTACAGCCCTCTCTCTGCCTCAACTATTTAGTCTTTCAGAAGTTTGACACCAATTTCTCAGTGCAATTATTTTTTTCCATGGAACTCTGCTGTAAATTACTTAAATATTAAAGCGCAGAGGTGCGTTCAAAATTCTATATTGGCTGAAAATATACAATGCTTTTCTTTTCAATAGAATGATCACCTCCAGGAAAATAGCAAGCCATTCCTTTAATGTCTCCTCTTAAACACATAATGTTTCTTTATTCATTTTATACTGTATGTTTTTGTCTTTTAACTAAGCATTTTTTAATATAATTAATTGCACCATAAGAAAATGATATTGCATAACTACTCAGAAACAGATGACACTGCCTCTTGTAACAGAGTAAAAGTGTATTTCAAAGTAAAGCAGTTGCTCACTACCATAGTTTTTAGTGCAAGTTTCATTTCTTTCACATAAAAGAAAATACCAGTCTTCTGAAGTCAAGGGGGTAATGATTTTAATCTGTGACTTTTAGGAATGGAGGCTGAGCTATTCAGAACTATTTAGGGTATTTAGCTACAAAACTGCAATTAAATTAATGGAACTGCGTGGCTAGGCCTTCTGCTTGGTATTCAGTTATAGCAATTACTGTAGGATCCTAAAAAACTGGAAAAGCTGCTGTGGGCTTTGAAACTGGCTGGATTGCTCAGCCTGCCTGCTTACCTCAAGCCCTGTTGGGCAAAGGGTAAACCTTGACATAATTGTTGTGTTTTCCATTTGGCAATAATGTGTGTAAATCATTTCGTGTTAGTACAAAGGCTTTGTGCTTATAAATCTGTCACTACAGCCATTGAATTGATGTAGTAACCAGGTGGGGGACAGTCACTGTCTTACTGTCCTGAATTTAAGAACCAATATTCAAACGCAAATAACAGAAAAAAAGTTGGGAGAAGTTGCTGAAGAGAGCTCTGACTCACAGTACAGTGGGCTGTAACACAGAACATTAAGTCTGATAGCTGCAGAGCAGCAGTGTCTCCAAAAGCTCTGTCCTTTCTTTTGTTTGTATTATCTTACATTTGAACATTTTGTCTTTATCCTTCTATTTGCAAGCAGACAATCCACTGCAGGCAGGTTAGACACTGCCCTTATATTTGCAGTTATTGTTATAAGCCTCACCGTGAGCCCCAAAGGGAAACAGAAGGGCGTTAGAAAACATCCAGACAAAATAATATTCTATCAAATTTGCCTAGATACTTTTGAATGTTACAGCACTCTGTGCTTTGCTGCTGGAACGTGCTCACACACAATGGACACCGATGCAACGTTGTCAGGGTTTCGCTCAGACTCACTGAGGTTTTCCTTATTTTTGGTGTGAGCCGGTTGACAATAGACATGTCAGAAGCATTTCCACCCCACGGAAATCAGGGGGAGGTGGTCAAGGGCTGCCAAGCAAGGGGTCATAGGGAGGAATTAGTACAAATTCTTTTGTTTCCCTATGGGTTGGTGCAACCAAGTAGTGCTGCAATTTATTCACTGAATGACTCAGTGTCAGAAGTTTGGTTATTCGTAAGCTAGAAGGCAATGTGAATACAATCTTCCTTATGATGAAAAGGGAATATTTTAGGAAAGGGTATATGATGTTTCTGAGCCCTTTTAGCTTAAAAAAGGAAAGTGAGATACGATGTGCTATTAATATGAAGATCTTTAAAACCTAAATACAGTAGTCTTAAGAATATGTAAAATACTACTTTTCTGGACATCAATCTTTATATTGAATTATATAGGTCCCTATGCACTCTGCAGTTGTATATGCTCTTAAAACACCAGAAGGGAGAGAGGGAACTGGGGAGGCTCCACTGATTTCAAAGAGACTCCAAAACTGTGAAATATAGGAAACCATGAGGAACCAGGGAGCCAGGGCTTTACTAATATCACGGTTCTTTAAAGCAGCTGAGGAAAAAAAAAATAAAATAAAAGAGAGGCTGAGGAATCAGCAAAAGTCACTCTGGAAGGAGACAACTGGGACAGAAACTAATTGTTAAGTTTTATTGAATAAAAGGTTGTTGGGAACAACAGAGCTGCTAAACCAAATATTTCTAATTGCCTTTATGGAGTAAAAAATTTCTTAGCTGAGATCACATTGGATACTTGCAAAGGTGCTACCGTTTCTAATCCTTAGTTTTAGGAATCTGGCAATATGTATCTATCAGGTGGTCACACAAGTCATACAATCTCCTAAATAAAGATTTTAAACATCACAGTGAAGAAAATTAATAGACAGTTAAACAACAAAAAAATTGCAGGTGATGATCAGGTATTTACTATGACTTATTGTCCACCTTTGTCTAACATTAGTATAGTAGCAAGTTATTTTCATAGATAAATTTGTTCTATATAAACATTTTGTTTCATGGGTCCATATTTTGTACATAAAATGAGAATATTATAAACAAGTATAAGCCTTTAATTTCACGTTGATCCATGTTTTGTAGTAGGAAAGAACCTTTCATTTTAAAAATATTGGAAAATAAAAAATGAAATGTTCTTAATCCCTACATCCCTGCCAAGTTTTCATTCCCCCCTGAGTAGGAAAGTTCATTTATTCAGTGATCATGAAATGTAAAAAAATGTTTTCTTTTAAGTCTTCAGGGGTTTATCTGCCTCTTTAAAACACACACCCTGCCATCATTGTCAAAAAGTCAAAATAAAGAGATTTTTCAAATTGCAGAAGCAGGTACCAAGGGAAAATGTAAACCTTTCATAATCCAAAAATCTCTCTTCTTTTAAAGATACTGTCAACATTTTTTCAGAAATTCTCAGACCACCCACCAGCATCAGTAAAGATATAGCCATACATATATGCATGTGTACATGAAGATACAGAGTATAAACCAGAACCATTTTGAGAAATATTTTTGCTACTTCTATAAAATGAATAATTGCACAAAGAAAAGAAGAATCAGTTCTGGAGTCCTTTAAAGTCACCAGGCAATTGTGCAAATATACTTTTTAAATTGCATACAATTCCATGCCTTTGCTACAACAACTCAGATGCCTAAATTAGAGACAAACAAAACTTGAAAGTGGTGACTCACTTTGCTTGTATACGTGCCCAGTTGACCTGAATCCTTTCATGTCTTCTTTTCCTACTTCCCCCCGCCCACCATTTCACTTACCTGTCGGTGTGCAAATCTGACCATCTTCCCTGAAAAGGGCTGCCAGAAGATCCTTCCAAGGTGACGTTCTCCCAGTTTCACCTTAGGAAGCAATTTGCCATTACCTGGGTTGTCACCATAAAGGCAAGTAGATGTTTACCCTTTTAAAATACGAAGATACTGAGACCTCAGTTTATTTAGGTCCTTTGAGCAAGAAATCTCCATTGCAGCAGATTGATCTCCATCTCCAGTCTCCAGTTTCTCTTTGGTGAACCCATATCAGGGACTAGGATCTTGAAAAAAGTTGATCACTGAGAAAGAGGATTATGTCAGGTAACTCACACCTACCCCTACTCTTTAGACAGGAATCACTTTTAATTAGCATCAAATGCTTGAGCTGGACTGAAAGTAAGGTAGAACACCTCACCAAGAAACAAATGTGAATACTCTTCTTCTCTCTAATGCTGCTTGTCAGGTAGATTTGTGTATTTGTTTTTCACTTCTTCCTGAACTAACTTTGCAAAGAGATTTCAGCAAGTAGTTGAAGTTGGGGGAGGGGGTAGAGAGAGAACTACAAAAAACTTTCCCTAGAGAATCGCAGGGGAGAACACTTCCTGCATATGAGGTCCACTTGGTGCACAGTAACAGAAGGGTCATGAGGAAAGCTAGTTTTGGATCTTCAGGTTTTTTCCTGGTGTGAATCTAAACAATGATTTGTTGTATTCATATGGTGTTTGTTCATGGAAGGTAGGATTCCTCTCACCTAGCCAGGTGAAACGCAGGCCTCTAGTCTGAGCTAATCTTGAGGGTTGCATTATGGATTGTGGTAAGAAAGAGGCCCCTCCAAAAAAACAGATACTTGTCTTAGGGCAGCATGGAGAGCCCTCCAGATGTGCCCATCTTCATTTACTTCAGAAGGAGCTTAGGTGATTCGTTCAGACTGGATGACTAACCTTCATGTGGGTAGCTTCAGGCCAGCCTCAGCTTGCAGGACATACGCCAGATAAGGAATGGCAGGGCAGAACATGGCTTCATCCATTCTTCTGATACCAACCTGCTTTCAGTGGGCTCCTTCTGAGGGATGAATCCTTTCCACATGCTTGGGAATCAGGGCATGTTTTGGTGAGGAAGAAAGATGCAATCTGCCTTCTCTGTTCAATCAAAGCACCATGAAACTCCAACATTAACTTTCCACACTTAACTTTTAAAGAACAGGTTGCAGAAAGAGAAATGATCATCAGACAGTTCTGCAGGATAGGTCACCTTGGCATTAAATGCTCAGATTGTAAAACAGAAAAAAATATGTGAAGACAATTTTCCTTTTGAATTATATAGCTAGTTGTAAACTCCATGCCACTCTCACAATGTAGACTGTCATGACAGCCATGGCCAAGTGAGGTGGAAATTATAGGAATCTTTATTCTTATTCTCATAAAAGCTTTTAGGGAAAAAAAATTTAAGGAGGTTTCCAGAATAATTCTGCGTGAAGACTGCTTGCCCTTACTATAGGACCTTAGCTCCATTCAAATAACTATGAAACACCACATAAAAGCCAATGAAAATAAAGTGTAGAGCATTCAAAACTATCCCATATTTAGATGTCTGTTATTTTATGTCACTACTAGTTAGCTTGCCTTTATTTTAATCCTCCATCCATATCAGTTCTATTTTCATCTAGGCTAACTATAAAGCCATACTTACAACTCTGCCATTCTTTCAAGTAAAATCACTGTTTTTCTACTAAGACAGGCTATTGAATGTTGATATAACATCATAGCTTGCAAACACCATCAAAAGTGTTTAAAGCACGTTTGAAAGACTTATATTTTTCATTTCACATGTTAAAAAGTGCCACCATGCTTTGCACATTAAGCAGTTGATTCCAGAGAAACTTTTTCAATTGTTTCGGGTACACTAGAATCAAGTCAATTAAATTAATAAAAAATGACATATTATTAACTCTCTCTCACATGATGGCGTGCATTTATTGCACCATTTAAACTGCATGTGAATCATTCATAAGGTACAGAAGCAAAGTGAAGGAAAAAAATCCTATCTTTTTAACAACTAGCTTTTGTTCTGAACGGTTATGTTGAACCTTTTTCACTGTGTGTTTAGAAACACATCTCCTACAACGATAAAAGATAAGCAGCAGGACTTCTTTGGTATATTCTGAACTACTTATTTCAATATTACAGTAGTGGGATAATTTACAGTAGACCTGTTGCCTAATGTATAAGTTTACACCTCCTAAACATGACAAGCTGCAGGTATGAAAACTGGGTGGTGTCTTAAAAAGATAGAGCATTGTTTGGGCAACATTTCATGTATTTTACCTATAAATGCTACAATGTTTAGAGACTTAAAAACTTCTTACATTTTTGTAATTATTATAATTAATATACCAATTATAGTTAGTTATTGGGCTATTCGTCTAAGTCACTCTCTGGGTTTGTGGTGGGGGCAAAGAAAAAAAATATAATGAATTTTCTCATATGCATTGTGTAAGCCCTCTGCAGTATTTCCAGCTCCTCTCGAAAAATGTAGAGATACCCTTCTGTGGATGATGCTGAGGGAGACCCTTAAGCTACAGCTGTACCCCTACAGTATAATATGTAACCCAAGTCTGTGTAGCTTATCTTCCCGATTGCAACTAATATACCTCAGTAAAGTGAAGCCCGGGTTTCTGAACGTATCTTAAAATCCTACACACTTATTTAAAGAATTTCTTGGAGTGTTGCAGAAGAGGTGAAGGCAATGTAAAATACGTATGCCTGGTCTCAGGAATCTTTTATAAAAAACTGTTTTTTCCTCACTTAGCACTGGTCTAAAGGAGACTTAGATATTAAGGTCAATCGACAGACGCTGAGAGACTAAATCACATTCAGATTTGTCCTTTCAACTTTTTCAACACTGAGACTACTTTTTCGCAAAAGTTCTTCTAGGGTAGTTATACTCGAATGGTGTGATCTGATATTATTTGCAGAGGAAACTGCACCTTTACTTACTAGCTGAAGGAAAGCTTGGTATATGACATTTTCTGTTCCACTTTGCTTGCCAGGAGAACCTGCTGCACAACTTCCACTTCTCCCATTCCTGCTGTAATAGAAAGCAGTAGAATATTGGAAAGTCCTGTCCCTGTTGTTCATGACTTACAGCAGGATCTTGTGCTCACAGCTGCACAGAATCACAACACATTCAGTAAGAGTAATAACAAACTTCTAATATCAACCAGACAGGGAAAAAAAGGTAGCTGCACAAATGGTAGTAAGACTCCCTCACAGACACGTGAAGGATATGCATGGTACATGAAAGATTCACAGCACAATGCAAGGAGTTGACAGAATATTATGTTATGTTATGGTATGAGTTTTTTCTTGAGCTGCACAGAAATTCTTTTGAGAATAAGAAAGTAAGTTTCCAGAGATTTGGATTTTCATGAAAATAATTTTAGGGAAATTCAACTAGTTAGCAAAATATCAAAATGCTTTTTTATCACTTGAAAAATGGTGAAACTAGCTTCGTATTTCTGAACCAAAATGCTTTATAATTTTTGTTCTTCAATGTGCTTTGACCTTTTGTCCCAATTTGGAAAGTAAACAGGTGCTGAAATGTGACAGAAACTCCAAATCCATTTGCCTTTATTTGTTTCCACATGCAGAACAGTGAAATTCTCTAAGGTCTTTTGCTGCATGCTGTACTCCAGAAAGAAGAACCAGGAGAAGTGGGTTTGGGAGCACTCTGTATTTCCAGCGAGTGCTGTCTGTTATGCCGCTAATGGCAATGGTCCTTACAGAGATCAGAAATAATAACATACAGAATTGATGGCCACATGTTGATATATATTTCAGACTAACAGTTTCAGGTTTAATTTGTAAATGGCAATAAAAATAACAACTATACAAATCTTTTTAAAGTGCAGTGCATTCTCCTTTGCTTTGACATTTCCTGGCCCATTTCTTTCTTCATTCCTCATGCCACTTCTATCCCATAGATATGACCATTTATTTATTGTTTTAAAGAGGATTTAATACATAGTATCTGTCTCTGAAATAGTTATTATAGGAGAGAGTTCAGTAGAGAGGTAGTGCCACAGACTTGGCACTAGATTTGATGTAAACTGCAGGGAGGAGGTTTCTGCCGACGGGAAAAACGCAATTTTGTGAGAGCTCCATCGCTCTTTGCTCCCTGCTCTGCCACCAGAAATACTGCAGGGGTGCGTAGCACAAAGGGAAATGAGATGCTGGTACAAACAGTTTCTTGCATTCAACAGAACAGGCCCTGGCTGTGGGAAGTCAATATTGGTTTTGAAAACAATCTTTGGAAGCAGCGTTCATTTCTCAGGAAGCTCTGCAGGTGGCCCTAGCACTGAGCTTTTAAAAGCACAAAGCTTTTAGGCATCATCACAGAGATCTGCTTTATACTTAAGTCTGTTCTTAGAATGGATGAAAGGTGCCCTAAATATAAGGTTGTTATCATAATAATAATAATTAATTATAATAGCACTATTAACAAAAGCTGTGGACATTCTACCTCACCTGATCTTTAAAAGGGAAGCTCAAAAACTAAAGAATAGCTTTTTATTGGTTTCTCCTTTCTATGAGATTCATGAGTCACAGGTCTGTCAAGAAAAAAAAAATAAAAAAAACCTCAAAGGTGCCTCCTTTTAATAGTTTAGCTGAAGTTGAAGAAAGATGATGCAAGCTGTTTCACCCACTGCCGACCGAGCTTCTTGCTCAGGACACGATAGAACTTGACTGTAAAAGTCAAGAATCCCTGTCAGCGGCAGAATGAGAAAGGGGGTATCCCTGAAGGCTGCTCTGTCTTTCATTGCCAGCCTCTATAATTATACACTGCCTTTCAAAGCAACTTGTGAAAGCTGTCTTTGCAGCCTGCTTCTTTTTCCCAGGCCCTGGGGAAAGTGCATCATAGCCATTCCCTGCCAAATCCAAACACCTTACGATCAAGCATTTCTAAATATGGCTCTGCAGTAGAGCTGCTGGGAGAAAAAAAAAAAAAAATCAAAGTTTTTTTTCCCCTGAAAAATGGCGTTTTGTTCAACCCATCAAGCTCTATGGAAATATCTAGACTGTGATGAATGTCTCACCTGGAAAGTTTTGAGGGTCCAGAATTTACTAAAGAGTAGCAAGTAGTCAAAAGGCTTTATAATAGCTGATAGCCCTAACTCTCTGATATTTTTCTTTCCATTTCCAGGTCACTAGTTAAAATGAACGGTATTTGTTTGTATTTGGAAAAATCTTTCAAAACCTTAAACCTCTTCATAAAGTGGAAGTCCTCTCAATCTAGCCCTGGTGTCAAAGATACTGTCAAAGCCACGAGTAAAGAAGTATTTGTGCAATTACTAATAAATGCATACTTACAACACAGATAACAAAGGATAAGTGCATGTCCTCCTGCGTGCTTATAAGCAGGGAAGAATAACTATTTTTCTCTCCATGGCCTCATGTGGTAAGAAGCCAGATCATTCCAGCTCATGTTATTACATTCCTTGGGAACATTCCTGTACAACACTGCACCGCTTCCCCGGAGCTGAGTGATAAGGATTGTAACTCCTTGACTTGGTCTGGTGAACATTTGTGTGCACAGATTCAATTTTTTAAGTGAGTAAAAGCACACTGACATAGGTATGGGCTGCAGAGGCTACCTCTGGATAGGAGAAGGCAAACATAGATGTGTCCTTCAGCTGCTCTTTTCTCAGCTGATTCAGGTTCCCAAGGCTAAACTTGTGTTATCCTTTCCAGTGACTGTGCACTTTGGAAGGATACAGAACTATTTTAAGTTCTCATTTACATGGTGTGCTATAAAATAAGGCCCAAGATGGATGAACAGAGGCTCTGTTTTTTAACAACGGTGACTTAGAGATTTGCACATCAGCCATCTCTTCTGTAGAGTCAGACAGATTTACAGTGCCTGGAAATGTTTGCCAACAAAGATGTTATTGTAACTCCAGTGCCTGTTCAGGGAAGTTTATGAGGTAGAGTTAGAAACTGTTCATATTGTCTTCCTGCACTTGATGTATAGGAGAGACAATATGCCAAATGCATTGCTGAGTTAAAAGCAAAGCTACTGCGATGTTAGGATTGTATCTGGCATCAAGTAACTCACTTTCTGGTCTGTTGCTCCCACCCTTCCCCTACAAAAGAACAGGCATATTTAATCCTCCTTGCATGACTGTGAGCAACTCAATTATCTTTTCTGTGTTTATCCTTGCACAATTGATAAACAGGGGCAATGTTCATTATCTGGCTCAAATTATTTGCATCTGTTCAATTGTTTGTATGAAAGTTGCCTTTCATTTGATTGGTTGTGGTTTACAGTACTAATAACTAACTGACTTTTTGCTCTTCGATGCCATCAAACGTGTCACTAAATTTACTAAATGACTGGTCATTTTTATAAGTGAGCATAACTCCGTTGGGATTCACACCAACTAAACTTTTGTCTGGATATTCTTTTCCTTTCCAAAATATGTTAGTGTAATTTTTTTTTTTTTTCCTTCTGACCTCTTGGGTTGTCATTTTTCCTTTCTCTAAACACCCATCCACCGCTAATACAGTTACTCAAGACAGCTCATAAATCTTTATCCAAAGACAGTTCCATTTGCTAGTGGAGAGTAACAGGTAGCTCTGCTTCTTCTGCTTGTAATTCTTGGAGTGTACAAAAAGTTTTGTATGTGTTTATATGCCTAAAATGCACCTTAACTAAACCCCCCCTGTGGCATTCAAACTGAATATTAGCTGTCTTTTTAATTGGTGAGATTTTAAATAAATTTGCTCCATTTTTTATTATCTTGGAGGAAGTTAAGTAGGCTTCATAGTAAATATCCCACTCAGGGAAGATCCCCTGCCTCATTTCTTCTGCAGTTTGCACCAATTGTGTTAAGCCTATGCTCAGGAACCAATGCTTTCCGGTGAATACATCACTGACATTAGCTGCACATTCCTTGGATAGCAGCAAAGGATTCGGCTGTCTAGACACAGCCAAATAAGAGCACAAAGCTTACTTTGAGCAAATCACTAACAAGTTCTGTTGGCCAACAATGGGCAGAAAGGTTCTCTGATCCCTTTAGCTGTGGTGCATGGGAGTAAGTCCAGGCTCTACACGAACTAAGTCACTGCAACATTTTCTTCTCCATCATTTCCATTCTAGGAAGAAAAATATGATCCAGAGAGACTATAAAGAAATGTGGGAACACGGCCAGAGTAGTCGCTGCTAAATGTCTCATGTTGGTGTGGTCATTTTTTAATAGCCCAGGTGTAACATAATGTCTGAGGGTTACACAACAGGCAGATGGTACCTGGCCAGTCGCTCTGTTGTTGGAAGGGTCCAGTTTCTCTCACATTACTGTCCAGTTCTGTGTTTGGAACATTACTTTGTTTGGGCTGAAAATTTAGCATTGAATATTTTTTTCTACTTGTGGTGAAAGCAGATTTTCTCTTTGTGATCCGTTTGGATTTAGAAGTAAAGTTTTGAGAGGAGTTGTGTTTTTGTCTAGTTCTTTGGTTTTAGGAAATATTTGCCCAGAGAATTGACTCTTTAAAGTACTCAAGAGCCAGATTTAACCATATGTTCCATTAGAAAGAATGAGAAAACTGTATACAGGTCAGGATAGCAGATAAAAAAGGACATGTTGAGTTATCTGAATTCAACTTGAATGTTGAATTCATTGAATGTCTTAAGACATTTTCAGGCCTGAATGAAAATTGGATTAACTGAAGCACTATTTTCTGTGATACTGTTTAGGTTTCATTTGTTCATTAGAAACAAGTAGAATCCTACTTAATCAGAGATTCAAAGTCATGGCACAACTGGATTATTTTTCAGTGCTATGTGTAGAAAATTAGACATAACACTCTTGGTATAACAGAAACTGATCATTTAATCCATTTTGAATAGCACAGTATTCTAGATTGCCACAGTACAAAAAGTACATGTCAACCAGAGAAGATGGCCTTGTGAGATGTGTGGATTTTCCATTTGTTTTGTAAGTGATTTCTTTTTTAAAAGAGTTTTAATGATCTTTGTAGCACTAAGCTTTGAGATTACCAGTAATGTTACAAACAGCACCCGTCTCATTTATTTTCCATTGACATTAAAGTCACTACATCATTCTAATTATATTCCAAACCAATGAAGACATAAGTACTTGGATCTTCTCTGTTATGTTGGAAAACAGATGCAGGAGGCCTTGTGATCTGTGTGCTTGGTACCAACGGGGCATGTAATGCTGCAGCCCATTCAGAGGTTTTAAGCCTGTGAAGGCTTGTGAGGAAATGACACATAATAAATTATTTACATTAAAATATGTTATAACAAGCAAGAACCAGAGCCAGTAAAATTAGTGGACATGTTCTACTTCATGGATTTTCTGCTTCTCCCACTGTGAGTAACCAAGAGCCAGTGCTGCCTCACTGCCACGTTGCTGTTACACTGCACTATGCTGTAGAGCATTGTAGAGCGGGCAAAAAAAGAGATGCCAAAAAGGGGTTAGAAATATTTCTCTCTTTCTCCACCCAAAATATTTTCCTTAGTCCACCAAATAGATCTAACAGAAGATCCTCTAAGTTTGCACATGCTGCTGTTGTTAGCTATTCCCAGCCAGTCTGGGGGTACAGCAGCAGAGGAAAACCTTTTCTTTCAAACATTGTATTACTATTTCAGGATGCTGATAAGGGATCTGTGGTGCAGCAGCAAGTGTTCAGGTGACTTTTCCTATTCTTCAAAATGTATAACAAATGGTTCAAACACAGCTAAAAATTTCCTTCATGTAAGCTGGAATTAGCTGAAATAACACTCGACTTTCAGACAATTTATTTTCCAAACTGCTCTAAGCACATTGATGGCCTTTTTGCCCATTTGCAAAAAGCAAGTATTTATCTAGAAGCAGATGTCAATGAAAGCCTAAGAACACGCTCTTTACACCTCTGCAGCCTCAGCTGGTCTTTCAAGGAGTGAAGTTCAAGGTCATCAACGAGGAATGTTCCAGAAAGTTGTCATATTTAGCACAAAATAGCACACTCATCAATCATCTCTGAAGCAAACAGGATTTTGACAAATGGTATGTTTGTACAAAGTGGCTGAAACTATTTCTATTTTAGGAGGCCTTGCTCTATTGTCAAAGTAGAAAAGCCAAAGCTATTTCTTTTCTTCATGTAGTAAAGTCACCTGTTGAGCTGTGGCACTACAGTGTTGCTGATCATCAATCCAAATAGTTCATATGTGGCTATTCCACTTGCTCTGCTGTAATCACCCTCAATAACAACAGAGAGAACAGGGTCCCTGGGCTCACTTCAGTTGACTGAAGGCAGAGTCCTGCTCTCCAAAGGCTGCACAGACAGAGCTCTCTGTCAGTATGAGACCTCTTTCCTCAAACCCACCTGGCCTGAAGAGTCATGAGCATCAACTGTCCTCCTTATCAGCTTGCTTTCTCTTTGTCATAGAATCATAGAATGGTTTGGGTTGGAAGGGATCTTAAAGACCATCTTGCTCCAACCCCCATGCCATGAGCAGGGATGCCTCCCACTAGACCTTCCTCCTTCCTCTTTGGTATGCTAGACAACCATCTGATTTTCCTAGTCTTCTGCTGTTTTGTTACAAAGCCTTTTATTCTTGCCTGTGCTGGTGCAATGTCCTTCAGCAGCACTTGTGGGTAGATACCTTGAGAGGTGGAAGATCTGATAAAGAGGGTTACAGCAGTGAAGATTTTGTGTCCAGATAGCCCCAGTCTCTCAGCTGTCACAGACCAGTGACAGGAATGAGAAACATAGGAGAAAGGCCCGAATGTGATAAGCTAATACACTGTCAGTGGCCTTTGTCTTCTTAATATGTCTTTACTTCTGAAATAAGGCAGTGGATTTAGTAGATTTCCTTCTTCAGAAACTGTTAGTGTGTCAAAAACAACAAATAGAGATTAAATGCTAATAACAGGTAAGGAAAGTTACCTGTTTTGTAATTCTAGTTTCTTATTTTGAAATTTGTTGTGAATATTGTTGGGTGGTGGGAGTGATAATTTTTTTTCAATTTGTTTTAAATAGTGTTTTGTTATTGCTTTTGTTATGTTTATGAGTAAGCTTTAATAGCACTATTATTCAAATTTTATTGTGCTTTCATCAGGCTCCCATGACTGGATTCTGACAAAACAGCATATTTTGTATGCCAAAGATCTCCAGTAGTATCAGTGTGATGATCTTCAGCATCCCATGGTCTAAGCAGCAAATGTTATCTTTGAGCTCTTTATCAGACAGCTTTCCCTCTCTCTTACTCATCTTACAAATTAAAGCAGAGGTTAGCCTCAGCCCAGTACCACCCAAAGGCCCACGCATCTTGACTCTCTACTGCATCTCATCCCACAGCTTCAGTCTTCTTGGCATGCTACATTTTCCATTCAATCTGTAAGTCGATGGAATATTTGAAGACATGTAGACACAGGGAATTCCTAAGTATTCCTTTATTTTAGTTAACATTGGAAATATACTGGTCCAAGTAAAATTATATCTATTTTGCTATCTGTCTTGGCTTTCTCACATTTTTAAGCAGCTGCAGGACATCCTTCATCTATCATATTGCTCCTTTTCTGTCTTTATTGTAGATGTCCAAATACCCAATTCTTTTTCTGATTCTCCGGTCACCAATAATTTGATAGAAGCATTTTTCTGCTGACAGAGCAGCACTTCCTCTTCCTACTTCGTGTCCATATTTCCCATGCCCATGTATCCTTGCATTCACCTTTTTGGCATTTCTGTTTTGAAAAGCTTCTACGAGAACTTTTTTTCTTTGGCTCTGTCTCTGAAGAAATGTTAACGATGTAGACACCAATGCGTCACAGAGGAGCTTTCCCCTAAGCTTCAGCTATCCTATTGTTTTGTCTGACCAAGTCTATTCACAAGATAATAACACTTAATGAGTCCCTCTCTCTCCCTTCTTCCCACAGACAGACTTGTAGACGCCACTCTTCGGCTTCTTAGCGTTCAGAGTCAGAAGCAGTCACTACAAAGGCATGTCCACATTGCAGGCCGAGCTACAATTGCATCACATGCAGACATACTTGGGTTACCTTTACAGTACTCCCAGTACCTTGCTGGGTTACTGGGAGCCATTCTGTCAGCCCCAGGAGACTGTGGGCTTACCTGTGCCCTGAACCTCTTCTAAGCTACAGCCTTCTGCAACTCCGTTTCGGTTTGCAGCTGGGTTCCCCCAAGTGTGTTCCCACAGATGTGTATCCATCAGACCTCCTGTTGTATTGTAAATGTTTTGAAAGGCTGTCAGATATCCAAATAACACCAATAATTTATAAAACCAATCTGGAATCAAGGAAGTTTCTATGCAGACTCATGAAAAACAAGTTTAATGCTGTGTCTGGTAAGAGATATTACAGATAAGTATTTTCTGAAAAGGTGACTTTTGCCAATTTCATACTAAGAGCATCATGCCAACATAAGCACCAGAATGGTCTTAGGAAGTTTACAGCTATACTCCTACAGTAACTTTTGATGTCAGGGCAGTAGGGCCAAGTGGATATTTACTGAGCAGCAACCAGGAATGTATCTACTGGGGTGCTCCAGCGGCACACAGGCACTGCTGTGAGTCCTCTGTACTTACAGCCTTGAGTAAAAGTACTCTCCCGGCACAACTCATACCTGTAAAACATGCTGAGCAGCTAGTGATCTATTTCCATGAAGATTCTGTCTGAGGTCTATTTCCTAATATCATGGAGACAAATGTGCTGGCAGAGAGGCAAGAGCGTCCTGGCTGGACACTTCACTGCCTACTCCCAAGAGAACCCTCATTTTTAGCTCATGGGTTTCTCACCTCAGCTGCTGAATGGTGAGCAGCTGCCTTCCCCGTCTTTTCTTTCTTGTTTTTCTACATCTGGCCAAGATCCCTGAGGAGCACCTCCTTCCTGGTTGTAGAGACAAGAGGGCTTTTGCAGACAGCTGTTTCCCTGCAGGAGCCAGACAAATGATGAACCTTCCCCATCCTGAAAGTTTGCTCTGCAATTAAGCCCCGTTTTTGCCTTTCCCTTTACTGTGTTTCCTAATGGCAATTAAATCATTTGGATTTTTTTTTTAATTCCTTTGTCTGTAAGCAATCGCTGTTGTGTTAGTTATTGCAGCTATCTGCTTTGTCTGAGGCAGTATTTGCGGATTAGTTAGATCCATTATTTGAAAATTATATGTACAAATAATACGGGAACATGAAAGCAGTGGCATGTTCTGGCAACTGTGAGGATGATCTGCAGGTGAGAGCTGCAATTTGGGAAAATTAGCCCTGAATCTAGAAGGTTGAATGCTAAGATTGTTATGTCTTGCTTTTGCAGCCTGTATCCAATTACACTGTGACTGCCAGTTGGTTACCTCTTTCATATCAACAAAATGCAGTTATGTAACTTTTTCTATCCTATCTGACATGCATGGCAATTTTAATTAAGATTTATGAAAGTATCAGGAATTATTTTAGATCAAGATCTTGGCTGGTAAAGTATCTAAAGTAACAGTTGTTATGTTTTCATTCAGAGTTCCTTGATACCATTCATAATATTAACATTGAGCCACTAAGTTTCTGGCTTGCCGAACACTAGCTCTTTTGTTGCATTTTATGATCCTTAATTTCCTTACTAATATGCTATGGGTCCTTAGCGTATTTAGCACGTTAGTTGCAATCTCAGCAAACACTGATCCCTCTGTTCTTTGAGTAGGGTGCAAAAAAGGCTGACAATGCACAGTGGGTGCCTAAAGCAACTTGTTCCGCAACGAATTCAGCTGCACAAATGCGACTCGGAGCCTGCCCCTCTCTTTAAATGTAATTGCCCAACACAGCTGACTCAACCAGCGTACAAAACTCTGCCCGTACAAAGACCTCACCTATGCCATCTGACTTGGGTTTTGCTGCTTTGTGCCAAGCATTCTCAAACTATTCTTGAAGGGCAAGCCCCTCCCCATAGCACACCATCCACCTCCCCACCAAAAGCACGAGGTGTTTGCAGTTGGCTTCCGTGGTATGTGAAGCCTGTGATCATCCCTGTACTGATATTAGTCCCCCAAAACAGTCCTCCTCCTACCATCATTTTCGTTATCTGCTGGACACCTTCCTCTCCCACTGCATTTTCAGGGATGGACCTCCCAACTCTCTACTCATTGGACTCCCAGGCTCTGGGGCAATGGGGATGGATGGGTTTAAAGGTGTGAGGCATTTTCAAGAGGAGTGCCAAGGGACACTGAATAACCCTATTCACATGAAAGTGAAGTAGCCTGTGACTGCATGGTCCACCTTCCACACCTCCAACATGGACTACCTCTCCTCCTATTAAAGAAAAAGTGTTAAGCATAGTGTAAGCAGCATCTTCTGAGGTAATCTAGTGTTTGTAAGCATGGAACAAGCTTGATGCTGAAAAAAAGTGCCCATCGCTCATACCAAGCTGTGATGAGCCCTGTGCGGCTGTGTGTCTTGTCAGATCCATGCCAAGGACACACATGTGCTTCTTCATAGAATTTGTGTCAGAGCTTACTGGTGAAGGGGCTCACAAAGCTGACTCCATGATCATGTGAACATGCCCTTGTCCTGATTAGACAGGAAAACTCATGAACTTTAGTCAGAGAAGGAGAGCTAGCAGAGTAATAAATATCAGAGAAGCAACTGTTATACGAAAGAGAAACAAAAAAGGAAGGGTATGCTGGTAGATATTTGGGTGGCTGAGAAAAAAAAAAAAAACTATGGAAAATAGTTACGGACCTGTATATTATCTCAGTGTAACTTCAGCCACCAAGTGCTGCTCTGGTCTACCCACTGTAATCTCTTCCCTCCTTGTCATTTGCTCTTACTCTAGTTTCTTGCTCCAGTTCACACAAAGTAATCACAGATTTTTTAAATTATTAGTCATGGTTTTAAATTCACTCACCTGTCAGCTAGTTATATCACTATCTCCTTCCTGTGTCTAGGACTTCCATGTTTTAAATACTCATCTCTCCTGAATTTTCAGCCTTCACCTTCAGGGACTGCCCTCAATGTTTCCTGACCTTCTGCCCATAACTTTCTTACCATTCTTTTCAATGGAAGTGTCATGTCCAGTAACTTTTATACGTACTTTTCCAAAATCCATTTGTATGTCCAGAGATTGTGCAAAGGAGAGCAGAAATTTCCCCTGAAAAGAAAACCTAAAAAAATAACTTTGATGAATATACAGTCATATTCATTAAGTTTGGAGAGGTAATAAATATGAATTTTCTTTTCAAAAATGTCCTCTAATATTGATTTTGTAATGGTGTCATTTTAAAATACATTACTGCAGTACAAAAAATATTAAAGATTGACATTTTCACTTTTCCAAAAAATAGCTAGTGTTGAATGTTTCAAAAATGGTAGTGGTGGGGATTTTCTTCATGTCTTCCCTTCACTAATGATAGCAAAATTGAAGGAGTCTTCTTTAGTTTACAAGAAGAAAAATTTTGAAATCATAACGTGTCCTTCTCCTGCACAGTTTTAAATAAAAAACCTTGCAATTTATTATACAAGTCAGACTACTTTCAAAAGTCAAAAAAATATGGGAATATTTGGGACAAATCTGTTTCAAAATTATACTTGTCTAATGGCTAGCAAATTACAAGAACGCTCTGATTTTCTTACAGGTAAGAGCATGTTAAGTGTCCAATCCAATAGCTTTGTGAAGAGTTCCTACCATTTTCTGATTACAAATGTAGAAAAACCTCATGATTTGAAATGTTTCCAACTCAAAACAATCATAATCTAAATCTTCTTTCTTGCTATGCCTACTCTACATACTCTTGAAAACTGTTCACCAGTGTATACTATCATCAAAGGATAATTCAAAATTATATGTAATGTCTGCCTTGAAAAACATGTCAGTATTGCATTTTAAATGCAAAAATATAACTTGATTCCACTGTGACTGTTATTAAAATCTGCTACATAAAGATGAAATTGTACCTTATTTTAAGAAGTATTCCAACCCATTTCTGTAACAACTGAAAATAGGCTTGTGTGAATTCTTCAACAAACCAATGCTTTCCTAAATAAAGATAAAATTACAGAATCAGGATATATTTCAGTAAAATAAAAGTGTTTTGACATTACTCATAGGCCACATGTTTAAGGCAAACAGAAAAGTTATTATCTCTTCCATGACACATTTAAGTAGCCACTTCTAAGTGGTTCCAGCTTTGAAATCTGAGGAATTTCCAACTATGAAAAGCAAATACATTGTAGTTCTGCTCCTCCTGTCATCTATAACTGTGCATTAGTTGGAATAAAATCTTTTTACAGAAACCATTGTGAACTTTTTAAAATAACTGCATGGTTTTCCATACGATACAAGCAAGAACTAAAGCATTGGAGTTTACCAGATGCAGACTATCTCCTTGATTTTTAGAACTGTTTTAAGTTAGATTTTTCTACTGAAATTCTCTGTATCAGTTATGCCAAGGAATTCACTTCCCTGAGATATGCTTTATTGTCAGTTTATGGTGATTCTTCTACTAATACAGTAGAGTAGTAAGCCATATTGTGAGCCAGTATATTAAGCCCAGGCAAAACTGTAGATTCCTATTTAAAAAAAGACAACCACAAAACTAAACAAAACAAAACCAACAAAACCAATTCATGCGTTTGAGAGAAGTGGTTGCACACTCTTTGAGGTTAATATACTGATGGGAAAGTCACATATTAATCTCATTAGTGGAAAAGAATCATGAAATGGTGGAGCATCAGACAGAAGGCTCAGGTTTTCCTTAACATCTTCAAAAAGTGATACTGGATAAAAGGTGGGATAGTGCAGGCACATTTGAGCAAACTGGGTCCAGATGTGCATTGTGGGCCTGATCCAAGGTGACCGAGACTGCCTGGAAAAGCCTCACTGATTTCAGAGCTGACTCTCAGAAAAGTGACTTCTCAGCTAAGTGCCACATTACTGGGTCATTCCTGCACTGCTGTGCCAAGTACTCCTCCTTCTCCAGCCAACTGACTGTAGCCTTTTGTGCAATGCTTCTGCTTGGTCATGTCACAGCACTCCTGGGAAGGGATGGAAAAGCAGATGGAAAACTAAGAACAAAATAAGCACTTAGATTAAACTTCCTTGGAGAGAAAGAGAGAACAACTGGGAGAGATCAGACAGAAGTTTTTGCCAGGATGTGCGAGTAAATGACATCAGGCATTTATGGAGGTTAAAGCAGTAACAGCCAAATTTCTCTCAACCTTGAGAGAAGCCACTAAGGGCTCTGGAGTGAAAGGAAGGGCAATCTGTCTAGTATGCCTGCTTGACGTATGTGTGAGTCCTGAATATCGTCTGTGCATAAGCCTCCAAAACCACAGCACTCCAGTATGCAAACTCGTCTTGTGCTGAAGAATCAATATATGCAACTCTTGCATTTCCTTGGAGGGGACCATGAGCTGATTTTCCGAAGATTTCTAAAAAACCCGTATACCTTCACTGGTCTGGAGAGAAAATATCCATGCCAATGAAAGGAACACATGGTTTCCTGTTCAAGCTTCTGTTGAAATCCAAATATTAAGCTAACCACAATTTTGTGGCCAAACTCTGTCTTGGTGTTGAATAACCAAACTCCATCAAAATTCATAGAGTTGAATCCTACAACATAGCACACAGTTTTTCCCAGTGTCTCTATACTTTTTCATTTCTTACACCCACCTCAACATTTTTACGTTAATCTCTAACTCTCCAAATTTCCAGTATAGACCATTACACAGGTATTTTTGTTATCAGTGGCAGTAGATCAAAGTGGACTGGCCAGCAGAGGGTGCTACTTGAATTTGAGAATAAAACATATCAACAACCTTTAAGAAAAATCAGATTTCCAGAAGATCATGCTATAACATATAACAGGAGAACCCACCTCCTTCTGCCATTGGTGCTAAAGAAATGGGATAGTGCTATATTTTTTACCTGAAATGCTTGATTCAACTGGTAGTACAAAATGCCGAGGAGTGATCTAAGTGAAACTGGATTTAAGCTCTGTCAGAAGTCTAAATGGCACTAGATACTGCTGTACAGGAATAAGTATTGCATACATAACACAATACTCTTGGTTCACTTTGGCAGACTTAGGTTTCCAGCCCAGGTTAGGCTTTTTACCTCTTTGCCTTTTACCAGAATGAACCAATCTGCTTGAAATTTCATAAGTCTGTTATTCTGCCAAAGTAGAATTTTAATGGAAAGTTTGAGGTAAATTCAACAAGATGTTTGGGAGATGTGAGGGCTCAAAAAAGGAAGCAGTTTCACCTCTTGAAAATTTTCCTAACATTTTTTTTTGGCGTATAGTAACTGCAAAATGGCTTGGCTGAGAAACTAGAAATTTGTTTTAATCTTTTGTAGATGGTGAATTCTGTTTCCTTTGGCTTCTTTTGGGGTGCTTCAGAGGGCAATTATTTAGTCACTAAAAGACATTTATGCAAACATTTAGGGTTCCTAAATCCGCATGTCAGCTTTTATAGGGCTTGTGAAATTGGCAATAGTGGAATGCAGCTTTCCCACACTGCACAGACTTTTTCACATGGTTACTCTTGTGATCAGGGTAGGCCAAACTTCATTTCAGAAAATACTTTGGTAGGTTTTAGCTGCCCTGTGAGAAGTTCTGAAAGGTCCCACCCACAGCACCTTCAGGTCCTCTGAGACCTGCTCAAGGCAAAGGCCATTCCCATAAAGACATTTTACTTCCTTTTTGTCTTTACATCTGCTTAGAGCTCTCCTACTTGCCTCTGTTATCTGCACATACGTCTCTTGGCAGGATTCGAGAGTGAAGATATTTTTCACCACAAATCTAAACTGGTTCTGTAAGCTATACCACTCCCAGTGTGTGGCCAGAGGCAGGCCTGTATGTAAAGATTTACCCCAATGACACCCAGAAAAAAAAATGTCAACTTTTACATTCTTCTCACTGGTTGGTCCAAAGTCATGTGGCCCTGAGGATCACATCTTTAAGCGTAGTTCACAGTTTTTCAGTAGTTAGCAAAAGTCTCCATGGTGAGGTTTGAAGGTGTTCTGAATTTTTGCGGTATGTGATTTGTTGCTCTTATTGGCTCAACATCTAAGGAGTGAAGTAATTCACTGGCAGCGTTTTTTGTAGAATAATACTAAGAAAAAGCTGAGGTTCTGTAATGATTTATGAACAGAATATGGTCAGAATTAGCACCAACCTGGTGAAGATACTGTTCCATTTTTGAGATTGTTGTGCTGCTCCCAGCTTCCTGGATTTACCATCAATTATATATTTTTCAAAAAAAAATAAATACAGAAATAAGGAGATAGGATCCAGAAATATGTCAGAAAGAATCTGTGAAAATTTGGGAAACTTGAAACCAGACAGTCAGAAAGGAATGAGGGAGGCATGCAAAAAATATAAAAGAATTAATATTACACCTGCAGGCAGAATTATCTTCCAAAGTTCTGAACATTTTCTGAAAATAATTTAGTGTTATTAAAATGTTGACTAGAAGGAACAATGTATAAAGCCAGTCCTGAGACAGCCATTGCATTATGAGTAAGATGTCCTGTCACCAAGCTTTCTTTTCCCTGTTTCCTCTTTTCTCCTGTCTCCCCACACCCAACATTACTGTAGAATTTATTTTATGAAGGGAAAATATATTTTGAAGAAAGCCTTTCTTATACTCACCTCTCAACCTTATATGTATGCAGTTATTGGCCCAGAGATTTGTGTCCACAGAAGTAAAAATGTGGTACCTTAGAAGATGATGGGTTAAATTCACATTGGTTAAACTAATGAAATTCTGGTGAGTTCAGAGAGATATAAACTTGGTATTCAGCAAGACATGTTAACAAAAACAAAGTGAAGAATAAAGTAGAAGTGGCAGTTATCTCAAAATCAGTTAAGTAAAAAAAAATAAAGAATATCTAAAAACTACAGAGAAGAGGGGTTCTCAAAAGTTTGTTTCTGGAGGGCAAAGGGAAAGCAACTAGAAAATTCTCTTTAATGAAAACCTTTATGTTTAACGAAATGGCCATGATTTATATGAATGCAGCCTGTTTACAAAGACGTTGTAGGCTTCACTTTGCTAACCTCTTCTATAGAAGGAAAGTCTGCACTGGATGATTTTCAACCCATGTGTTGTTTCTCTTGCATTGAAAAAAATGTTGAGAAAACACTGATGAACAGAAGAGGAATATTTCATTCTGCAAATAATTATGAAGACAAGTCATCATCTAAAGGAAATTTTTTCATTAAAATCCATTTGTCTTTTAATGTCTCTGCTTGCAAATATGTGGGATTTTTTTCGTCAAACAAGTCCATCATCTTTCCCATACTTAAAAGGGCAACTCTAACAAAGAGTGCTTGCAGGTTCATTATTTGGCTCAGTTATTTGCCAGATGGGAGTGAGGCTGTGTTTTGGCTAGCCTGTGTGCTCTAATGTAATATTAAACCAAATAAAAAATTAAATGGGGGCCAAGTGCAGACCTGCAGCTAAGAGAAACATGTAATGAAAAAAATGAAAATTCCTGGAATTTTATCATCACTCTTGAGGTGATCTAAATTATTTATGCCAAAAACATAAATTAAGCTCAATGTTGTCTTAGAAATATGACAAAAAGCCACTATTTTTTTTCTATCAATTAATCTCTAGCAACAGCCACCCTCTTTTACTTTCAAGATAAGATTGCAATGTCTGGAAGGACTGCTTATAAGGGATCTGACCTCTGTTTCCAATGTACATCCTGAAATTCTCAGGATAGTCTTGGAGACTATCTGCAGACCTGGTTTCCATGTGTCCCAATTTATAATCATATCAAGAAATGTATTCCACCAAACATCCTTAAATGGCGAAATTGCTGTTACTGGTTCACAGTTCACAAGAGTATCTGCATTATTAACTCATCCACAAGTGCCAAACAGCAGGTTACCTGCCAGGTTACAGTCTGATTGAAAATTTCATAAAATGAAAAGCATTGTATGAAAACATTTGGTAATTGATTTATTTTGTCTCTGTATGTCAAAGGATGGTTTTGGAAGGTTGATAACATGTTTATCATTGTGACTCCACAGTCTGCTTGCAAGATTAATTGATCTCTTCCTTCTTTATCATTGCTATATTTATAAAAAATACGTTATATGCTTTTATGACTTCATGTATTAATTTGTTATACAGGATAAGTATCTTAAAACATTATCCTGAAGAGAAAAGGCTTGAATTACATATTTAAGACAACAGAGTCTTCAATGAAAAAATCTTATTGCTGTTGTCACTTGATAGCCTACATCTCTGACACAAAGTCTGTTCTTTACTGGAGGATGTGTTTTTAGTATCAAATTGCAGCTAAATGTAAAAGATGTAATGTAATTTTCTTTAAAAATATAATTTTCATTTACTGCTTGCAACACTGGGTCCATACAGTTCCACAAGAGATCTGTTTTAATTTGGGTTTTTCTTGGAAGATCCTGCCTGACTTGAATGAGCTTCACATCAATTCTCCATTCTGTAGTAGATAAAACTCTTCTATTAGAATTTTTCTGCCATCCATCATTAGGCACCAATTAGGAGAAAGCAGGAGGTTATCTGAACCTTGAGGTGCACAGATAATCATGAAAATTGCTTCTGGCTTGTCTATAGAAAGGTTGCAATTATTACCCTTGCTGTTGTTAGAAAACTCTCTAAACTATCCCTCAAATAGGATTTGTTTAGTTTCCTGGAGCTGCTCTGAGTTGATACACATTCTTGACTTGCAACCCATTTTCCATGACTGATGACCCACTTGTGAGTAGCATAGCAATCTTCAACTCATTCTGGTAACAATTTGAAACTATATCACAGCATGACAACATTAATTTCTTTCTTCCTTTCTCTTCATATGTATAGACAATAATAAATAGACAAATAAACAGGATGGCAACTAGGATTTCATCTGTATACATGCATACATGCATACATACAAACATTTATGAAAGAAACAAAAAGACAGATGTATGCACGGCCTAGAAAATAAAACAGTGGGCAAATAAATGCTTTTTCTGTGTATATGAAAAATGCATACAACTTATATAGGCTAAATTCCATGTACCTGCATTTGTCCTGATCCATACACATGTGGATACCTGTACAGATACATGAATGTTGGGACTTAAAGAGAGGAATAAAACATTGTAAACTAACATCTGTTTGAAACAATATTGAATCTCTTCTTAGTGCAAACTAACAGGAATGGAATGATGTTGAGACAGGTCTTTTGTTTAAAAAGATTTTTTAGCTGTTTAAAATTTGGGCAAGAAAAGGCTTAGGCCTGTCTGGGTTTGCAGCATTTTGCCCCAGCACCTCCACCACAATTAATGAGTGTAGCAAAGCTTTGTGAAAGTTGTGGTTGAAATAGCTGTTTGTAGCAGAAATAAAATATACAAATGTTATTACTTACATTTCAAAGCAGCTGTGTTTAACCATAAAAAATAAGCTTAGTAATTATCACAAAGATGAACATCTTAAAATACCTCTAACAAGAGCTAAACTGTGATCATATTAAGAACATTTGATACAAACTTCTAATTTAACAACATACTGTTTGCTTGGAAATCAAGCTGTAGTAGCTAGGAATTATTCTAGATTTAAGCAAACGTTATTCAGGGTTTAATCTTCCATTTGCTATGGTTAACTCTTATTTGTCTTCCTCAGGGAAATGTAGACTGCCACTTCATATTAGCTGTCCTCCATCTGCCTCCTCTTCCCTCCAGTTGCTTCCACTTAAATGGTACCAACCTTGGGGAAACAAAGTACACCCTTAATTTCCTTGAAGCAGCAACCTGAGAATTCTTTCAAAACATATGCTCTAAAGAGGAAATAATTATCTTCATATAAAAAAGATTTGGTTTCCATTTGTGCTTTTCCTGGAGTTAAACGTAGGGAAGTATACAGAAGCCATTAAGGGACTCTCCACATATTCCCAAGGTCTTAGAGACACAAGAGTTTGCTGCCTAGACCTAAATTTTTTGTTACATTTAGTCTCTTGCTTGTCAATGAGGCACATATCCCCAGTGAGCTGGGGGCAAATTTGCACCTCTGAATTTTGCCTAGGTACTCTGCCCTGCCAGAGAGCCATGCTCCCGCAAGGTCTCCCTGCCTGCCTGAGTCTTGTGCTCCTTCAACCACAGCTTTCAAGTCAGGAAAGAAGTGCCGCTGCCCCTGAATACCCTACACAACAAGGACTTCCTACTTTAAACTAGCGAGCTCCTTGAGAGGGGTGGAAACTCTGTTGTCCAACCTCGACTAAAATCCCAGTGTTGCAGTCGCTGGATACACTCTAATCTTTAGGCCACTGTACAAAAATTAGATATCAACCAGTCAAGGTGCCTACAGGTATTGAACTCAAACCCATCCAGAAGTGTTACATGCTCTCTGAACAAACAGAGAATTAAGAATATTTTGTTAAAGTTTCTCAAATGGAGCTAAGTGGAAAGTAGTTCTTTAATCATCTCAGGTGAGCAGCCACACTTCCGCACACATACACTTTCAGAGAGCTAGATGTGCTGGATACCTTCCATCAGAACAGGTATGTGCATGTTTTGATGCACAAGAATATAAGAGTGGTCTGGCTGAGTCACACCACAGGTCCATCCAGCTCAGAGTCTTATTTGCAAAAAAAGTCAAAAAGAGGATGTCTCAGGAAGGGTGTAAGTGATGCTACTCAAGAATATTCATCCAGCATTCAACCATTGACTTTTTAAACCAGCTGTCTTACATAAAATAATTCTCAGTGGATTTTTCTTACATGAATTTGCCTAGTTGCCTTTTGAAATCAGGTAAACCTTTAGCATCTGAAACACCCTGTGATAAGGAATTCCACAGCTTAACTCCACGATGACACAGATGGATTAGGGTCAGCTTGTTTGAATCTCTCCTCTAGACCTGAATTACACTCTGGGAACTTAAGTGCTATTTACAGTTCACTCTTAGTCCCCTAAACTCATGATTTGGTTGAACAAAATCTGAAGCCAAATACCCACCACTCATCTTAAAGCTTCAGTTTATTGTCACTGGGGTGACACCACAGTGCTGTGCCAGGACTGAAGTCTTAAAACTGGGCCACTTATTAGACCTGTTCACCCTTGTTCCTTCATATTAAGTACAATTTCCTTTGCTAACACTTGCACTTTCTTTTCTTTTCTTTTCTTTTCTTTTCTTTTCTTTTCTTTTCTTTTCTTTTCTTTTCTTTTCTTTTCTTTTCTTTCCTTTCCTTTCCTTTCCTTTCCTTTCCTTTCCTTTTTCTTTTTTTTTTTTTTATTTTTATCAACAGAAATACAGTATATTAATGACAGGCTCAACAGGAAAAAAAAGAAATTTACATTTAAATAAAACCCAATCAGACTAAGCTGAGGTAAGGTTTTAGGGCACTAGAATCCAGTTTCCCTTCTTAGGCAGAAATAAAAACTCTGTTCAGGTCTTGAACAAGAAACAACAAAGAAAGGTATTAAGTATCACATTACTTTTTGATGGAGGAATGGAAGCAAAGATATTGCTGGTAGCAGTTTGAATCTTCAACTCACATTGACAATGAAAAGTCAAGAGACAAAAAAAATCTGATTTGTATTACAAACATTTTGGTTTTGTCTTTTTTATCTGTCTTTTTATCTGTGCACAAAGCCATCTATTTGTTTGACTATAACCTACAGGTCATTTTCTTGCCATTGTACATGCCATTCCCACTGTGATATTGCAGATAGGCAAAGCAGATAAACATACGAAGCAAAAAAACAGTCTTCAGTGTGATGGATGCAATTTATAATTAACATGGACAGGGAAAAGATACTAAGCAGAGGCTTAAAAAAAATACAGGTCCTGATGTTCAACTTGTTTCTAAATTCGTCTGTGAACCACTGATAAAATAGAATGAGAAAAGTCTTTGTAAAGTAAATGATATATTATTACACAAAATAATAGGAACGTGCAGTACTGTAAGTATGAATTAGGCGTTCTGTGGTTGATTTTGCATCATATAAACATGCTAGTCAGTCCAATGCTGAAAAAAGAGCTAGGAATTCAGTAACTAGTGACCCTTGTCCAGCTATCAGTGACTACCAAAGATCCTTGGTATAAAGGGCCCATATGGAACTACTCATGTGAGTAAGGTAAACTGCTAGATTGAGCTATACATGATGAATAATAATATATTAGCCAGAAATTGAGAGTATAAGTATATGAAGGACAATTAAAGCTCACTGAATTCAATTAGATTTTTCTATTGGATCTGTTGACATTGAATCACAAGGGGAAAGGAAGATTTGCTCAATATACACCTACAATGATATATGCAGTACATCATTGTTAGTCATGCTACCGGTACATTGCATCTGTAGACCGAAAGCCTAACAAAGAATTTCTGATATTGGATTCCATAATTTTTGAGATGGAAAAATTTCCTTTAGAACCTTAGAAAATTTCAAGGAGCTTGAGCACTGACAATACATCAGGGTTGTTTTTTCCCCTTGCATTGTGCAGATACGTGCTTAGGGAGATTATCATCCTGTTTACCAGTTTGGTTTAGCTGTCAGCAGCAGACATTGGGCTGTCTTCCTTATAACATTAATCCATAAATACTCAATATCATTTATTTCCAAGTTATTGCTTGCCAGAAACAAATAACTTCATTTTGATGGAGTGCTACTTACTCTCTCCATTTACTCAGATAGACCATTTCTGTGTTAAATTCTATAACTATGATATTAATGTTCAAGTCATGAACATCTCTCCAAATTTCATTAATACCAACTAAGTCAAATTAAGCCCATAAAGCGAGCAGTTCTCATTTCTCTTGTTTATTACATTGGATCCCAGCACAGGCAGATAATTAAAGATATTTCTTTTCTTCATGCTCCTTGGTGCCTTGATTAAGGATGTTCTTGACAGTGTGACGTTCCACTAAGTGCACGTCTTCTATCCTTTTTCCCTTTTGCTGTAAATTTAACAGTCTTCCAATTAGTGCAGAGGGCTGGTGAGACAGGGACCATTTACCTTGGGTATTCACTTCTCTGTTTAGAAGGTGGATCACATTGCCCTCAATAAATGATAGCTTCTGCAAAAGAAATCTTTCTTTTTACCATACTTGTCTTGCCAGTACTGCTGCCTGCTTGTTCTTCTTGCTACTAGGGAATAGCAGCAATGGGAGGTGCAGACCAACAACAAAGAAATACCATGAACCTTATTAGCAGGATTCCTGATAGTGCTACAGCCCAAGGATAACCCCATGAATCTACAGAGTTCCGTCATCATTTAAGGTAGCCCATGGATCTTTCCTGCTGCTGGAGAATCCCGTTGTTAGGATGGCCAACCTTCTAGCAATCTCCCCCCAGGCACGTAATTCTTCATTCTTAGAGGTTCAAAAGAGAATATCTCTGAGCAATAATGCATTATGATACTTGGGATCAGCATGGAGTACAGAGTTTCTCACTGTCTTTTATAGCACTGATATGTTATAAAAACATAGTATGCAGATCCAAAACTTCAAATTCATGTGTGGATTACTATTTTGTGTACATTTTAAAGGTCAGTCCAAGAAAAAAGTCATATGAATATAATGACTAGTTGACCTCCCAACAAACTTGGATTGCTGTGAGGCAAAGCATAGGGTATAATTTCAGAATAGGCAATTTTTCGTTTGTAAATGCTTAGCAAATCAAGTTAATTGGCAAATGGATCAAATCTATGAAACAAACATAGTTCTGAGTGTAAAGTCATTATACATGGCTACTTCACAGATGTCTTTGTGGTGTAATTTTGTGTTTAATACTGTGTTTTATACCAAACATTATTAGGGAAAGTAGTGGGCACTAACAGTATAAATAAGCAGAAATTAAACTATTTTTCTGTATATTATACATGGACTAAGTCTTTGGTCACAATAATATAAATTATTATTTTACAATAGAATTAAAAACTACATTTACTTACTCTCAATAGTTTGCTGAATCATCTGCATGCACATTTGATATGGCTAACCAGACTGACATGCAATAATGAACCACAGCAAAAAATTATTTAAATATAGTTTTGTTGCTATATCAAAATTCCAGAGGAATACTTCTGCCCACCAGCAGGAATGGACATGGAAAAACTGGTTCTTAAATCCTAAACATAACATTTTCGTTTTAGCCAGCATAATGACCTTAATGTAAAAATCTGATCCCTAAATAAATTAGAGATTATGTAAACTCTGAAAAATGCTTTTTATAGGCAAGAACTGGTCCTGATGAAAGCTTCTATGACTGGATTTACTTGCATATCTATTTCTTCTTCTATCAAGAGGAAGATCAGTCCAGGAAGGAGTCCCTGGTACCTTCAATGAAAAGTAGAAATTAAGGGACCTGATAAATTCAAGTGACATTTGCTTTTAAAATGATGGTTTGTGTGTTGTCTCAGCCAGTCCAAGCTTGTCTCAAGATGAATAGTAACTGTATTTTTCAGAGAGTTGGTATAGGCGAGGATTTTATGTTTGCTAGTCAATGCACAGTCAGCCTTGTTACAGCAAAGAGATTAGCCTCAGACAAACACAGACACACAACTATTATACTAGTGCTCCTTAGTAATTGTAATTCTTGCAGTAGACAGTGAAAGAAAAGAATTCAGATATAGAATAATACTTTTACAACCTAATTTTGCAACTCCTGACTATAATCTTTATTCATAGAAGCCCTGTCATCAGCTGCACTAGTGGGACTATTTCCATGATTAAAGCCTTCTCCAACTTCTGATAGATGAAGATTCAGAGACATCATTAAAGATTATTCCTACTACTTTCAAATCTGGCTCTTAAAAAAAAAAAGTTGGACAAAAGAATCGGATTACACACTGAGATTATTTTAATATCATAAATCTACTGGCAGGAAAGTTTTCTCTGTCTTCACTTCAAGTATACAAAAATTTGCGTTACTCCACTATAGGTTAGTATGAAATTGTGTGAACATGGGTAAAAGCTGTGCTGAACCTGAGATAACAAGCCTCCCTGAACAGAAAATAAATTACCTGAGAACTAAGGCTGCAGTAAAAGTCTTCACATAGCTTCCATACAGATTTATCACATATATTTGATCTTCAGTCTTTGAGGACTATCTCTTTCCTGGTGCTTTTTTTGAGAAAAGACAAGTTACAGGGGATGGGGAACTGCACCATCCAAAGAGGAATATGGGATAAAACACACCAGAGCAGGAGGCCTGTTCAACAATGGCACTTAGTGCCCAAGTGCTGGAAACCCAGCTCTCCTCTTTCAGGATGCCAGATGGCTTCTGGCTTCAAGCCTTGTGGTGCTTCTGAAGCAGGTTCCCTACACCAGGTCTGGAATGAATGTGAGTGGAGTCTGATCACATCTGCCCCTTTGAAGTGACATAAGCGCCACCAGAGGCATCTGTCTGGTCCCAAAGAGAGACTTGAGTAGCCTCAGGTTTTCTTTACACTCTCTCAGCCGTGCAGCTCACCTAAAGCTAAAGCCTACACAGCACAACACAGACTTGGGGGTGAGGGGTAGAAAGCCAGAACAGCAAATTCTGTGTGATATTCACTGGGCAGGCAGGGGATCCAGATAAACTGGCTTGCATCTAATTTGCATTGCTTCAAATCTATTTCTACATCTGAATTCAATCCCTTAATGTCTCTTTACACTGAATTCCCATCCAGAAGCTCAAGGAGCTTTATCTGAATGTTAAACAGTCTGGGAAATCATTACGAAAAGAATTTGCAAAAGTAATCAGGCAAATGTTTAGAAAAAAATGACACTGCTTACACCCTCTTCTGTTCAAGCAAACGATTTTACTGTCAGATATTTTCAAACAGAAAAGCTGAAGTACAGGCTGGTAGTCATTAACAGTGTGCAGAATGCGAGTTCCAGACCAGGAACCTGGATTTAAGCACAGACCCCAGCCAGTCAGAATGGAAGTGCACTGTATGACCTATTTCTCCCACCTCACATAATCAAAACAACTCAAACTTCTCTTTTTGAATACATGACAGTCACAACACACTAATTGCAGCTAATCTGCAGGCCAAGAATTATGCAGAACAAATTACACAGTAGAGTTTCCAAAATCCACGTATTTGAGAAAGTTCCCATTTGTGGATTTTAAACTGGAAAAGTACAGATGCTAAAAAATACAGTGCTGTGCAAATGATCTCCTAAACTTGGAAATTAGTCTGTCTTTTTCTTTTTCTTTCTTTCTTTCTTTCTTTCTTTCTTTCTTTCTTTCTTTCTTTCTTTCTTTCTTTCTTTCTTT
>JAOTQQ010000023.1:66189268-66253200 GCA_026546715.1 Gallinago undulata
CTTCCTTCCTTCCTTCCTTCCTTCCTTCCTTCCTCTAGCAGGAAAATAGCAGCACACAATAGAATGTGCTTTCATTGAGCATTCAAGAAAAGGGATTCAAATCCTTGTTCTTCCTCATATAGGCTACCAGCTTGATCCTGGTGGCCTTACTTTCTAGGGACATAACATGTATTTTAGAGTGAATTGATTTTCATTTTGTCAGTAAATCCCATGGCATGGACCTGGTACACACTTTTTGTGGAAAAATACACTGTCAAAAGTTCCCAGCCAGTTCTAATTGTAAGTTTGTTTCTGGAAAGGGAAAAATGAAAGGGAGGAAATAAAACCGTATTTGTTGGGCAAATCACATGCTAAATGCATCCTTCTGTTGGAACAAACAGATGTGGAATGACAGGCAGAGTGATCCAAAAAATCAGTCTTTGAGTTGGCAGCAGGAGATTTATGCTCTAGTCCTGGCTCTGTCACTGACTGATTCAGCTTCACTTTCCAGCTCTTTTCCATTTTGTATCCACTATGTGTATTGCCTATTTAACTTATAAAAACTTTGGCATAGCAGCATTCCCTTAAAATTTCAGTGAAAAAAAACCTTTCAGTGAAACCCCATGGTAGCAGTACCGCTGCATTAGCAATGTCAAGCTGTAGGGACCTGTCAGCCTGGATCTGAGTAGGCAAAAGTAGGAAGAGTTGCTGCAGCAGTGGGAATAAGAGCTTCTTAGGAGCAGTTTTTAAGGGCCAGTTGTAGCAAACCAGTCTGAGCTGCTTCCAGCACAGCTCTCAGCCTCTAGTTACAAGTGCAACCCTCCTATTCATCTCCATTGTCCAGGGAGTTCTCTGTCTGCTTGCATAAATTTAGAGCTTTGACATGAAAAGGATGGGGCTTTTCTCATCCTCAGGAACTTTTCCAGTTTCAGGACTGATAATGTTACTATTTACAACCAAAAGAACTTCTTTGATGCCACAGAGGAATACCAGCATAAGCCAAGGTCACGGTGATAAAATCAGCCCCTAGTGCAAAACATCAAACCTTTGAAACACTAGTACTTGACAGGTTGGTTGTTGGGTTGTTTTGGTTTCTTTTTCCACTTTGCTGTATGGAGTTTAGGCATTAGGTCAAATTGTGCTCTCACAAAACCATGAACCTGAGAGACATGAAGTTAATACCAAAGAGACATGTCTAGCACTGTGCGTGCAACACCTATCAAGAAAAGTGTTGCACATATAACTAAATGCATAAATTATCAATGAAACATGGAATCATTATAAAACTAGAAATAATTGTTCTTCAGTAACATATTAACAGCTCTGTCTGTGTTTTATGGAATATTCAGTTGTGTAAAAAGGGCTGTTAGATTGTGACACCAGGTTTTATTTTCTGCTCATTTTTAATTTCAATTTTAGCCATTTAGGACATGAGTTTTCTTCTATTTTTAGTTGCTTTGACTCATGCTTGAATTTACAAAATTACTCTTCCCAAGTGCTCACAGAGAGAGTCTTTTGAATTAATGGATAAAGCTAAACTCACTCCCATTCTGCAACTAAATTAGTATATTACATGCAATTATTTATGATTCATCCAAACTGGCTTCCCATGGCCCCATAAATCTTATAGAGTCAGAACATTGTGGCATCGTCTCTGCTGATAGTTTTTATTCTTTTGCCAGGCATAATGCTCCTTGAATTGGAGAAAAAAGTGTTCTTACTCAGTGATGACCAGTTACACTGTTGGCACTAGCAAATTTCAGGAACTGCGTCCAGCCTTACAGAAGGAAAGTAGGTATTTCCAACGGGACTAAGCACCTTCATCCAAAACTGCAGTCTTCTAAATTCTTGCTCATTTGTTGCCACACCCTGGAGGTGCTTAAGCTCCGCAGGCGCCAGCTTTTCACATTAAAATTCCCCAGACTCCTGAAATTCTGCTGTGGGCATGTCCAGAAATGCCTCTCGTGTCATGGCACCGAGGTAGCTCACACCCCGGCACTGCCTGATCCAGTGAACTCAGCTTTCCTGCACCTGCACCCGTCCCGCCCAAGGGGTAGAGCTGGTGAACGTTCCCAAAACATGGAGCGCAGCGGCAGCAGTTGCTGTTCCCCTCTGCCGCGCTCGAGAGCTCCTTGGTCAGGGCTTTTACCCTAGATGTGGGAAAGATGGGTTTTGCACCCTCCTGCGCCTGAGAAGATCAAAACCCACGCTCTCGCCACAAGGCCGGGGCTGTTCTGGGTGAAAGTGTTCTCCACCCTGCCCTTTGAAGCTCTTCCACCCTACAGGAGCAAACCACAGCTTCGCAACAGCTGTGGGGAACGTGAGCGAGCACGGTGCTTCAAGGGGTGATGACCCTCGTGGGAGAAGGCAAGGGAAGTTTCGGTGCTGTTTTCCTCCCCTGAGGAGTTTCTGGGTATAATGTCCCAGGTCAAATGTATAAATGGTCTTTTTGGAGCATATATGGGAAGGAACTTCCTTGCTTCTGCTCAGTGGGATGCTGAGGAGGCTGGCAGCAGTGCGTTTCACCTGGCACTCCAGTCACCCCTCCCTGGTCAACACTGCCATTGGCACCTCTGAGCATGGCTGCAGCTGCTCCTGGAGGGCCTCGTGAAGGCTGAGTTTCTCAACAACTCCTCTCCCCAGAGAAGCAAAACAATAACACCACTGAACAAGGACCCTCTGCAGCATTTCAAGAATGTCCAACATCTGTCACACTCCACCTCCCAGCTGCCCTGCGGTCCCACACGCGGCTGTAGCTGCAGCTACCTCACCAGAGGCAGCAGACTCCCCCCGGGCCCCCATGGCAGCCCTGCTGCCAGCTGACAGAGACGCTGCATGTCCTCATCTGCCATGGTCCAGGGGCCATAGGGGTTTTGGAGAACGAGTTTCATATTTCTCTGTAACATGCACTTATCTGGGTAACAACCCCACCAGCCCAGGGCTGCCCACTTCTGCTAGCAACCAGTGTTTCCCAGGGGCATTTTTGCAAAGTGGTTGCAGCCTCTGGGACCCCAGTTCATGCTGAGCTTTTTGTTTTGCCTTGACTGTTAGACATCTCCAGTGACTCTCCAGTTTCTCACAGTGAAGTCACATGCAACACTCAAGTGCCCTTCAGTCTGTGCCCTTTTTCGTGTGATAGTTTGGATTCCTTGGCCCACAAAGTCAAACCACTACCCCACTCCATGAGCTTGAGTGAGTCCTTTGGCTCGCCAAAGTGCATTGTTCAAAGATTATTTCTTGATCTTCAGCGCACTTCTTTGACTTCCTTAGGCATGTTTCCAGTGGAAGTAAAACTTGCAACATCAGCCTGTCTGCCTATCTGTGCCATCCACGGTGCATTTTGCCTTTTTTGTCTGATGTCAAACAAACCTGACTGGGAGATACAGGTTTGACAGGAGAGATGGGGCCTGAGCATTTGCAAGTTCTCCTCAACAGGTATTGCCAGGTGATTTGTGTAGTGAAATATGTATATATGTGATGCATGATACATAGATATCATTGCCAAACTGTTCTTCAGAAGCAGATTGGAGATATACAGAGATAACAGAAAATTTCATTAAAACTAGTCAACTGACAGACAGAAACAGGTAGGAAAGCAGCCTTCACTACTGTTCTTATCCAAAGAATTAATTATTGCATGGCTAGTGACAGAACTGAGGTTAGTGCTTGAGAGGGCAGGCACAGCACGAACAGGTTTATGAGTGCGTCCTGTGCAGCTTACCAGGCGAGGTCTACGGGTGGACCTGTCTGGAGGCAATTGTTTATAGCGACCTCAGGAGTGTTTAGGGGTGTATTACTAATGCCAGGGATCCATACTCACTCCATAAATAGCTATGTAACATTGTTTGTGGAATTAATTTTGATCTGGTCTTTTCTAAGGGATGTGTTCATCCAACTTTAACTCTTTTACCTATGAAGCAATTGCAAGGCCGCCTCTCCAAATGTGTTACTCTCTGGTTGAGTACAACAGTCATACGTGTTTTGTTTTTCCTGTGGTTTGCAGTATTCATGACTTTTTTTCTGTTATAGAAGCTGACTACACCATAATCATTTCCAAAATACTCCCCCTGACAAGGATAAATCAGCCTACGCTGAGCACTGGGATGCTGTGGCCAGATTGCTGCCAATATCAAAGCCTGTTTAAAAGTAGCTGGGGGATCTCAGTGCTGCTCTGGAGATACAGATGTTTAACCTTTCAGTACCAAAGTTTTATGCTAGCCTCCTCTACATGACTGAACTGAAAACTTTTCAATATACCTAGTGCTGCAGGACCAACTATTGATGAAACAAGGTTATCTTCTGTATATCTTCTCCTGGGCTGGCAGGTTCTGCTGGCAGGTACAGTGAATTATTGTTTACCTCTCCTCCAGGAAACTCATATACTTCCAGAGCATTTCAGCCCTGGCAGGGCCCTTAGCAGCTCCAGCAGTCTGCGGCTCCTCTTTGTTTTACACCTAGTGCCCCAGGTGGTTGAGTAACCACTCAGAGCCAAGGACCATGACCAGCTGGTTTCTCCGTGGTCAGCCCTGTAGTACACTGCCCTTGCAGGAGCCTGTTGGCTGGAGAGAATGGCCTGGAAAACCCCTGGCCAGGTCAGTGCCTTGGCTGGCATGGATCATGAAGCTGTGCTTTTTTATGTACTACTCAGCTGTGCTTTTGTTATTTTCAAGCACTAACAGCTGCATTTTTCAAGCTAGAGGGTCTTGTTGATACTTACAGGTAGTAATAAAAGCAGTGAATGGATCTTTGAGTTGAAAGAGAATCTCCCTGGTCACATATCAGCCAAGAAATTTCAGAAGATACCATTGTTTTCATGTGTTTTTACAGCCAGGGGAATATTTTTTCAAATTATAGAATCATAGGGCTGCATAGAAAGAAGCGTGAACAGCAGGTCAAAGGAGGTGATTCTCACCTTCTGCTCTGCTCCCATGAAAGCCCACCTGCATCCATCTCTTGGGTCCCCAACACAAGAAAGAAATGGACCTGTTAAAGGAGGTCCAGAGGAGACCCACAAAAATTATCAGAGGTCTGGACACCTCTTCTATGAAGAAAGGCTGAGAGTTGAGGATGTTCAACCTGGAAAAGACAAGGCTCCAGGGAAACCTTTCAATACTTAAATACTTTCAATACTTTCAATACTCAAAAGGTGCTTATAAGAAAGATGTCACAGGACAAGAGGCAACAGTTTTAAACTAAAAGAGGGTAGGTTTAGATTAAACTTAAGGAAGACATTTTTTACAATGAGGATAGTGAGACATTGGAACAGGTTTATCAGAGAAGTTGTCAATGCCCCATCCCTGGAAGTGTTCAAGGTCAGGGCTTCGAGCAACTTGATCTAGTGAAAGATGCCCCTGCCAATGGCTGGTTGAAACTAGATGATCTTTAAAGATCTTTTCCAATCCAAAGCATTCTGTGATTCTATGTTTTTGCTGTTCAATGAAGAAATGATCTAGCTGCACTGACAGGAAAGTAGTACCTTCTAAGGCTTAAACTAAGTTTGTTGTTATTCTATTTGTTTTACATCGAGCAGCTCTTGTAACACTGTCACATTCTAGCTTCGATAGAGACTAATTAAAATCACTGCTTCTTTTCTTCCAGCAAGATCACAGGCCAACTGATTTCAGTAACGTCCTTCTTGACACCTTGGGAGGTGAAATTTGTTGAAGTTCAACACAAAACCATAAATAAAACAGAAACACTGAGAGATAGTTTAAAATGACATCTGGAAGCTTTGCAGAGCTAACTAGAAGGACTGCTTGAATAATTTTAGATCATACAGTAATGAGATATCTTGTCCCTTTAATTTTAGGAAACACTGTGTTTGCATGAGAAAAAACACATTTGCAATGGCATCTGAAAAATGCAAAACTTCAGCTAAGGAAAGATCACTGTAGTTTCTAAAATAATTCAATTTTCATGAAATTTCCGTCAGAAAGGACTGCATTCAGTCCTTTAAACAAATCCGTTTTCCCTTCGGTACACTTTAGAACATCTACCACTCCACATGGCAGCAGATACTTTGGGGTAAGACCTTAGGCAAGCATAAATCAACAAGCCTATACCAAAATGAGCAGAGATGAGATGGCTTAAATCAATTTAGACTATGGCCTATCAGCTGTATAAAAGTGCTCTTCATAAATGATAAAGTGACAAAAATGTGTCTGGCTTTTATGAATTAATTAATCTGTGCTAACTACTCATGAAAGCGAAAAAGGTCCTTCAAACACAGGAAAAAGTATACATCAGCTTTAGAATGAAGTGAAAGTGTTACACAACCACCCCTCCCAGTAGGACTGATTTTTGACATTTTCAGGTACTTGAATATACATGTACAAGAATATACATGAAGCATTTTGTGACTGTTTTCATGGGAGGTATATTTACAGCAGAAGAGAGAGTTTGGGGACGGCCCCTGTTTTATCCTGCAAGAATTGAAAAATGTTTTTCAAAGGAGGGTCTGTTAAGTGTCTGTTTTGATCCCTGCTCCTTTCCCAGAGGGCACATAAAGGCTAGCCCCAGGAGAGCGCTGGCCGCCAGCTTACGTCTGGGAGAGAACCTGTTACCACAGTATATCTTCGGAGGAGAGCCAGCTACTTCTGAATGAGATCCAAGACAGCCAGCATGCTAAGCTTGGACCTGCCTAAAATCAGTACACTCAGCAGGCAGCTGCCGAAACCTGCTTATTAGGGAGCGCTAAGGGCAGGGGACGGTCTGAAACCTGCGGCTGGCACGGAGCTGCAGATGGTCACCTCTGCCCGCTGCTGCTGCTGCTGCTGCCCAAACAGCCCTTGAGAAAGCCGAAAGGAGAAACTCCTTCAAAGAACCAAACACCTCAGCTTTCCTTCTAACTGTCTTTAAGAAACAACTGCTCACAACACTGGTTTTTGGTGTTTTTTTTTTTCCATTTGTTGTTGGGTTTTTATTGTTGTTTTAGGTGTGCTTTTTTTCCCCAAATGTACTATCCCAACGGTAAGAGAATGGAATTACTTTACCTTCTCAGCCTGAGGGCTTCAAACCCTCAGAAGAGCAGCCCGCGTATCAGCTTGTGGGATGGAAACAAAACTTTCCACCCACCCTCCCTGCTGAAAGTGAGCCGCAGCACTGCAGAAAATTCAGGAGTCACGGGCTCGGAGCTGCTTGTTCCTGCTGAGACTGGGGCAGTTCTGGGCATGTACGGAGAAACCTCGTGCTCTGCATTTGCAGAGGTGCCGCCCCAGCGGCTTGAGAGATGGTGAAATTAAAAGTAGTGTCTAAAGGGGGGAAGTTCCTCTGGGGTTTTGTTGCTGGAAGGGTCACAGCCCTCTGCTTTCACGTTTGTGCTGGGGGCTGCTGCCACACTTCTCACTCGTCATGGCAGTGCCTGAACTCGGAGATGAGCAGCCCTTCGCTGAGCTACGGTGTCAGCTTAAAGCATCTGCTAACTTCTCTCTGCCCCTCTGCCCAGTCTTTGCCTTCATGACCTCTTACAACCCACTTTTGAGAAAGGGCCCACCCCCCCTCCCTTACCATCTATCTCGCTTCTACCCCTGGACCGTTTCATGTCTTCACGGTGATTGCGCATAACAAAACGAAACGCAGGCTCTGCTTGTGCTGCTGAGGTCAGGGAAGCTGAATCTATTTACAGCAGCTGAGAAACTGCACAAATATATTTGCTTTCCTTCTATTGCTCAAGAAACCTGAACCCTTCATTTTCTGTTGCATGAAAAGACACCGCATAATGATTATTTTGGTGGATCGTTTCCCATCCGCTCTTGGATGTTCTTTTTTCTTTCTGAGTTTATACTGAAGTCTGGACAAAATCTTTTTAAAATGCTATATTTGCCTGTGAGCTTCATCCTGAAAAAAAAGAAGGAAAAATACCACCGCAACTCTTTATTTAACAAAAAAAGTCCTCAGGTGTGTCTTGGAGAGGAGGAGGAAACAGATTCCAGGACCATCACAGCGGCGTGTCTGTGTAAACTTGTACAGGATATTTCATCAGAACTTTATAGCTTTTTACTTTTAACCTGATGTCTAAATGAAATTACAATAAGCCTGAGATGATGAAAAGCTTTTTTGGATGTTTGAATTCCTTGGCAACAAAAGCACGTAGGTTGAAATAAATCAGTTTCTAGCTTTAGTTCGTGTACCTGAAATGTTATATTACTTCTACTGCACACAGTATATTAGCGGCCTAATTAGTTACTGGCCAGGACAGTGATTCACAAATCTATCCCTGCCCAGAATGTATTTAAGTGTGTCCTTCTACGAACCTAAATAAATTCTTACATCTTTTTCAAGCAAGAAGCCATATTTTCAAGAAAAGTGATGTGGTAAGATTTCATACCTAGTTTACACTGCTTTAAAACAGCTGTAAATTGTAGCACAGTAAAATATCAGACCCAGCAACTCAGAGGTCTGAACAGCCTGCCCTGTTTATGTAGACTGGGTGATAATCCTGACACTTCAATTGCTCCTTAAAGTTGTCTCAGCTGATGCCCTAGTGCTCATTATTTTTGCAGTCACGACTACTGTGTTTATCCTAGAATCCAAAATCCCCCTCCTAAACTGTTCAGGTACTCAAACTTTCAGTTCTCTGCTCCCCTTTCCTCCATCCCCAGTCTCTTACCAGTTAGGTACTTAATGCATTTGCAATGACAAAATGTTTGGAGCATACCACGAGTTTAATAGGAAACATTAATAATGTGGAACCTCTTGAACTCTTTCATTAATAGATCTTTCCCTACAGAATTCATTTTAATCTGTGTTTGGGATGAAAATTTACATGTGGTCAACCTCCATTCTCCATGTACCCCTTTCACTATTTAAACACAGTACTTAACAAAAATGTTTAAACATTTAAATGAATGTAGTGTTGGCTGTCAGAGGTGTATAAGTCACAACACTGCCAATGTGCAGTCCATCTTTTTCTGCCTCTTGCATCTTTTTCTACATGTCACCCCATACCAAAAAACAAACAAACAAACAAACAAACAAACAAAACCACCCCAAAACATTAACTGCAGGGCTTATTGCAGGACATCAGGAAAATTAACAAGTCTAAGCAACTGAAAAAACCCAAATATTAGAATCAGTTTTGCTCATAAAATTTGTCTCCCAGCAGATTTACTTCTATATTAATTGCTAGCACGAATATTTTGGATGCAATAAAAAGTCTCTAAGCTGAGCAGGACTAATTCTTGAAGAGCTTGATGTTGAGATCTTCAAATAAACTCTATCTTGTTTTTAAAATTGACTGGCTCAACAGGGATAGTCTGACCAAGGCTGCGCCCTTCAGAATCATTGTACAGATCAGGGCTGTTATGTATAATATTGTTCAGAAGTTGAAAGGCAGACCATGTGCTTTACATGATAAAAAAAAAAAACCTCGATAAAGAAATTCCCCTGAAATTTTGAATGCATCATACTTGTGTTACATGATTCGGGGAGAGACTTAGGTCCAAATAGTACAGAGATTACAAAGTCTTAGGATGCTTTTGCTCCATTCATGAATTTACCTTCTAAACTTTATATCTAAAAGCATGCAAAACATGACATTTATTCCGTTTTTATTTTTATTTGTTTATTTTATATTTAAAACTGATCTCAGCCTCTTCAACTATTCTATAAGGACTCTGTTGTCGAATCTCCACAAAAAAATAGTTCCCCTATTGTGTGCAGGGTAGGATTGTGCCATTTCTAAACTATAATCAAATGCGAAAACTTTTTTTTTTCACTTAAAACAATACACTGTTTTTAAACAGGGCATTTTCATGAAGCTATGAATAACTCTGCCTTACACAGATTTTGGGAGAAAATATATCATTATCTCCATCAAAGGTCAACCACAGATTATAACCCTCTTTTTGCTTGTTATGACGAATGCCTTTTCTGTGGATAATGATAAGATATGGCAAGAAACGTGTGAGAACAGAATCTTAAGCGGAATACATTGCCTTGGGTCCAAGAGCTTTTTTCCATTATTTTGCATTAGTTAGTTGCCTAATACTTAATTACCACACTTCAGATTAGTTCACTTCTACTCTCTTTCTTTCAAAGGCATCTGGGGGAGCACTATGCATCTATTAAAACTGATGAATGCCGATCCTCCGCTTCTGTGACTTCCAAGGCACTCAGAAAACGATTGCAACGGAAGACTGCTACAAGAAACACTGATGGAAAAACAGACCATGAGAAGAGAACCTGAAAACCAGCCTCATCGATTTGGGGTCCACAGGACCCAATTATAGAGCAGGATTGCTGAAATGGATGCAGGTTTAGAACCCAAATATAACTGGTAACATTGCTTGAGAAAGAAAACCATGTCTAGGCTGGACAAGTGCTGCAGAGCAGGAGCTAAACCACATGGCAAAAATTTGGAACGTGCAATGATTTGTTCCTGTCATCGCAAAGTACAAGGAAAAGCTCTGAGGCACAACCAGGCCAGTCCGGAATGGGGTAAGCTGAAGGAGACATGAGCTGAAGTACTCTGTGACCAGACTTTAGCTCATCACATATAATAGCCAAGTGTTGCCTCAGACAGCTTAACTCCCACTTTGTATTTTGTAACTTCTTTCTACAATGCTACAAGACGGAGCTCACGTCCAGCAGCCAGTGGCCACGTGGCTGTGAATGCAACTGTGAAGCTGTGGAACAAGAGAGCACAGGAACATTTTGGGGTGCGTCCACAGAAACAGGTCCACAAACTCGTGCCTTGTTTTTAGACCAACTTGTAGAAGTTGATCTAAAGTGTTAGGCTTCTGCAGGTTTTTTATTTTATTAGAGCAAGTATTATTGAATTTCCTAAGCTTTAAGAACAGAGTACACATGTATGAAAGGAAAAAAAATAATAAAATGCAATCTCTCTCACACATGCACCTATATAATACATGCACCAAATTCTTCTGATTACGGTATTTTGCCAAAGAGTTTTCTTCATGAATTAGTCCCTTTTCACGTACTTTCATACAGGAAGGTTGCACACAAGTCTAACATTCAGAATTTTCCATCTCTAAAATATATTTTGATTTGCTAAAAGAAAAAAAGAAAGTAAGAAAATAGACATTTCAATTAGCTGAATCATAGAACCAGTTCATTCTTCTGATTTGTTATAATACAGCTTTTAAGTAGATGAAGAAAGAACTGCACAGTTATTACACAGGCAAAACTCCCCAGAACAATAAGGGAAATCTGGTACTAAAGGAAAAAAAATCATTTTCCATTAGGTTAGCAGCAAAAGCATTATTATGCAGCAGTCCCTTAATACTATAGACAAAAACTACAATCCTGCTGCAAAACACAGCTTTATGGAAATTTTGGCTTCCTGACTTGAAACTAAATCCTGCTGTTTGCCCACTTGGCTACATTTCTCCTGCTTCATGAGATCTTGCAATTCCACTGCTATCATTTATTTATTGATTCTCCTATAAGAAGGATACCAGCACAGAAAGGAAAACATTTTTCACTATATAGTTTTTCTGTAGGCGTACAGGGGTATGTGGAGAGGGGAGGATGGCACTGTGAAGTGTATCCACCTGCACTGACATTAATAAGACCGATGGTGTTTCTCCCACTAGGAAGAAGTGCATTCTTTAAAAGGAAAAAAAAAAAAAAAGGTAACTTATCATTGGCTGGAGAGAGGCTGAGCCAGTAACAGTGCCATGGTGTGATTGATTTGTTTTTTCTAACACAGTCTGTGCAATATCAATGAGTTGAGAACACCCAGATGAAGGGAGAAAGATTGGGTAATACCGACTGAATTCCCCCACATTTCTTTTATTATTTTTTTTCCAAAAAAAATATTTTCTTTAGAATAAGACATATTTGTCAGATTATAGAAAGGGGAATACATTTTCCTGGTAAAGAGGATGTTCTTGTGGTTAAAGCATGAGCCTGGTAATAAGGGGTTTCTGTTCTATTCTCAGATATTTGCAGCATCAGGACTCGTTCAGCTCCAGCTATCCCAGCAGCTCCCACTGGCTTCAAGGAGAGTTCTGTCTGCTTCGGCCAGATGTGCTGTTTCTGCCTGGGAATGGCGCAGATATTACTGAGTGACTTTCCCAAGCGTGTCTATGAAGATAACGTTCACTCACATCTTTGAGCATTCTGTGGTGCTGCTGAAACACCATACACAATACAAACACTTGGATTATTTACCATTGAGTTACAAACAGCAGTCCAAAAGGCCCAGCTGGCATCAGACAATTTATTGTTCAGTTTTATTATGATTCATTACTGAAATGCACTTGTCCTGTGTCTGGGTTCCTTCTTCACTAAACCTAGAAGAATGCTAGGGAGACATTGTTTCCCTAGCCTTAAAAAGGAAATATTATATGTGTTCACAGGTCATGAACAATTTTTTGGTAACTAGGCAATTCAACTCATCTTTCTCTCTCCATGCTAACTTAGGCCTGCCTGGTTATGGTTCTCCACCAGAAGCAGTAGCTCAGGTTATTCAATACATCCATTTTCATAATTTAAAGAAGCTGTTACTATTACATCTCTTCTCAGTCTTCTGTTCCTTAGAGTTTAAGAAATCCAATTCCTTCACATTTCTTCTTTCCTTAGATCCCTTTCTGAGTATAGTGCATTGACTGGTAGGTATGTATGTGTGTAAAAGTGAAGGGTGTCCGGCCTAGGGGTAACAGTACGAATACAGTACTAGATTCCACCTTTTTGGCTGTCAAAATAGCCTAGTACCCCAAGCTATTCCCGGGCTGATGGGACATAGCTTTTAGTTTTTATTCTACCTTTCAATACCTCTACCACTCTTAGTAATGATTCAAGGGACTGGTTTGAGCTTACTCTGCACGGGTAACATATTAATGGGGGACAAAATGGATGGAAGTTATTCAGTACTCATTTCAAGGTGCTTTTACCAGTCTCCAGCCTTCACTCAAACTGCTTGAATTTGTGGTGAATGGTTACCATCTGAGGGCAGCTCTGTGATTTTCCATCACATGACATTGCGGAGAAAATTGCAAATCCCATGAAAGAAGAAAGAAACAAAACCACCCTACAAATCTGTGTTCAAGGACTTTGATTTGTTTACTCCAGTCTTAAAAGCATTATCTTGCTAGGAAAGTGACAATTTGATAATATGGACAAGGTCGTGGGAAACATAAGTCTTATTTTGGAGGTTCTCACTCAACACAATCGTTTAAGCACTACTGCTATTCAGCAAAACACTTGTGTTTACCTTTTCTTATCATCTTCTTAAGCAGGCAGGCTAGAAAAAACATCCATGCCACAAAGATCTCCGCTGAAGTTAGCAGCCATGCATGAGCACCTCTGAACTGAGTTGAACTCAGAACTGGCCATTTTTATCCTGCAGCAATTTCTTGAGAAGCCTTATAATTGCAGTTTTGTACATATGCCTAACTCCATTCACCTAAAAGACACTCAGAGCCATCCTCACATTGCACAGAATAAGAAAATAGACTGTATTAAAGAGGAATCCTAATTTTCTTAGTATCTTGAGTGTTGAAATCAAGTTCCCGCCTGGAGTAAATCATATGTCCAAATGTTCCCCAGTTTATGGCCAAACCCAGGTTACTTTAGAGCTACCAAGCCCTGCCTAAGGTGGCAGGTTTGGCTGCTCTCTAGTCAACAGCTCTGATGCCGTCTGCAGGTTGGGGGCTGACCTGCTGGAGAGCACCTGTGAAGAAAAAGACCTGGGAGTCCTGGTGGACAACAGGATGACAATGAGCCAGCAATGTGCCCTTGTGGCCAAGAAGGCCAATGGCATCCTGGGGTGCATCAAGAAGAGTGTGGCCAGCAGGTGGAGGGAGGTCATCCTGCCCCTCTACTCTGCCCTGGTGAGGCCCCATCTGGAGCACTGTGTCCAGTTCTGGGCTCCCCAGTTCAAGAAGGACAGAGAACTGCTGGAGAGGGGACAGCAAAGGGCTACAAAGATGATTAGGGGACAAGAACATCTCTCTTATGAGGGAAGGCTGAGGGACTTGGGTCTTTTTAGTTGGAGAAGAAAGGCCTGAGGGTAGATCTTATCAATGCTTAAAGGGTAGGTGTCAAGAGGATAGGGCCAGTCTTTTTTCAGTGGTGCCCAGTGTCAGAACAAGAGGTCATAGGCACAAACTCAAACATAAAAAGTTCCATCTAAACATGAAGAGGAACTTCTTCACTTTGAGGTAGCAGAGCACTTTAATACGCTGCCCAGGGAGGTGGTGGAGTCTCTGTCCCTGGAGACATTGAAAACCCATCTGTGCATGTTCCTGTGCAGCCTGCTCTAGGTGGACCTGCTCTGGCAGGGTGGTTGGACTACATGATCTCCAGAGGTCCCTTCTAAATCCATATCATTCTGTGATTCTGTGAGAGCTGGGCCTGTAGAATCTAGAAGTGCACCCTCTGTCCTGTGAGAGCATAAAGAAGATTTTGGAATGGGAGGCTGCATTAACAAATCAGCCTTCCTAACCTTACCAGTATCCTAATCTCCAATTAATCACTCCAGATCAAAAACTTCATAATGCCAATTAGCAAGAAATAAGCCATAACTGTGTGGTCAATTCAAGAAGCGAAATAGAAACATGTAAAACACTGCAAATTAATCTCACAAAAAATATACAGATCAGTGAACACAAAAACTAATCCCAGCCTCTTCTTTACGCAGATCCCATTAAATCTTCACAGAATGCTTCCTTAAGAGCACTAAACCCTATACAAACATAACTCATTTGGAAAACAGCTAACCAGTTTCTCTACTGCTTAAAACACATTAAAGAAAGTGTGGCAATAACAGTATTGTATACTGATTGAAAATGAAGCCGTGTCTACAAAATGCAATCAATTTTCTTTGGCAACAAGGAATATACCTATGCTCAGCCCTTTCCATTCCCAGCCAGGGTGGAGGGAGGCATAGACCGCTACTTGTGGTTCTCTTAGCTCCCCACTATCTGTGTGGGATAGTCCCTGCAGCTCCACAGGTACCCTCCTTCCCTTCACCCCAAAACACAGACTGGCACCATACTGTAAACTAGTGAGATTTCTATTTCTGAATAATTTCATCTTTTTTTTTAATTGTATTTTTTAATAGCCCGCTCTGAATGTGGAACATCACATTAACTGAAAATACCAGAGTTCTTAGTCATTTTCTCTCACCAGGACCAGTGTCAGTGAAGAAGTAAAACACCACTACAGCATTTGGCATAAATCACAGTATGCCATAGCTGAAAATTTGCAGTATCATTCTCCTACACTTGGCACAAGTCCCACTCGCTGGAAGTGCAATGTCATAGAAATGCAGTTATCATGCCACTGCCAGCATTTGCATAACAGATGCTCATTAAAGGGAGGCTGAAGGACATTACTATAGAAACAGTTATTTAGGGAACATCAGCCTCAGTTAAGGAGAGCCACTCTGGCCAGAAACTTATAAACACTTGGAAAGCTAAATGACTGATGAATAGTAGGTAAATTTATCTACTTTGCTTGTCATTTTGATTTCTTTTTCACTCTACTAGATTCTTATCTTAATTTAAGCTTAACAATTTCCAAATATAAAAAAGTATTTAAAACACTGGAAAGACAATACCAGATCCTCCTCCAAACGAATCTGCCAGTCCAAGAGAAGTGGCGCCGCACATAATGCAGCATAAAGCAAGTAAAGTTATACAAAGCCTTGCAACTGCACAAATTTGAATTAGATCATCATAAATCTAGCGTGTGGCTCAGCACGGCCACCTCACCGTGCTCCCAGCAAACCAGTCCTATACCAATGCTTTGACTTGCTTAATTGCTCTGTCCAAGAGGCTTTATGTAATGCCTCAGACAACAGCATAACAAATTGATCAAAAGCAAAGTAGCCTTCTGTTCTTCACCATGAACTCACATATCAGTGAGTGGTGAATTATGTCACTCGCGGCACACCAGCAGAGTTCCAGCATGTGGCAGCATCTCTCCTAACTCCAGATTAACTGCTAGGAAAAACATAAAACTTAGGATGGTACATTAGCTGCAGCGTGTGTGTGCACATGCATGTACACACGCAGGGGGTTTGTTACCACTTGCATTAGGTTGTTCAGTCCAAGACTTCTTCGCCCTGAATTCCCATCCTCCCTCTGCAGCACCGTTATAGCACGGCACCTGGTCCACGTTATCATAGCAAAATCTGTTTCAGTCGTCACATTAATTCACTCCAGCTGAAGACCTTGGTGAAGTTGACTGACTTCAGTGAGGGCCATTAAGTTCAACCTGGGTCTTTTATAACATCTGTGATCACGATGGTGCCCATGTTACGTTTCCGTGGTGCTAAGGAAGAGCTGGTATTGTTATGCGAGACGTTTCCCAAACTGGGCTTTGACTTCCATAGAGATAACATGCTCTCCCAAAATGCCTATTTCATTTTTTAGCAAATATTTTCCAGAAATCTGGAAAAGGTCATGGCCACTTTATGTCACACGTCATTGTATTTTGTATCTTATCTGATCAACACTTCATCTGTTTGCCCTAATCTTGAAAGGAGATACATGTCTTATGAAATGTATTCACCAGTAGTAATGTAAAAATACAAAAAAACTCATCAGTAGAAAAAACATGTCTGTCAAAAATGTATAAAGAGAGTATTATTTTGTATCTATAAAGAACGGCTTATATGATAGGAAATTATTTTTGTTTATTTTTTTCATAGACGGGCCTTTATAACTGATTGCATGAGTTTTTCCTATCAATTGAATTTTGAGATTATCTTTCAAAATAATATGTTATGAGAAATATCATATAAGCTAAGATGTTAGAAATGAGATCTTACTTTTTAGATTTATTGTGATTATTTAAATATATGCATATCGCTATAAGAGAGCAGAGACACGGGAATTCCAAACAAATTATATTTCTGAGTAAAGTGTTCTTTGCTCTAGTTTATATATATGTAGCTTTTAATGTAAATATACTGCATTAAAAATTATATGAAAACTTGGCATTGAAACTTTATTTAAGTAGTTGAAAAATTCTTAGCTTGAAATTTTCATTTATCTGCCGTTTCTGAAAGGTCATTATAACCATAATATAAACCACAATGTTAAAAATAAAGGCACTAAACATTTATAATAGAATATGCAATCCCTCTTTAAATTAATCATAGTGTTCATGTGCATGTTTTATGCTGCAATTCTTTTTAGTCTTGCTTATATTTATTTCATATAATTGTTTCTATTCATTGTTAAAATTACCCCACTGTACTTGGTATTCTTTTTAATGTTTCTCCAGTATTTTCTTGTACAGTTGCTTTAAGGCATTTAAAGTGAAGATTCTTTCTTCTAAAATAATTCTTGAATGCTTTCTCCCAAAGGAAACTCCTAAAATACACAATTCTAATTAGCTGATCCCTTTATAGTTTGCAGTCTTCTGCCATTCTGTTCATTTAAAGAAATAAGAATAAAAAGAGGCATGTTTCACCCACTGATTAGAAGTGACTCCAACTTCAGGCTCACTCAGGCACTGGCCTTTCCAGGGAGGATGCCAGTGGAAAAGGTGTTTTTGAAAAGGTGTTTTTGTGTGGGAGTGTACTGGGAGAAAGAGCACCAAATTTCTCCCACTTAGGCAACTGTTGATGGCAGGTAATGATTTCAGTGGTGCCTCACATTGCTGAATTCACTGGCATGAAGGAGTTTTTAAAATACTGTCAGTCCCAGTCGCTGTACCGAAGATAAAGTGCTGTTTACTCTGTAACGTTTCTTTGACCTTTGTGGAAGGCTTTGAACAAACCAAATTCTTCACATCTTTTCCTTTCTACCTCTGGAGGAGTCTACTTCCATCAACTCCTCCACCCTGGCCTTCATGCCCAGCATCAGCATTCCCACCAAACTCAGATAGATTATTCAGTTACCTTAGGAGCCAAACCTACGTTATCTGCCCTGTGCTTACTAATTGCTGCTACACATTTAATGAGAAACCTCTTCTTTCCTTACTCTTTGTAAAACTGCCAAAGATTGCTCCAGTTTTCTTCACAAAGTTGAGCTTATCTCAGCTTCTAGCAATCCTCATTTTTTCCTGGACATTTCTCAACCTTTAAAACACCAGATATTTTTTCCCCTAAAGTCTTTTGTCATTCTACCTCTAGTATCTTTCTGAATCTGGTTCTTCAATCAGTTAGGGTAGGAACATTTATCTGTAAGCCTTCCTCTCCAGCACGGACTGGTGAATCAGTGTAGCTCCTGGTCTACCAGATATAAAGAAATTCCAGCCTTGAACTCTTCAGTTCCGCTGACATCTTTAACAAATTCACGTTTTTGCAAAACCATGTTTATTAGGAGTTTCTACATACGCACCAAATAATGAACACTTCTCATGTGGACAGCCACATCATGTAGTTTGTTGCTTGTTCGGCAATTTTCTTATACTTAGCCTTTTTATTTTCTGGAAAATTTTCCTGACTTGCTTATGTGCCATAGGCTTAATGCTTTTCTTGGAGACCTTTGTTTGCGTTTCTGTTTCTGATAGCTCTCTGCTATAGGAAAATTCTTTTGAAAGTGTCCAGTCAGGCGGTAGCCTTTTCCCTACTCTTTTTTACTGCCCAAATCTTACTTCTACTTGGTTTTTAATGAATAACCTGCTTTAAAATGCCTAAAGATGTCTTTTTAATTGGTTTCTCTCATTAAAAATCTCACTACCTTCAAGTCCTTTACCTTTTTTTTTGTTTCTGCATTAAATAAAACACAAAACCTTTATAGCTTTTTTATTCTCTCTGTGTAATGATCCTCTGACTCTTTTGCTGCTTCTTCAAAGCTTTTTTTGCCCTTTTTTGTTACCCTGAGTATGAAATCTTCCGTATCTGCCCAGTGCTTCTGTACCAAACCACTATCCCAAGCAGTGCCATTTTTAGCTCACACTCACATCCGTGGATTTCCTGTACGGTTCAAATTGCTCTTTGAAACTTTTTCCAGGGCTGCAAATATAAATTGAAGCTGCCACCAGTGCATTTGTTTTCCAGTAACTTTTGTGCCAGTAAAAGTCGATCATTAGAGTACTTATGAAAAGTGGTCTTGAAAAGGATGGAAGACAAGTCCTCTCTTTCACTGAGCACATAGTGACTCTCTCTAAAATATTATAGGGGATTACTAAACTTATTTTCTTAAAACAGCTCTCTGTTGAATCCAGGGATTTGACCTGGGGCTTTTGAGATGTCTGAGTCCAAGTGGCAATAAAGTAGGTAAACTTTTGACTTAATCTTTATAAATGAGGAAACCATTGCAGATATAATTTGCACTGCTATTCTAACACTAATGAATTTTACCAAGCCTGGCAATTTTTTTGAGCAAAAAGAAAAGGCAGGAAAAAAATATATACAAATAGTTTATATGCTACATTTTTTTCTACAGAATGGTGAGATGGCCAAGAGTCCAGAATAGGCCAAATCTTAACCCAAGTCATTTGGGTTTAGTCTTTTTCCTCAGTCAAACTGGGCTTCAGACAGCGAAACTAGAATGATGGATTTGGGGACTTGGCAAAACCCAACGAGCTCCGCAGTTTCATCATTCTAAAAAAATCCTTATGTTTTTCTGTGAAGTCCAACCTTGTATATGGTAATGGTAATTCTCATTTTCTGTCCTAGCCACAAACTCTGAGTGTGACTCACCAAGTGTGTTCTTTTCTGACTTCTGGGTTGTTTGGGTTTTTTTTCATCTGTGTGCCATGGTATTAAAATGCCAACTGTGGTTTCTGCCTGGCCTTCTTTCTCATTTGCCACTGCCTGTGCATGTAGTTATATTTTAATAAATGAAAAGAGTTCTTACAAGGAACCCTTATTAACAGCTTACAGGCTGTGTTGCACAGAGCAGGTACGTCTTGGCTGAAGATCCTTCATTCCAGCTGGAGACCTGGTACTTCAAAGCACGCTGTCATACACCAGCCATCCGGCCAAACAAGCATAGCAATGAGATGGCCAGTCTTGCTGCAGGCACAGATGCTGTTGTAGCGACTCTTTCCAGGGTGGACACAACTTCTTCCCAAGTACAGTACACTGCAGTAAATACACTGAAAGTTGCTGGAAGTCCCAGCAACAGGAAAGTCACTGTGACCAAGTTGCCAGACATGTAGCTCTAGCACTTCTGCCACTTACCAACAAAACCAACATGCTTCTGCAAATCCGTAAAGATGATAATTACAGCTGGCTGTCTGACAGAGCAGAGCTCCCCACGGTGGGGAATGCTGAGGCTAATTCTGCCAAATATTTTCCATTTCCTGAAATTATTGCTTCTATTTTGCTCACCGGGAGTTTTAGCCAGTTGACCTTTACGAAAGTGGTAATTTCAGTGTTGTGGTAATTTCAGAGGCATTCAGGCCTCTGGATTATCAGCACTGAGAATGAATAAGATGCACAGCTGAGGGTACTTGCACGCTGCTAACTTTCTAGATGTTCATGATTTCCTCTAGGGTATTCAAATAGTAGTTGAACAAGACAAGCAACAGTAAAAGGCACGTTGGATTCATTCTAATTACAGAGTCATTAATTTGAGTAAAAAAGAATAGCACTAGAGGTCTTAATGGGATCTCTGTAGATGAACAGAGAAGTGGGAAATCCAAAAATCCCTCTGTTCTTGTGCTTAGTACAGGGTTTTTACAGCCATTAGAGGTCACCACAGACTCCAGTGAGGTTCTCTATGAAATAGGCGGACAGCTCATCTGAGCATATAATGTTTTTCAGGGTTAATGTGAAACAGTAGTGACTGCTTATATGATTTACTGAGCTGAAAAACGTTGGTAACATAATTTGGACATGGAAAAATGACCAAGCAGGATGCACTACGATTCAAGGATTACCTGTTGAAGGAGAAAAAATAACCACTGAAGACCATAAAAAGAACAATAAAAAGTCTTGGGGAGCACTTAAAAGGCATAGAGTGACTGAGCTGATAAGGAAATGAAAGCTGGATCTGTCAGTGTTAAAAGAAAATGAAGAAATGCCTAATGATCTGAATCCAAGTTTGGGAGTAACTTTGTGGTTCTTGTTAAAAAACATGTATGTTGCAATGGAAAGCAGAAACCTGGAGATGTTAATGATTACTGCATGACTTGTCTGTGAGTTCCAGTCATTGACCAAGACCCTATTGTGCTGGATGGGGAAACAAATGAATGGCTCCTTCCTCAATACACTTATAACCTAAAATGGGGGAGGGGAGTGCAGGTGGGAAGACAAGGTTGATATGGACTTTCAGTACAAAAGAGAGCAGAAAAAACTATTAAAAAGTATTATCAACAGTCTTAGCACACCAGTAGTCTACTTGCTGGGGTAGCAAAATTTGATTTTGCCTACTCTGCTGAGAAACCTTGAGCTGGGAATGTGCAAGTACATGCCTGAAAATCTAGGATGTGGGTGGGGAAAGCTGGCCAACAAAAAAGATGGAACTGGCTGCTAGGGAGGATGGCAGCAAGCCATGAGGCAGCCTGAGAAGAGAAGGGGTAGTTTGTTTGATGTGGCACTGAAGGAGGAGTCAGCAGAAGAGCAGAAAGGGGAGAGGGCCATAGGAACAGGCAAATAAGCACTGCAGAAGCCTCCTGGAAAGATATGAGTAGCGTGGCATTGCACTAGCCAAAGAAAGAGACCTGAATGTTGCAGTATAAAGGTTCATGGTGCATTAATAAAGATCCCAGAGGATAACTCTGGATTGCCAGGAAAATTTTGTCTTAAAGGTGTTACAAAGGAGAGTTTAGACATAGCCGGCATTTGTAGAACTAAAGGAGACAATGTGGATAATGCTTAGAGTACAAATGGGAATGACAGGCAGGAGCACGGTGTGTGAGGCACTGTATAGACATCAGGTAAACTCTGACCCGAAAAGTTTGCAATCTCAAATGCAAGGCAGGTGTTTAAGACAAGCAGTGGCCAGTTAAAGTGGAGAGGTGAAATGTGCTTGTAATGCTTCATGGAGCTGTAGCAACAACCACAAGTCACAATTTACATAAGATGTTATTGCACAGCAGGTTCCTTTTATGCATTACAGCACAGATGTATTTTAAAGTGGCATTTGAAGTAAGATGAGTTGAGACACTGGCATGTCCAGACACGTGGAAAGCAGCAAAGACTCTGCTTCTCTGTTAGTACCTAGATCTGGAGCCAGAAAAGGACTGAAGGGAACTGGTTATACATCTGGTTTTGGGTTGTACAGCATTTCTTGACTACCCTACTAATAAACAGTCAGCTAAATATTTACTTGCTTGCATTGGCACAACCAGACTAATATCAATATTTTCCTTTTAAACTGTTCTCAGTATATTACATATTCCTAAATATAGGAATGTTTTTTTCATATTACATAAAATGGGGAAGTGAGCAATAAACCCAAACAGAGAGTAATAGTAGCATATGTTTTACCATGAGTTTTGGGGAGCAGTTTGAGCAAGAAGAGAGGATGCTAAAATCATTGAAACTGGGTAAATAAGTCCTCTGAAGCTCAGGGAATTACTGCTAGGACACAGAAACTTGATGTCACAAATTGTAATCCAGCAGGAATTTCTTTTCTCATAAGAAAGCTAAATGACAGAAAGCACAGACACACTGGCGGACAGATGTTCTCTCTCCCTACCTCGAGGCATCGTTGGTCCCTTGGACGATGCTGAAGAGACATTCCATCCCTGCACAAGACTGTCCTGTGCAGTGGATTCCACAAGTTCAGACAGGAACCATCACTGACTTTCAATTTACAGCTTTTTCCCAAGACTGCAGAAAAGCCTTTATGCTGCAAATTAAATCAGCACCTTCTTGCCTATCTCTGTGGACACAGAGAACTGCTAGCAGGAAAGCTGCTGTCACATTGTTCTCATCTTCTCTCTCTAGACTAAACAGAACCAATTCTCTTGACCTTTCTTCATGCGGCATGTTTTCCATACCACTTATCATTCTTGTTCTTCTCCCCTGGACTCTCTCCAGTTTGTCTCTATCATTTGTAATGTGTGGTGCCCAAAACAGGACAAAGTACATGAGCTGGACCTCTCCAGAACCAGCGGAGTAAAACAGAACAGCCGTCCACATCTTACATAAGATACTCTTGCTAATACGCTCTACAGTGAGACTTGTCTTTCCTCAGACAGACGGTGCAGCTCATTCTTATTCAATTTATGGGCTGTATAGTCTGCAGATTTCTTTCCTACCCTGCATCCCATACAAATATTTCCCATTTTGCATTCATGTGGTTGATATTTGTGGACACTTGTCTGTTTTTCTGAATTCATGCAACTCATATCAGATCATCTCTCTGGGCTCTAATAGAGTCCTCCAAAGTGCTGGCACTTCCTATCTGCTGATGTAACCTGAAGATCCACTGCTTCATCTTTCAACTCACTCATAAGAAATATTGAGTAGAACTAGACCAATAAGAGACACATGTTCCATGGATATATTATGGTGAACTCATCTAATGCTATATTTTCCTAGTTTACCTTTGACAAATCATGCAGGATTGTGTGGAAAGCATTCTTAAAAGAAGGATCTAGTGAGCCTACTGCTTATTCTTCCTTCTTGGCCAATCTCTCTGTCAAAGAAAAATGAGATGGATTTGCTTCTGATAAATACATGAAGCACTTTGTGATCACTATATAATGTTCAAAGTATTCACAAAGTGATTGTATGCTGTAGTACTGTAGGTTTTAGTAGCAGGATTATCTTTATAAGCATCTACAATTTATAAGGCTCCCATTTTTATAGATAGATATTATAGAAGACATTCTCTCTGGTATCTTCCACAATGTTCTGTATTTTCTTTAAAATACATGGTGTTGTTCAGTGATTGCCTTTGGCTACCTGATTAAGTGTTGCAAGGTGCATAGGCCTGCCCGTTCCTGTTAATGAAGTGTTGATGTTTGATGACTATATGGTTTGATACACCTTCCTGGAAAAAAGGTGTCTGCATCACACACTGAGAACTGAAACCTTCCAGGACTTGAAGGAATACAGTGACATGAGAAACAATCTGTATTTTCTGGTCCTTACTAATGGTTCCCTAGAAGAGTGCTGAGGATATTTGCTCAGTCAATATAAGGAAACTTGCAGCTGCAACAGTGGAGGGGAATTCCTGTTTCAGGGGTTCAGTAATAATTTTGGTTATGTTAGGACTAAAGCTAACAAATATGAAGGTGAATTTTTAGGGTTGTGTATGACAGACAGCAGTTTATTATTTTCCAGCAGCAATAATATCTTTATATATTTTCCTTACCCTCTTTGTATTTTCTTTTATCACTGCTTAACCTAACCTAACCTAACCTAACCTAACCTAACCTAACCTAACATAACATAACATAACATAACATCTAAAGCTGTGATTACAGTTTATCTTGCTAGTTAGCTTAAGGATTAGCAATATTTCCTCTCTTTGTTGGTTATCCCACCTTAATAATTGTAATATATTACCATCCATCCCAAGTAGATTGAGAAGAGCAATTTTAATATATTGTAATAAATTTAATAAATGCTACGTATTATCACTCCTCCCCCTTGGAGTAACAGAAAGCATTGCTTTGGGTTGAATGTTCCTGCTCACTTGTCTTAAAGGTTATTTAATTAAAACAAGAGCAAAAGAAGAATGCCCTTGCTCTAGCCAACATAAAATGCCATCCTAAAAATAGAACTAAACTCCTCACTTTGATGTGACAGTGCTCAGATCCAACTCACAAACTAGTGAAAAACTTTGTGTAGAGCACAGAGGAAAGGGTACTATCTGTCTCAGTGAAAAGATACTTGTTGCATTATTCCTCAGCATTTCCTACTGGCTAAGAGACATGGACAGACTTTTCTCAGTCTGAGAGCTAGCTGAGCATAGCCAGCACATAAAAACATGGGCACAAAACTGAGCGATACTTCACCACCACTCAGAAAACTGGGGGTTTCTGTAAAGTTATCAGGAGTGATGGTAAATAGAAAGAACAGAGACCTGAGCAAGTTTTAAAAATTAATTCTCTAGGCCCAATTCTTCATGTATCTCTCCATATCAAAAGTAACACTGCAGAGACAGTCAAAATTATATCGGAGTGAAGGATTTGAACATGGAACAAGAATCAAGCAGAAGATAGCATCAGTAGAAATGGTATGCTGTAAAACACAGAAGTACTGCAATGAAATGACGTATATGACAGTGCTAGTCTTGTTGGCGTTTATATTTCCATTTCAAACACATGGTGGGGCAAGGGGAATATTGTTTTGGAGCACAAAGTCTTTAAAACTAACTTTACTGTAACCCCAAAGTATGGCTTAGTTTCTGAGGATGTGTATAGAGTGAGTATCAAAATAAACTACTGGTGTTAACCTTCTGCATCTATTCAAAATGAAAATTTCGGGGAAATTTGCCAGCTATAAAAAAATAAACATTGCTGGTTAATGTCCCTGGACCAGAACGAGCTCAGCGTGAATAGATTTTATTTACATAAGTGCAGAAGCAGGTTCCATTTGCTATTAGATCTTCTAAGGTAAACTTTCTTATATAAACTATGGAATCTCCCACTAAAATAGTACAGTGAAAGAAAGCCAAAATTTGGGGTTGAAACACAAAGGCTGTATTTATTCTCTGAAACGCACAAAACCCCCTCATATTTTTGCTGCTCTGTTCATCCAAGGATTACAAAGGCAGCCATCCGTTATAACAATGTCTATGTCTCCATTATATATCGTGGCACAATAGGAACAGACCTGCAGAGTACAACAGTGCCAAGGACCCAATGTCCCCAGTACCTAATGTTTTAGGGGTTTTAGTGTGGACTAGCTTTAACCCATTCCTGTTGATCAGACCACATTAGATGATATGCGGCTGAAGTATGTCCTCCACCTGAGCACAAGGAAAGGAAGGACCCAGCTGGCTTATGGTGAGACTGCTCCATGATGTGAGCCAAAGGGTGGCAACTGGAGAGGATGAAGAAGTCCACTTCAAAAGAATGACCTGATCTGAAATAAAGCTCCAGTAGAGACACACCCAGGGAATTAAGCCCTACCCAGCAGCCTGGTTTGTAAGGCAGATTTTATTAACCCCATTCCATGGGTGGCAGATGGAGGTACAGCAGATTTACATGAAAAGGAAGTGGCAGAACCGTGACAAGGCTGAATGATTCACTGTCCAGAGACTCTAATATGTTTTCTGCAAACGGACAGGGCAGAGTGGTGGAGTAGTGAACTAATGCAGATAATCTGTATCAGGACAAACAAAGCACAAACAGAAATTAGAGGGTCTGTCTTGATTAAATGATCTGTGAATGATCTCTTTCATTCTTACCACTGTCAGTGATAAGAAGAGTAACAATTAGATTGGCTGTGATGAGTAGCAATTTAGTAATGAACCATGAGACACAGATTTGAGTGAAAAAGATGAGGGCAAAAGAGACTGCAGCCTCTGGCTTGGCATTGTCAGATGTAGCACTTTCTCTTAGTCACTGGATGAAGAAAATGTCACCCTACTGGCAGCTCATCCACCTTCATGACAGCTACATCCAGGAATAGCTATATTCAAAACCAGAGCTTCCAGAGGAATTCACAGAACCCAATTAGAAGGACTCCATTCTGTGGTTATCATACAAAGCAGAGCTGGCCGTTGTTATTTTAGTATGGTTTTTCTGCTATTTAATAACTGATAAACAGCTATCCAGACTGGGTATGATATCAGCTAGATATTTAATTATTATGTGGCTGTACTGGAAACTGATGCCAGAAAATATAGACACCCCAGATATGCCAGTGTTGATTTTGGGCTTTGCCTACATTTTTTACCAGTGAAGAAGTTTTATAAGTACATTAAAGACATAATTCTGAAGAATTCTAGAGCAAAGAGTTATCACAAAATCACTGGGCAAGGATGATGACACAATTCATCAGTAAACTCATAATAAGGGAAGCAGACTGAGTAGAAAAAGGTCTCAGATGTCTCTTACAGGGGAAGGCAGCAGAAAGGGCTTGTCATAAGATAGGGGCTCAACCATTATGACTGCAAAACAGTCACTGAGTAGATGTAAAAATATCTGTGAAGGAAGAGCCATGCTTTTATCTACTCTTCATGAATCCAAGTGTACGACACCTAGAGTAATAATTGCTTGAAGGTTTCAATAAAAGATCTTATTTTTTTCTCTCATAAGTGATTTTAGAAGTAAGATGTCTTGAATAATGTATCTCTATTTGTTTTCTAAGTGTGCATTTAAAATTATTCGATAATTATATTAAGAGGTTGGATATTAGAGGAGGTTGTTTTTTGTAAATGTTGTATAACTTCCCTGTATAATACTAGCATCTGATTCTTGCCCAAAAGTTATGCTGAATCCATTGCTGACCTATAAAAAAAACCCAAAACACTCAGGTTCCTCTCTCAACCTCCATTTTCACCAAAGTTCATTTACAGTCATTGTACTGTTCAATATGAACATGAGATGTAATTGTTTCAAAACAACATTGCATCAACTCTGCTTGAAGGATTGAGCAGAGTATCTTGCCACGACAGTCAGAGGCACTGCAATTCCCTCTGGAAATTCTGTTCTTCCCTTCATCTCTACAGCTGAGTTCCAGAGCGTGATGCTGTTGAGGTCATAAATACTTAAATCAACAAAATATGAAGCCATACGAAGATGTTGCATTTATAGAAACTGTGGTTTGACTATAAATCACCCTTTCCCTGTTTGATATTTCTGAAATTCTCTTTTACATTCCTTAACACATTCCTTTAGGAGAACCTTCACTTAAAGACTTCGGTAGAGCACTAATGTGCAATGATAAATACTGACAAAATTGTACTATTCAAAATTGGAAGAAGGTAAGTTGATGAAGAGGTGGAGCCTCATCATGAAGACTAGGAACACATTGTATGGTATTTTAGAAGTTGGAAAGAAAATTGTTTCAAGCTTTACATAGAAAATCTTTTAGCAGTGCTATTTTCCTTCTACTCTATTCATATTTAGAGATGGGTGAAAGAAGTTGAGCTTGCGGAAACTGGCAGACTTTAGCCAGTTTCTAAATTGTTTGTCATCTTCAGATTTCTGCTTATCTGTCCTGCTCTGTTTTTTACAGAACCTACTCAAGAGTCAAGAGTCACAGATGGTGGCAGGCTGCATGGGCAGCCATACTGTGCCTTTATGAATAACAATGATGCCTCATTCCAGTAAAGCTTAAGTTAGGAATGCTTTTTTTCTAATTAGCTATACTTTGTAGCTAACAAAATCATAAAGCTGTTCATTCAGTACATTTCTTCCCATGGTTTTAAGTTTTTAACCTGGAGAATTAAAACAGCTGATTCATACTTTATTTGCTTATGCAGAGAGTTTAGTTGTTGTTTTTAAGAACTTTAAAATCACTTAAGCTCTACACTGTAAAACAACAATCCCAAGCTAAGATTTTAGAAAGACAGCCTACACACAAATACACACACACAAAAAAAGGTAAATTTAATTTTTTTTAGTTACAAAACCTTAAGAACAAAATGTTTACTTCTCCTAATTTCTCTGTTTTCATTTCTGGACAGTCAGATTTTCTTGAGCTCTGCATCAACCTCAGTACAAGTGTTTAAGAAATTTCTTTGTATATTATCTTAGTTGCTTTGTGCCTAGAATCATGAAAATGTTTAGAACCTGCACTACCTATGGTATCCCAAAGATAATTGCATTGTCTTCCTACAATATTTCTGTAAGGTTTAATATCTTTCAAAGCCATTTGTCTGTTGTCAGGCCTGCATAGCATTGCTGCACATTGCTAGGATACAGTAAATGTTTTTAAAAGTGAAAGACCTCCCCTTTTTCCTATTGCTATCTAGAAAATAAGACCAGATTTTACCCTCTGATATGCAAGTGCAACTCCCTCTGGAATAAATGGGGTCATACATGTGTAGAGGGGCAGACTTTGGCCTAAAAGATTTATAGAGCTATAAAAATACAAGTAGATAGCTTAGATGATGTTTTCTGGAATTTAGGGCTTAATTCACATCCCTAACAAAAGTTTCATCTCAAAATGGCATTAGTAGCCCTTGGAATATGATTTTGGATTATTATTATGCTCTTGTAGGTCTTTGAATCCATTTGACCTTCAGTCTGATCTGTCAAAGGCAAAATTTATGTTTGCACACCAAGCCGGCACAGTTCCCTTCCCGCTCCTTCCCTTTCCTACCACCTGGTTTCACGGGAGGGGCAATACGGGAGAGAAGGCAGGCGCAGCAGCGCAGTGCTGGCTAACTCAACATCTCCTGGAAGTTGCAATAGAGATTCTCCCACTGTCCGGGAGGAGGGAGGTGAGCTGGGAGTGGAGCTGCGTGGTTTGGAACAGCACCAGAGGCACTGACCTAGAAACCTTACGTAGGAGGGAAAAAACATAGACTGTGAGCTGCAATAGTAAATTACTCGGGCTTTGCGCAAGTGGGTGAATCTCATTCTTTTTCTGACTTGTCATGGTGTCCCAGAATATTCTTACCTTCTTCTTTCATTGTTGAAAATAATTTTCCTATCTCCTAGGCATTCACTGAGGAGCCTTCTAATAGCGTTTTGAGAACTGTGTAGCATAATGTCATTTATCATAGGCCTCCTTTTTATTTGCAGTCTGTTTTTTCCACTCTCAAAACAGAATTATCCCAAAATAAACACCAGACAATGAGAATCAAAAGCATGTGTAATAGCCATGCCATTTCGTAACTACTTGCTACATCTTTGTTTGGCACACTGGACTTTGTTTAGCAGAAACATGGTGGTATCACAAGGTCAGAGTCTCCACAACTTAATCCACCCCTAACAAAGGCTGAAATTCATACAACACAGACTCCTGTACAAAAGAGTTTCAACCGAAGTTAAAAATGAGTCCCCTCAAAATAGTTAACAAAGTGTAGTTAATTATAAAGAGGGGGAGAAAACTGAAAAAAAAAAAAACTCTTTCCAAAGTCTCAAGTAGTTCACCTTTATTTTTTTACAAAATGACAATGCAAGATGCAGTTACTTTTTTCTCTTCACTAGGTGCTATGTGAGCTCTACTGTGATCATGATGGATCTCACACACTAAGCAGGGCAAAACCTGCTCAGCAAAGGCACACACTGGGGAGTTCTCCTAGACAAGCACAGATGCTTGCAGAGCTTGCAAGCAGTGTTTTACTAAAAAGTGGAAGTAGTGGTCCTCTCAGACTCATGAAGTCATGATGGATCTTAGGAAGAATTGTGCTACTAGGAAAATTACTGCAAGTAGTGTCTAAATCAAGTGGTGGTGAAAGACATTACTCTGTAACTCATAGGTGCATACAGGTATATATGGATCACCTGCAAAAGAACAAACTTAGGAGAAAATCACATTTCTGTTCCCATGATGCTCATCTTGCTATGTTGCAAAGCAGAGCTAACTCTAACCTCTCCCTCATAACTCAATGACACCCAAATGTCCTCCAACAATTCTTCTAGTTTATTAAAATGCGTTGAGTTGAAGCTCATGAAATATCACCTCTCTTCTAAACTTCACTGTGACCCAGGGCCATTCAGGATCTCTTGCATCCTCTAGAGTAACGCCACTGCTTTAATTGCACTCACAGTCCTCTTCAGCTGCACAAAATCCAACAGACTTGTGGCCAAAAGTACAAGAAGAGAGTACAAATAGCATGAATATGTTCTTTTAAATAACCCTGGGGAAGCTCTTCCCAGCTCTATGTCTCCTCCTTCTTTGTGAAGTGCTATTGGTGTTGCAAGACCAAGAATTGTTCCAATGGGAATCACACGTCTCATGACAGTGGGAATTCATGCTCCAAATCTATCTTCTAAATGAAACTATTTAGGGATCATTCTCTGCCCTCAAGAGTAAATGTAAGGTCATGATTTGCTTGCTTTCTCTTTGTCTTCCTCTGCCTTCTAGGACATTGTAGCCTCAGCCTTGCAGCTTACTGACAGCAATCAATAGTAGGTGACTGCCCATGCCTCTTCTCAAATCATGTCTAGGACACATTTGAGGGGCAAGGGCCAAAACCATGCCAGGAAGTAGGTTAAAAACTAAACAATGAGGATAGTTATTGGAGGGTAATCAAGCCTGTGTCTTTTGTATTACAGTAAGGATGCAACCTAAAGTCTTCAAAATGAGCAGGTAGCACTGTGACTTCCCATGTGTCTGGCAATTAGAATACTACTGATAGGGAAATAAGAGATCTTATTAGTAGTGTTTGAATCACAATGAACAAGCCAATTGTCTTTTTAATTAGCTTAGTACATACCAGCCACTAAGGCTAAATTTGTAATGATTGCCATATGCAATAGTAACAGATTGTACCTGCATTGGCAGCGTCCCTTACCCTTCTAAGTGATGCAATTGACTTGATACCTAATAAGCAGAAAAAGTAGAGTTTCAGCCAATACATTTAGCTCTTGTCTCCCATCACTACACCTTGAAGTGGCTGCAAATACATTTTAAAGTTTTTTGTTTGTTTTTTTTTAATGCTTCCGTCTTCTTTTGACTTGGCTGCTGTACTCAAAGAGCAGTAGGAAACAGCTGAGTGGGGCCTGTATAACACATATCTCACAAAAAGATACCTTTGGTGTTTTCCCAATGAGAGTGATGCTGACACCTTTCCCCTTGGAGGCTGAGAGGCAGTACAGTCCCTCGGAGCCACCAGTCAGCAGGTATGTATTTCATGGCTGGGCAAGCAACCAACTGCGTTTGTGCGTACGCTTCTGACTGAGCCTAGAAGAAATATGCATGCTGGCCTGCTGGCTGCAGCTGAGAGCTCCAGACGGCTTTTCAAGATCTCAAGCAAGCCTAACAGGATGTGTCTGCTCCCCAGTGCAACTGGTTTGGTATTAGTAATTACTATTGCTGGGGAGGAGGAAGATGTAGCCATATATTTGCAATAGGAAGAGAACTTCCTATTAAGCAGGAGGAAGAGAGAGGCATGGTTTAGCCTTAATAAAATTGAATCTTTACCGGTTTATCCACTCATTTATGTTGACATTTGTTCCATGAAGAATGAAAGTGAGCTAGCAGTAAATTACATCAAACACATGAACTCAACTTCTGTTTTCCCTATACAAGTCTTTTTCAGTTGTAGTCTTTTTAAGTGTTACTTGAAACCATTGCAGGTAGTGTCTCCAGGCAGCCAAATGCCTGAAAGACATTTTTTTTTTTAATGATGTAGACCTGGTCAGCTCACACTAAGTGTTAAGTGAATGGTGAATTTGCTGTACTCAACAGCATAGACAACTTCATCTTTGTTCAGGCTTGGTGATACAGCAAGGCTTAGTTGCTCTTCAAACTGGACTCACTAGAATTACATAGAACTGTTATTACAAAATTTGTAGTTGTATTCTGTACTACAGGACATTTCTCTGACAAGCATACAAAAATCTTTGTTTAACACAACCTATAGTAACCCTCTCTACAAACAGCACTGAATGGGGAGATGGGAAGTTCAGATTAAGAGAACAGGTACATTTACATTTCAATAACACTTTCTATTGAACCACTTTAAAGCATTGATAGCCTGATCCTACTTCCATTGAAGCAAATGGCAAAATTCCCACTGAGGTCAATGGGAGGCTTGATCTGACCCTGATTCATGAGTGGCCAGATTTTCATACTTTGACTCCCACTGAATAAACAGTTCAGGCTGTGCAATTCCACTTAGCCACTTATTTTTGAAGTAAAGTACTACTCACGCTCAGTGTCTGTCATGAAGCTCATAACACTCCTTTGAGGTTCATCAGTAAAATTGATGGATCTATCCACAGCAAAGAAAATGTTTTAGTAGTGTGTACCATCTAGCTACTCTTTAAGTTGTTATGAAACATTTCGGATAACGTATTTGTAATTTTGATGTTTTTATGACCTCGTGGTTTTACAACCTTTTTATGACTCTTCACTATTTCTATGCTGACTAAATCACATGCATAGTTGATCTTTGCTGACTGGATGCTAAAATTTTAAACGTAGCTTCCAAGTAACCATAAAGAACAGGTTTTTAGTATGATTATTCATAACAATTGCTAAATTTTTTGTTACTACTTTCCTGAATAGCTGAAAATTGTCCAAATACTCTTTATAAGCCAAATTAGAACCTGTAAATAGAATTCAATTTTTGGTTTTGTTGTTGTTATTGATGGGGCTTTTGTCTTTTTTTCCACAAAAATAGCTATATGCATTTACTCTCAGGTGATGTAGAAGAGAGTATTTTGAAAGCAGAAAGGCAAATTCACACTTGACTATCATCACTAAGAATTGAACACAAAATATACTTGTCTTTTAGAAGCCTCTTCATGTACTAATTTCTACATTTACTTACATTGTACATGTTGTACAGAACATTAAATAATGTTTCAAAGCTGGTGTAAGATAATATGTAAGATATGTAAGATAATGCCCTCCCATCTCTAAACTTTATGTTTTGACCTCTCTTCTTTCGCCCATGAAGGACACATCCCTTTCTGGCACCACTTGCCTACCAAAGAGATTAGGGAGAAGTGGCTAAAGCGAATTTTCTAGAAAATTCAGAAATCCTTCATTAGGATGTTGTAACAGTTAGCCATGGAGGGAGGGGAAGAAATGATTGAGATTGGATACAATCATTCAGCATGTGTGATGCTGACAGAGGATGCATGTTCACTGCCACAGCTTCTTTGTAGAGTCATACATGCCTAAACTGGATCTTCATGTAAACTTTTAATCAAATAGCTAGGATTATTTTTTTTAATTTTCAGTATGAAACCAGAACACTGAAAAAAAGGCTTGTTTTAATTGTCATAATCAATAGGAGATAGGACAGAAATATCATGAGGTAGCTCATATCTACAATGCAAAAAAAAAAAAAGACTCAGCACAAAGAATCATGAGACAAAACCAAACTCAATCTTCTCAATCTTTCAATTATCATTTATCCTTCATAAGGATCAATAATCTTATCATTACAAATGCAGTTTATAATAGTGAACAGAAGAGACTAGAATAAACTAGAACTTTTCCCCCGGAAGCTATGAATATTTGGACAGTTAAGTAACTTTCTGGTTACAGCTCAGCAGGAATTACTTTACTTTCAGCAAATATTGATAATAAATACAGAATCAGCAGGGCCTAGAAAGAAATCTGCTCCAACACTCCTTTCACAATCGATTTATTTTAATAACAACACCAAGATTTGTTCAAAGTTGAAAAGGCAAATACAAAATTTGTTCAAGCTTAAACAACAAATACCAGATTTTATTCTTATTATTAGTACTGTAGTCATAAGAATTGCACAAAGCAGCATGTAAAATACATCAAAATCAATGGAATTTGAAGTCCAAAGTCACATCAGTTCTGCAGTTGTGTTAAGAATCTTGCTTTTTTAAAAAAATACATTTTCATCTGCTTTATTTTTTGAACTGTAGTATTATTTCAGTATAAATCCTCAGCTTTGTCTTCAATGGGATAAAGGGCTACTGAGAGTAAAATAGCCCCTCATCTAGGGGCTACAATCTGCTGAAGTCTGTTGAAATCTCTCAGTAATCTTTGACCCACTCTCAATAATCTTTGATCAATCATGGTGATCAGGAGAAGCATCCAAAAAGAGGAGGAAAGGAAATGTTGTTCCTTTGTTCAAGAAGGACGACCCAAGGAACTACAGGCTGGTCAGCCTCACCTTGATCCCTGGGAATGCGATGAAGCAGCTAGTCCTCAAAACCATTGCCAGGCACATGAAGGACAAGAAGTTGATCAGGAATAGTCAGCATGGATTCACAAAGGAAAAGTCATATTTGACCAACATGATAACTTTCTTTCATTAAATGACTGGCTTTGTAGACAAGGGGGGAGCAGTGGATATTGTCTACCTTGACATCTAGTAAGGCTTTTGGCATTGTCTCCCATAGGATGTTCACAGAGAAGCTGATGAAGTATGGGCTAGATGAGCAGACAGTGAGGTGGACTGAAAACTGGCTGAACTGCAAGATCCAGAGGTTGATGATCAGTGGCAGGAAGTCTAGTTGGAGGCCATTAACTAATGGGGTAACCCAGGAGTCAACATTGTGTCTGATATTATTTAGCATCTTCATTAACGACCAGGATGATACAGCAGAGTGTAACTCCAACAAATTTGCAGATGACACAAAGATGTGTCAAGAGGAATGGCTGGTACACCAGAGGGTCATGCTGCCATCCAGAAGGACCTCGATAGGTTGGAGAAATGAGATGACGGGAACCCCATGAAGGTCAACAAGGAGAAAAGAGAAGCCCTGCACCTGGGGAAGAACAGCCCCATACACCAGTACACACTTGGGGCTGGCTGGCTGGCAAGCATCTTTACAGAAAAGGTCCTGGTGGACACCAGGTTGAACATGAGCCAGCAATGGGCCCTTGCTGCAAAGAAGAGTAATAGTATCCTGGGCTACATTAGGAGGAATGCTGTGACCAGGTCAAGGAAGGTGATCTTTCCCCTCTGCTCAGCACTGGTGAGGCCACACTTGGAGTACTGGGTCCAGTTCTGGGCTTCCCAGTACAAAAGAGATACAGACATACTGGAGTAGTCCAGCAAAGGGCCACTAATGTCATTAAGGGTCTGGAGCATCTCTCCTATGAGAAATGGCTGAGAGAGATGGGACTTGTCAGCCTGGAGAAGAGAAGGCTCAGGGGAATAGAAATACCTGCTACTTACTATCAAGATTTAAATCAGTGATACATGTTAGTTCATGTGTGGTAATAATTATCAGGTAAAACTCTAGGCCATGTATCATGAAATTGCAAATCCAGTTTTAAGGTTCCTGATACTTGCCATATGGACCAAAACTCTGATCTGATATCAATTCACGGTGCCAGATGAACCATGTTAAAAAATAATGACCAATCAACTTCATGCTGGCAGGTATTGTACTGGTTTGGTTATCGTGTACTGCCCTTCCTGCGGTACTCCATAGGCTTCGGTCCCTGCCTTCGTCTCTGTCCTTTTATGTCCAAAGGTCATTGCCGCAGATGTCCCTACATCACATGATGGCTGCTGAGATGTGGTTGCACTCTTTTTATGCAGTGCTTTTCCATGTAAAAGTACAAACTGTCTCTCTCCAATACATGGTAAAATGACTTCAAGCTTCAACAGAAAGAAAACACCTTTCCTTTTATTATGGTCAACACTTGCAAAGTATTTTATGCCTTTGCAATTCCATTTTTTAAGCATATAAGAATAGATAATTTATAGAAAAACATTTTAGATAAACAGACAACTCCACAGAAAGGGGCAGAACTGATGAAAGGTCCTATATTACTTATTTTCCACTAAATAAATATTTGGCACATAAACAATAGAGCTGAGGTCTTTCCTCAGGATTAGAACTATCATATGCTGGAAATCCTGAACAAGAAGAACAGAAATCTTCTTGAATGACATTCATGGGTGGTAAATCTGGGTGCCATTAAATACAAGATGCCATTAAAGTGATGAATAGAACTATACAGAGACTATCCCTGTTTGTGGAAGTCATAAGATTAGCAGTGTTCAGTTCTGCTGTGAAGATCTCAAATTCAGCAAAAACTTTGCATTGAAGTAGAAACATAAGAGAAGGATGTATTCAAGACTGTTTGTTTCAGTATATTTCAAATAGGTTTTGGAACCAGTCATAGGAAATCAGTTATCTTTGTGAAGGTAGCACCTGCAACTCTTGTTATAGTATCCAGAGCTGGTATACCATTATCCAGCACTACCCACCACGAAACTCAGTTTTCAGCTACTTAGAAGTTGATGCGTATGCACTATGCTACAGACTCTAACTATACCTAATCTCTACTTTCCCCCTACAAGATGGTACTGGAGGCCTCTTGAGCTGCTTCAATACTGTGCAGTAAATAAAACTTCCATTGCAGGATCCCCACCAATGTCAGAGGTTGAAAATGGTTACTGAATGACACAAGGGAGTGCAGAAGTAGTTTCTTCTTCAAGATGGGCATTTGCTTGGAAGAACTAGGCTCTCCACATATGTTTTTACTCTTTGATTTTTAAAAGTTGACCAAATCACTCACCATTTAGGAGATAGATAGTAGCTGTCTTCATCTTTTGATGAAGAATATCATGTGATTTAGAAAACTGCTGAGCTCTTTCAGCCGCAAATGAAATTAAGGGGAGTTGTGCTTAAATATACATTATGCCAGATAACACAAACCACTTAAAAATTAGGTCTTAGATATCTCTAGTCAGGTGCATAAAATTAGAGATTATTCTAGCTTAATCTGTTCATGCTCAAGTTCCTTATCTCTAAATGGAAATAAATCCAGTTTATTTCACAGCAGTCTGACAAAGATACACATTAATTAGTTTCTGAAGCTCTCTAATACCACCACAAGCACCACAGCAAAGCCTGTGAGGAAATCAGTAATTCTAATTTTAGAAGGGAATGCAGTAAATAAGGCATCCAGCCACACATTGAACAACAAGAATGCACCCGAACATTATTTAGTATGTTACATGAGTGCAACCGATCAGATGCACTGAATCAGGCAAGGATCCTCTTAAAAAGATGGTATGTATTCCCATAATCAAAAATCAAATTATAATGTATATGTAAGATAACTAATTCAGCCTTATTTCCTAGCATTAGTGTTTCACTTGGCAGCCTTAGTCATCTACCTCTTTTAACATAGGCTTTGTATTTAATCACTGATGCTACCACTCTGCTCCTCCAGAAAGTAGAGAGGTTGGTGCTGGTCTCTTCTCGCAGGTAATTAGTGACAGAAAAAGAAGGAATGGCTTCAAGCTCCAACAGAGTAGGTTTAGACTGAACATTAGGAAAGAATTTTTCACAGAAAGAGTGGTCAGGCATTGGAATAGGCTGCCCAGGGAGGTGGTTGAGTCACCATTCCTGGACGTGTTTAAGAGTCGTTTAGATGTGATGTCGGGGGATATGGTGTAGGGGACAACTTTGTAGAACTGGGATGATGGTTGGACTCAATGATCCCAAGGGTCTTTTCCAACCTAAATGATTCTATGATTCTATGAAAGTTCTTCCAAGGGACTACACCACAGTTCAAGAACTGACAACAAAAGGTAGTATGACTGGTTGAGTCTTACCTTGTACATTGCCAGAGCCCCAAAAAGTTTAACAAAGATATCATAGATGTTTCTAGGAGTAGTAGAAAGCACTAGGGCAAGTTGTTTAACCCCTTGTTTTATTCTTCTGCCGTATCCTCTTTATGCAACTTGGAACTATATGGGAGATTGTATAAGGAGATTCAGATCTTCAATTGAAGGAATCAGGCAGGGGAAACAGGCAAGGGTACAGACTGGCTTAGGGAGCATCCGTTCATCTACCACTCAGTCAGTAATGAAAACTTCCTGATACTTCTCCCCACAGGTTTTGGGAGAGAATGGCATCTGCTTTATCTGGTCAAGTTTCACTCAATATATACTGGGAGGCTTTAATTCCTACCTGGAGGAAGAGGAAAAGGCAAAGGATAATAACTTGCAGTCACTTATCACACATGATCAACAGAAGTTGCAGAAGGCTCCAAACTCCTTGCCCTATGTCCCAACTTCCCTTCCTTGTGCCGCTCTGACTCCCCACAGATGGGAATCTCACAGTTACACCACACCACGTCTTACTCTTGCCATGTTCAATCAGAGGTAGCCTTCGGCCGTCATAATTTAGTACTGGAGAGCCATGATATAAATTGTGAAGGGGACTTATTAGGCTTCTTGACATGTGATGATTTTCCATGTTGAAACAAAATATTGTATCAGGTACTTCAGTTTTGTTGCAGTATTGTACCAGTGCTACTTCATTTGCCTCCAGTTGAAAGTTGCCTCATATTCTACAAATCCAAAGAGATCCAAGAGCAACCAGATGGAATGATAAGCACAGTATAGAAAACTAGACTTTGCTTTAGAAGAATAAGACTGTCAGGCTCATAGGTATTTGAAAAATATTCACCAACCTTTAAAAAAAAAATCCATCTGGACACACATTTCCACTGTATTCTGGATCTAAAGCTATCTTGCTGTTCTCTGACTGCTTCCCCCTCTCAACACTACCTTTGCAATACCTGTCTCAAAGTGGGATCTTATGTCAGTGTGAGATTTTTCTAGATGACAAATTTTATAACTAAATATATTACTTTAAAAAAATAGGATTGGCAACCTGTGTTCCATTCTAAGGACCTGATTCAACAGAGAAACTTTCATACTTTAAACAGTTTACCAGTCTCAGCATCCAAACTCCAACCTAAATAGAACACTTACTAGCATCGTGAAAAGTGCTATCTCTGATAGACATGAATTTAAAATGAAAAATAGAAATATAGAATTGATGCTTTAAGGTAAAAAGTCCATTCCATTTTCAAGGAAGGATTAGCCTCTTCTGTTTTGGTTTTTAATGTTTTCAATTATTTTATTGCCTGCTTTTAAAGCATCCACTGTTGACTAAAGGAAAGATTATGTTTCTGTAAAATATTAGGCTCACATTCTTACGGAAGAATTAGACCTTTTCTACATGTGTTTTTGAAAATGAAAGGTCTACAAGAGAAGGAAAACTACTTCTGCCACAGCAAATCACTGAATGTAGGATTTTTGTGTGCATTAGAAGTAGGATGGTTGATGAGAAGAATAAAAGATAATTCCACTAAGGCAATTATTCTGTCTTCTTCCTGCCTCAATCATGACCATTTAAAACAGAATTTCGCAGAAGATCTCATCACTGTTCAGAGCTCCCTCTCTACAAACATCACCCTCAACACTCACAAGAATTGTGCACTGTCACGTGTTTCTCTGCTGCAGTGGTATCTACCATCACGGGGCTGTAAATCACTCAGTGTCAGCTAGATGTAGATTATCCCAGAATCTCTTGGGAGCTTTCCTGCTTTCCTCCCCCCACCACAATTCTCCATTGATCTGGCCAGGGTTGCTCAGCACCCTTGTCATTCAAGTGGCAGGAGGGTAGTTTAGGGGCAGTTTAATGTAATCAGTAGGTCTCTTTTGTCTCTCTCCTCCTTCACCTCATAGACCCCACGTTAGTCCTCTCCATCCCTCTGGTGTGGGGATGACCTAGAGGTGAGTGTCTCTGGTCTCCTCCCAGAGGTTTACACCCCTCCACTTGAGAGGACTGGGCTGCTCTCTGTCCTTGGGTCAGCTAATAGTATTTTTAACAAATCACTTCAGATAATTTACTATCCCCTTCCCTCTCACTATTGCCATCAATGATCCTGCCCTTCTGTTCAGGTTCAGTGTGAGTGGATTTGCTTTATCACAGGAGTGAATTTTGCTTTAGAATTTCAAAAACCCTTGAATTCAATATGAATCTTTTTATACACTTCAAGTCTTCAACAGACTATTTGATCAAAATGAAAAAAATAGTAGAAGTTTGACTAATAATGGTACAATATTGAAAAGAGAAAAAAAAAAGCAAAAGCCTAACTGAAAATTTCTGCAGCGTCTACAGCTCTACATATTGATATTAATTTTCTTGAATATTGCATGACGCCTAGAAAATACTATAGTTAATTCTCATACCACTACAGGTGAAATACAGAGATAAAGGTGAAAAAAATTCATAAAGGGCTTTTTTCCCCTCAACATTAAAATAAATAAAAAACGTAGCAAATTATTATTTATAGTACAGTAGCAAAACAATTAGATCATGAAAACTGCCCCAAAATCCTCAATACCTGCCTGTCCCCTGAGGAGCATGGTGCTATCAGGTTTTCTGTCCTGTGCTTGACAAGAAGTTTTATTGTTTCTCTGATCTGTTCCAGTCTGCAGGGAACAGTGTGATTAAGATACTACCTTTCCAAGTTATACTACTCATGCTGGAAAAGTGCTCTGAGATACAGGGAGAAGCAGTAAAGGCGTAGACTGTTGTGCATTTTTGCTACTGATTTGGTGGGGTTTTTTTGGTAAAGTATTTTAATTACTGAGTTGGCTGAATGCTCTAAGTATCTTCTGAAGGAGACACATGTCATCTATTATGCAACATGGGGACTACCATCCTTTGCTGCTGAACGTACTGAAAATATCATGTATAATATAAACATAGAAATATGTCAAATTTATCTATTCTTTCACCAGCTCCAGCTAATACCATGTCAATATACTGTGGCTTGGGAAGCCACAAAATCAGTTCTATTGATTGCCCTGGGAAAAAGAAGACAGTATTTTTTCCCAGTCTAGGCTACCAGGAGTATGCTCTGTACTCTGGATCACACACTAAATGCCCTTCTTTCTCTTCCATTACCTGTTCCCCTAATAACAAAGTAACATATTACTTTGAAAACAGAAAAACAAAACCAAGCTATATCCAATGCACACGTACATTTATATAAAAGCATTCGTGAACATGTATACATATAGTCAATATAAATAAATGCATTTGTATAATCATGTACACTCTTAAGTTGTGAAGAAAGATCAGATGCAGTTTCAGATAGTCAAACACACAATCCACTGACTTTATAAAAGGACCAAATATATAAATCCTTTTTTTACCTCATTAATATTAAAATGTTATGTTTTCCATGCAGTCTTCCACATGCTCCCTTAAAGGACACACTATTGATGTGGCATCAGTCGTTCCCATCTACTGTTTTCCTTACCATTTAGAGTTATATTTGGGGGTTTTGCTGATAAGGAGTTGTATGAAGAATGCACAGCGATAATCTGTGGTAATGATTGGTGCTTGACTTAAAGAGGAGCAGCCTTTTAAGGTCAACACTGGTTCCATGTTTGGATTGTTTCTACTATTTGGAAGGGGTTGACATGTTTTAAATTACTAAGTAATGTGAAAATACATTACTAGCACAAGACTGTTGTCTATGTAAATATTTTATGGGTAGGGTCACCCGCCATTGGTTAATAAGGTAACACAGATTCAAAGCTATTTATGTTGACTCATATTTTTAAGATGAGGAATTTAAAAACAATAAAATGTCACAGAGTTAACCAGGATGTAAGACAGTGGCTCACAGACACACTGTGTCTTGCATGTCATGAACAGCTCTTTAAAATTACTTATTGAAAAGAGACGTAACATTGTCCACATGAAATACATTAAATGAATAACACGAGTCACCTAATTTAACCTAAGTTAACTAGCTATAATTTTTGTTTTTTGCAGAGATGAAAGCAAAAGATCTTGATATGCATAGCTTCTCCTGGGTCAACTGTTCTCATAAAAATAGGGACTATCATCTCCCACGTGTACATGACATCACATACAATAGGAAACAAACTTCTATCCTAAGGGAAAATGAATGCTTTCACCCTGGGGTTAACAGTATGATTGGGGAACGAGTGCAGCTCATGGGCTCAACCTGCAACACTCTCCCCCTCTTACTCTCCAGTCTGCCTTTATTAACAGGCAGCATAAGGGCTTCCTTGTATTGCTCAGTCTGGACCTCCTTGTTGCCTGGGTTGGTGAAGGTGGTCTTTCTCACTGCTCTTGCCTGATCTTTGTCACACAAGACCAAACAGAAGAGCAGCTCACACTGTCCCACTGTGGGAAGGTCCCACTGTCCACAAAACAGTGAGATGGGGAGATGCAGTGATGTTGTGCAGGCTTGCCTTGTGCAGAGCCCATCAGAGACGCGGCATGGCAGTCAGTGGCCAGCAGACTTCTAGAAGACTTCTTCCTCTCTATGTTTGCATCAAGAGAGAGAAATCCTGTAGCACCCTTTCTTCTGGGCAATGTCTTAGAAGCCTGTCTTAGTCTTTTGCAAGGGACTTGGGGGTAACAAAACATGCAGGTTTGCAGCTGATTTTACAGAGCTGCACAATGGTGAACTCCTTTGTGCCATTTCTGTGCAGGACAGTCTTTCAAGTTTATTGTAAGGTAAACATTTCCATCAGCTGATCAAAAATTTCATCAGGGCCATGAAGGCTTTGACCTAAAGTCTCTCCTGAACACTCTGGCCAAACAAAATACATGCCTTTGCTTAAATACTGGAACACGTGGTCCAATTAATATGCATTTGCAGTGTTTGCAACTCAGCTAGTTCCAGGGAGGTCCTCAGGCAGCAATTTCAGTTCATTTTACAAGTTGGTCTCCTGCAGTTTTACTGTGTTTAATTACTTTTTGGACAAAAAAGTCTGACATTCAACATACATTGTGCATATTAAGGCAGGGTAATAGATGCTCAGGAAGAAGGTGCTCCATAGCATTGACTGTTTCATGGTGGTAAGTGTAAAGAGGCAGATAATGTATAGAATAATCTGGCAACATGATACACTAGGATTTAAGCCACAAGTTATTGAGGCGTCACCCAGACCTGGAGCCAAACTAGAGGTTCCTGTTCTTTTACCACTGGGAGCTCATCTCTGAACGTCCTCACTCCTGTATAGCTGGTACCAAGATGATTTGCAGATACTTGCAGGAGCCTCAAGTAGTTCATCCAGCCCTCCCTTACAGACAGGAAAACACTTTTAGCATGTGTCAGCATTTTCTAGACATTTATAATTCAAATCGAACAGTTAGAACTGTATCCTTAAGTACCCCTTCTAGCAGGATCCCACATTTAGCCAGAGCCAAAATGTTACCCTATTAATCTTAGAACAATAGGAATCTGTGAAGAATGAACATAATTAATTTGAAAGAAGGTGGCTATAAAGCTGCATTTCTGCTCTAGAAGATCCATCCAAGCAAGAGCTCTGGTGAACCAAAAGTTTTGTTGGAAATATAATACAGCTATTGTAGTGAAAGGTTTCTGAACCTGTAAAGAAGGAGATATGTATGTTTTCCTGAGAGGTCAGGGTATGCCCTGAGCAATGTCCTTGCTGACCTTGTTCCTAGGAAGAGAAATCATACAGGAGTGCAAAGACGTCTGGCTGTGCTGGGTGGCACCATGTGTCACTTTCCATGTGCCAGGTCAGAGCTGCATAAGCAGTGAAATTATTTTCATTAAAGTTTTGGCAGACAGTCTAACCTTAGGATAGACATCCTCAGACCCTCACATGCACACAATTCCAGAGGCACAGACACGTCCACTCACCCTGAAGCAGTTGAAGTAGAAAACAAAAAATAAAAACAAAAAACCCCAACCGTTATGTTCACAGTTTGGTGCTGTGAATCCCCACATGGGAATGATCTGTTTCTGGGCTGCTAAAATAAAATCCCTGAGAAATGAGGTTTATGAAGTGTGAAATAATGTACATGGACAGCACACCCTTCCCCCTGCTCCTCAAAATAACCCCCGTGCTCCTCATGTACACCCAATTGATCTTCCCCTCTGAGGCCACAGCCCGGTGGAGCCTCATCTCTTCCACCCTTCATCCCCCCCTTCAGTTTACGCAATGGATTATATGCAACGCGTGATATTTGGAAGCCACATCCTGCTGTAGGCAGGGCTGGCTGTACTCCCTGACACAACACTGGGGGATGACTCTGCTTGCAGCAACTGGAGCCGATGTGCTGGACGTGGTTTAATTGGTGCCAGCTTTGTCCTATTAACAAGTGTCGGCTTTCTTCACTTGATGCATCAAGCAGTGATGTTCTGCAGGTTCTAGGGCCCTTATGCATTAAAGCCTTTTGTATATGTTGCTGCCTGATTAGACAGGAAATAGTGCATGGCACTAGGGGATAATTCACGTGAGTAAAGTAACTTGCATGCATATGCATGTGCAAAACTGGGGCTCCAGATGCGAAATACATCTTTTTCTAATCCCTGAGCTATTCTCTCTGTGTATGTCTATATACACACTGCATGCTTATTACTTTTTATTACTTTTAAAACTTGAAAATAAAATTGGCTTGAATCTAGTTTGAGGATTGGCACCAATCCAGGACATTTCTTGTTTTAACTGAAACAGTTTGCCGACTGCTAATTTTAACACAAGTGATTTATTTTATTAACATGGATGCAAATGGTAAGCACACTCTTCATTCCTACCAGGAAGCCTTGGAAGCCTAGCACATCTCGGAAACAGCGAAGCCACAGATCCTGGGCAATGCTCTATTTGACTGTGAAAAGGTGTTTTTGAGAGATGCCTAATTTTCATACCTGATTTTGCTACCTGTGCAGGAGGGAGAGAGTTAAAAGCCTCACATTCCCAGATGTCTGCAAGGACATGACATAACTGAGTGAGACACTGAGTCTAATTGTCCCAAGCCTTTCATTCCCTTTAACTCCAGTGAACACGTAGAGGACCTGGCTCCATTATGGCAGATGACGGGACTGTAAGCACTAAACCTTCAACTAGTAGCAGGGAGGGGAAAAAGCAAGGGATAATTGCTATGTATAGAAAGTGCAGTCATTGAGAGGCCTTTAACCTGTTTATCTTTCCTTAATAAAGTTTTTGCAATCTATGGAAGAACAAGTCTGTTGTTCCTCACCAAGCTTCGGCACATGACCCAACTTTTTCTACCATTCAAGGAATGTAATTTAAACTAGATTTAGACTCCTCTGCGTGGCTGAGTGTGATGCCCACTGGAATGTTCAGCTTATGCGGAATTGTTTGGTTTGGTTTAAATAAATAAATAGCATTAAAATCTAATCATGGAAAGTGTAGCTGTTAAAAATAGACTGAGGTAGCGCTCACCCAAAGCGTTGAGTAAAGGTATGTACAGGAGGGTTCTGAGAAGCGATTCATCAAGCGCAGGAGCAACCAGACGACCAATGCTGGCGAGGTTTCAGGCACGTAAGCATCACCGCTGAGTCTCCCCACCCTGCAGCAGGAGTTCCCAGCAGGAGTTAGACCTGTTTCCTTTTTTTTTTTGAACTTCAGCTACCTGCTTTCCCTTCAATCAGATTCTCTGCGGGGACACAAGCTCCTCATCGAGCTACCTGTGGGAAGTCTGGCACCCAGCATGAAAACCACCATGTGCAATATTTCTCCACCTGTGGAGCAGTTGTTTAAAAATGAAGCAATATCATAAAGGATTTTACTTTTTTTGTTGTTTTTGTAGCTTTTGATGCTGAGTTCTCTTTCTCTGTGCCACAGTAAAACCTCAGTAAGCAAAAGATGTCATGAATTCACATGGCAAAGTCAGTTTCTGTCTCAAATTGTTTCACCTTTTGCTCCTTTATGTTTTTAGTCATCAGCCTTAAACATGACACTGTTATCGTTCTTGATTAGGACATAAAAGTTAATCAGGGCATTTAATGAAAAAAACTTGCATGGCATTTTCCATATCAGGTTCCATGATCAGGTTGGGTTTTGAGTATTTGTGAATATTCATGAATGGAAAAGATTATTCCCTCTAGTGCAACATATTTTGGATTTTCCAGGATGCACCATGGGAACAGACAAGAGGGCTGTGGCCACGGTGCATCATGGGACCCTTAAAGTAGCCTGGAACCCAGCCAGGAGAGCTTAGTCCATACAGCAGCTGCTGCAAAGACCTAGGGTTGCTTTTCCAAATGAGTGTGCTCCCTTTTTCACTAACACTTTCAGTTGGAATTCCACTTTCCTTTTTGCTCCTGCAAAATCAAATGCCTATGGAAAACAGAAAACTTCCTGATTAACTGTACTCAAGTGTACCTGGGTTTTTTGGTAGATGAATTTTTGTCTATACACTTTTGACAAACAATGGTGCTGCCTGATGGCAGGCAAGGTGCTCAGCCCCCGGCTCCATCTGCACTGCACAGAGAACAGACCAATACATCCATCTGCTCCTGAGCCACTAAGTTACAGTGAGATTTGGTTTAAATTATTACTGATTAGAACTTGTTTTAGAATATGGACTTACACACGAAATCTCTGATCAATGGGCCAGATCTTCCTGCAGTGAGGACCAGGTGGACCGTCCAGAGCAATGACTGTATATCCCCTTTCCAATGGTGAGCTCTCCCTGTGTCCCAGGTAAAACTAGTTCAGCACAGCACTAGTCATCTCTTTGTCCCCAGATCTTACAATTTCCATATAAAAGGCTGACAAGGAATGGGAGTACAAGCAGCATTTTTCAGAAAGGAAATCCAGCACTCAAGGTCATTCAGTCACAGACTGGAGATTTCCTGAGTCTTTTTCCAGTGACCTGCAGTCACTTCTGTTGGCTCAGACAAGTCCCAATTCAGATGTTAAGTGTTATGGGTGACATCAGGTCACCTTGAGAAATACTCTAAAGACTTCAGAAAATGTATGTCAGTTTTAAGTTTTTTAAGAGTGAATGAAGTAAAATATGTACATTCATCATGAATGTTGCCTAGAGAAAGCTACATAAGACTTCCAGTTTATTCACTTGTAAATTTATTAAAGGGCCCAAGAGCATGCAGGTGCCAAAAGAATCATTTCTCTGACACTCTGATCCTGAAAACCTGCAAAATGAACCTTCCTCCTTGGCCCCAACCATTAACAGATCAATTACTGAATTTGCATGCTGCTGCAAACTGTCTATTTCCATTGGATAGGGAATTCCTGGAAAGCTCACAGTTTGTAAAGCTTGCCTGAGTATGGCCCAGAGCAATGGAAAACAGAACGAAGAAAAGATCTAGTGGCATTTAAAGGAGGGATGCCACAGGGTGCAGAGGGGATCCAAGAGCGCAAGTAAAACCTGAGAGAAGAAGGAGGGTGGAAGAAGATTCCGGGTAGGTTTGCTGTGTGCAGCAGCTGGGTGCTGTTGTCTGAGATTACCCATCTCTGAGCCAGCACCAGCATGGGACGGTGCCTCCTGGTGACTCAGTGCAGCAGGGTGTGACAGCTCCCGAAGCCAACGGCCACACTGCTGTGGCACTCAGCCCCGGCTAACAACATCAGCTTCTCTGTCGGACACACTGAGTCAGCCACAGCGTCGCTAAGATGTGGAAATATTGCCCCCAGTCCTAGGGCTGGCTGTACCTCTGGGCGGTTGTACCATGCTCAGTTGTGCAGGATACACCTGATCACTGAGTGGATGAAAAAAAGGAGGCAATGACAGATAAGTAACAAACAGTGGTCCAACAGGGAATGACAGTGGGAAAACACAACTGGACAAATGGTTTTCAAAATGAGAAGTCTCAATCTGGGAAAAAAAATGGAGAATAATTTTCCTCCTCATACCCTTGAGCTGGACAGCATGCTTCGGTATGGCTGTATAGTGCTCACTGGAACTGTGAAGCAAACGACATTTATCTGCTGAGATGTGTATCCATCATATGTTTCAAAAGACTGCACTGTCAGGCCCAGAGAAATTTCATGAGTTTCTGGAGACCCTTAAGCTCCACCTTTCTTACCTCCAACACCTTCCACACTGTAATCTCAAATTCAAAGTTCCTTTATTGTTGCATATGGGAAGATCATAGAACAGCTACTCTAGTGCAACTCTTTCTTTTCCAACATCTGTTTCCCGGTTGTCAACTTCTTTTCCTACACCACCTCTCATGTAGCTGTGCCTAGTCACTCCCTTTCCTTCCTCCTGCTCTGAGACCTGCAGCTCCACCACTGTAAAAATAGCTGCCGTGGAAGGCTAACTTCTCTTGCTAGAGAACTGAGATGGCCGTGGTTGCTTGAAAAGTGGAAGGACTGCTTGAATGATTCATCTTGCTGCTCTCCCCCAGCCCTTTTCTTGTGTTGCTGCTTTTCCAAAAGCCTATTTCTTACTTCCAGATAGCTGGTTGTTGTGTCCGTGCTGATGAAACTGTCCTGATAAACCATGGGAAAGAGCAAATGAGGCTTTAGGAGGTATATCTCATACTCTTGAGGTCATCTGCTGACTTTTCCCTAAGTAGTCCAGGAGTAGCTAAAAATACACTGAATATAACACACAAAGAGAATATATTTCACCTAAAGCAAATGGAATAAGCAGTAAAAATAAAAGCAAAGAGACTGAGTCCAAACCATTGTTCATCAGTAAAAACTTTATTCTGACATATGGTTATGTTTATGGTTTTGTGTGATATTTAATTACAACAGTGAAGAACACCAATTTAAAAAACAAAACAAAACAAAACCCAAAAAACCAAAACACTGGATCTTAAGAGAGAGCAAAAATCACAGCATGTGAGCACGTGTGTCCATTAACTGCTTGGGAAGCACAGTTACTTCTGCCTGATCACAACTTTTGTAATCCAGTCTCAAGACTATTCTTCAGATGACAATTAATACGTACTACGGTTTGAAAGGGTATTTATTTTCCCTATTAAATCTCTATAGGAAAAATTAAAACAAATAAAACACGTTAGTGTTTCTCCTGAGAAAATGCCAATCAGTGTACAACACTGGAGAAGACTGAAATTATTAAAGTTCAGAAATACTCCAAGTTTTCTTTATCCAAAATGTTCTGTTGCTCTGCATTGTTATATTCAACAGATTGAATGGGCTCCTACTGCTCCCTCTTTTCTTTTCTTAATGGTGTAGTTTTGAAAAAGCTGTTTGCAAATTTATGTTGGGATGATAATCTCCAGCAAATACTAAAATGGTTTAAAGAGCAAGCTCCTGAACATTCACAAGGACCTGTTGTAGGCATGCTGGAAATACCTGGAAAATACTATAATCTTTCAATTGTGCTCAGCTGAATGGTCAATTGCTGATGGTTTATTCCAGATAAGTTGCTCCCCTGGAGTCTCACAAAAGTCTGTAGAAACCTATTTAATGTTATATTTATTATGTCTGCAGCCCTTTGGGCTCCATCAAATTAAAGCTTTTTAATAATAAAAAAAAAGTATGGATGCATTCTAGTCGTATTAAGATGAAGACTCCATGTAATGAAATAATCTACCTGTGATCTGTTGCCAGCTTGACTGAGACATAGTTCAAGGTAAAATGTGTTTAGAGATCTGAAGTTGTAGATTACTAGCAAAGAAAACATTCCTGTTTCCTTATCTTAGGGAGACTGGCTTCCTGCTAGTTGTGGATCCTCCTCCTGCATGAAGTACTAAAATACCCTTGTTCAGCATCTTTTATTTCATCTTGGAGTGATAATGGATGTTATGTATAGTCTTTGTGGCTATTCAGATTCCCTTTTTGGCTCTCATAGTGGGTAGTACTGGAGTTCATGCAGTATCATAAGAGATGACTACATAGCACACTAATTATATATGCTTTTCAAAGCACTTTGAAGATGAAAATTGCTGTATCAGTACAACTCCAGGTATCATTATTTATATAGCATACATAATCATTAGTTGAAGCCTAGCTTTAAGTCCCTTTGGGACTAAGGTGGGAGTAAGATTTGGTCAAATTCCATGTCCTTGCACTTTCACTGCATCTGGTTTAGGTAGATAACTATCATCCTAAGTTGCTCTGCTGTCTTCCTTAATTATAAAATACTATGAAAAAGAAAGTGATTGAAGCAAATGTGGACTCCTATGAGATGAGATATAAAATAACTTTCTAAGCTGTCAGCCAGAACCCAGTTATAGTTGTCAACACCTGTGAGATTCATTTTGAATGAAATTAAAAGAATTAATTCACTCTTTCTGAATGAATTAAATAGAAGAAACACCAGCTTGTTAAATAATAGATATTTAATGGAGAAGAATGCTCAATATTTGAATGCTCCTTACCATGTGATGCAGGGAAAAAATAATCACTACAGAAAGCTTTTTCATACAAAACATTAAACACCTGTTGCTTAAGTGATATGCAAAAAAGAAGGGGGTGGTGGGAGAAGACAGCCGCATGGGAAGAGTGGAGGAGAAAACAAATTAGATTAAGAGGTTATTACAGCTCCCAGATGAAGCCCCAGAGAAGATGAAAGAAGGATTAATTTCTACAGCTACTAGTGGTATCCATGCACACCTTTTTGGCTAGACTTTTCAGGATGAGAAACAGTGATTGATTTGTTTGCCTTGATTCTACAGGAAATCCTATGGAAAACAATCCAGACCCACTTTTGCTACTCACATACCCTTTGACAGCACTAACTGAACGTCCACCCTACCCACCGAGGGACTGAGTTGATAGTCAGTCCAAAGTCCACAGAGTTGGGGGGGTACCAACAACCGAAATGGAGGCAGAAGAAATTCCTCAGAGAATGTTCTAGACTTCAGGAAATACAACAGGCCCACGGATTCATGGTTGGATCCTCTGTGTGCTCCTAAAAAAAAATGACACCTTCTTTTATGCAAAGAAGGTACAAAATAAAGCTCAGAGCAGGGTTTTCATCTCATGCCACTCAACAGAAACTCCTTGTCCTCAACAGAAGAACGCCAGGTCAGACTAGGTACGATTCTTGCCTGAGTAATAGTTTTTCACCTCACCACACAAAACCCTGGTGACAATCTTACAGTTGGCTATATATTCAGCCTTCAAACAGCTATGATGAGTCTCCCAAATATATGGCAGAGTACTCCCAGTGAAACACTTTGAAGTAATGATGCACAGATAATTTTGAATATTCCCTTTTGAATAGGGAAATTCAAAGTGTAAGCAGAGCCTGTGTTTTGAAGAGGCCTCCCTGTGGACGGTGTCCTATTATATGTAAATACCACTGAGAATAGCATGCAAATATGGTCATTAGTGAAGGTTTGAACTTTTCCAGAACAACTTCAATTTTGAGCCAAGCTACTTCAACCTTCAAAGGCAGCAAACTCTATGACTCAGCAGAAGCCGAGACTGAAAAAGCCTGTTTCAGCAAGGACAGGTGGTTTTAAGATGCTAAAGTATTCAGAGACTTTTCTAATCCCTTAAGCTATTTTCCATGCTGTTTTCCTAATCAGTTAGTCGCAGATGTGTAAAAGAGAACTACTACATATTCCATGATCACACTGTTTTGCTATCAATTGTCATTGTATTTCCTTACATATTTGGGGCTGTTTATGGTTTCCCCTCCAGAGCTTATATTATACATCAAAAAAGAAGGAAGAGGAGGATGCAAAGACTTCTACCCAAGCAAGTTTACAGAAAAGCTGATGAGAACAGAGGCACATTCAGCAGCATGGAAAATTGCTCAGGTGACTGGGATATGAAAAACTTTCTAACAAAGCTGAGAAGAGGCAAAATGAAAATTTCACTCAGCTGCCCAACCCAGCAGAGTTAGATGCATGTTATAGAGTATCCTACACTCCCTTGTATTGTCCTGTGTAAATTTGACATGGACATCACTTAAATGTATTTCATTAAATATACAGAGTTCACATCTGTTTGTAAAAAAAAGCAAACCTTTAGATTACTTTTCATAAACTTGCCTCTGCACTAAGTTATGGTAAAAAGAAAGTTGTGTGGAAATAGTATGATTACACATATTAAAGTGGTCACCATTCAGGACTTAGTAGCTTATGCCCATAAGCTTTCTCTTTGCAGTTTAGCAATGAAAATTAGATGTCTTAATACGTCTTTCTGGATCCAATCCCTTTATGTCTGAAACTGAGAGGAACTTTTACACTGATTTAAATGACTGAAACCCTGGAACTCATGTGAGCGTTTTCTGTCAGTTCTAATGGGAGATATGCAACAGTGGTCTAGGCCTGTTTCAAGGAGCAATTTAAATGTCTGAACATTTTCCTTCTTTTGCTGGTCTAAGCTCACATGTCTCATTTTGTTATGCACATTTCCTCAACATAGTAGCAGAGAACCTATCTTTTTAAGTGATGGGAGAGTCTGCAGTCACCAGAAAGTCATTCCTTTTGACCACTTGACTCCCTTGATTATTTCTAACCCTGTACAGCCTGTCCCAGGCCCTCTGCCTCTAGCAGTTAGCACTAGGCTTCTTTAGCACTTAAAAGGAGTTAACACAAAATGATCCCTGTAAAAACATGTCTGTCTTTGCTCAAGGTGTCTGCATTGCAAATTCCAGCAAGCCAGTAAGGCGGATGCAGAATTTTGGCTACCATGAGAAGAGAGTGAGGGCAGCCATTTTGGAGGCAGTTGAAGAAGCTGTACCTATTTAAACAATTTCTAGTCACAGAACCCATAGATAGTGCTTACCATGTATACATGCACAGTGTCTGTAGTGCTTCACAGGGTCTCCTGGTAGTGCTGGACATTAGGAAGCATTTAAGGTAAGACAAGCATTCTTTTTTGTATCTATCAAAATACCTTTTAAATAAGTACAGGAACCTATAAGCTCTTCCTGTTTCAGTCTAGTGATGTGCTAGCATCGTGTAATTTACATCTGACACACTTTCCAGGACTGACAGAATCTGGGTGTGAATATATCCTTGGGCACAGTCAAAAACATATGGTTTAAGCCAGGGAAAGGCAGTCATCTCTTTGCAGAGCTGATCTTATAGGCCCATATTTCTGGAACCATTATTTTAGAATAAATTAGAATAAAAATGGAGGACCCTCAAATAGTTTCAAGTGACTGAGCCAGAGAATATGCCTAGGTAGTGGTTTCTCAGACATGACTTACGCTTCTGACCTTATTGTCTATGTTGGGGGTAGAAATGAAAGTAGTGTAGGAGTAAAGTTAGAGTAGCTTCAACAGCTCCGTACAATCCAAGGATTGTTTTTTTGACAGAGAAATCCTCAAGGGCCTTGCACCCCACCTCAGTCATTAGACTCCTCTGGCAGATCTAACTGCAAGTTGCCTGAGTGAACACCATGAGAAAGAAAGGAAGACATCAAGAGAGTATGGTCAATCTGACCATCTGTATAATACACTACATAAGAAAAAATATTGTATATCAGGGATATTTCATGCGTTCTGTATAAGACTCAGTCCTGACAGATTTGGATTAGCAGTAAACAGAGAGAAAAAGTTATGTGGGAAGAAGGTAAATCCTATTTTCTGCCCTACTTTATTTAAATTCTGGAAAAAGAAGCAGTGGTAAACATGGAGGGATTACAAGAAAAATTAAAAGTGGTCCTCACCCCAAACATCCACCACCCAAACTGGAGGAGGCCTGGAGATTTTGGCCTGACATACCCAACACTCCACATTAACCAGTCAAAGTAATTTGAGATCTGAATCAACCCCCAGGTCCAAGTTGCAAAGCTCTCCCTATTACATTTTTTTTTTCTTTTCTTGAATCAATAACAAGCTGCAGAGAGGTTCTGAGGGAAACGGCAACCTGGTGGTAACCACAGCCGAGCTGGTGATGGGTATCTCTGCAGGCAGTCATGGTTCTGGAACAGTGAAACTTAAAAGTGCCTATCTGAAGGGGTGTGACAGGTACACTCACAAAGTTTGTTCCGGTTCTCAAACTATTACTGTAGTTTCTACTTTAAATATGGAAATTTCTTTTCTAAATTAGGAAATAACCTTCAGTGTGTGCTCACTGTATTTAAAACATTTTGAAATTACATGATCTGCATATAGACATTAGGCTGTCTGTAATGTGCCCTTCTAACTTTACTCTGTAAGTTACTCTGTAAACTACTGGGGCAGGTGGGAGCCTTAGGATTATTTTGCCTTTTTTCAAAGTACTTCTATACAACAAATCAAAGCAAATTTTAAACACTTAACAGGTTTTGAATTTGGGTTTTCTTGCGGTTTTCTTTGTAATGCTGCTCTTGTATCAATTACCTTCAGAGATGTGTATTTTTACAACATCTTTTCCAGTTTGAATTCAATATCTAACATATTTCTATGAAGGTAGCGCTAGCATTGTATCACAAGTTATTTTTTGTCAGCTGCTAGCAATGCAACTCTTGCTGCAGAGATGCCTTGGGAGAAAGCATATAAAGAACTGGATGAATAGCATACAAAATTATGTCACTGTGACGATTTTGGATGTGTATTACATACAGTCCACAGAAATAAATCTAGGTGAGAGAAATGTCCTGTAGAATGTCTTTACACAAGCAGACACATGTGTTACCACCAAAAAAACACTTGAAGAGCTGGCACTGAAGCACTATAAGCACAAGTTGTCCAAGATGCTCCAAGTAACTGAGTCCTTAACTTGAGACATACCTGACAATCAGCCTGTCTAGGAGACACTAGATTTTATCTCAGGGTGAGCCCTTGTCTGGATGTTTCTGTATCCACTTTTCCAAGGGCATGATCCTCACAAAATGCTTGGAATGCCCTTCCCTTCGTACAAAAGAACTAGGACAAGCTAGTTAAATATGACTCACTATTTCAGGAATACTTCAAGAAGCCATTCCTTGTGCTGGTTCTTCCGTAGTATCTCTCAGAGCTGTAAATCCACTACTGCTGTCCTGGTGATTTTTCCCCTTCTTTACAAATCGGTGGAGGAAAAATTTGGACTTAAAATGACAAACAAATTTGAAAGTAGAAAGCTGTATGATAACTGCATGACAATTACATTTTGATTTTTCAAATAAAAAAGGAGCTGAATGATCTTTGCTTTACAGTCCAGTGCTGGAAAGTGAAGCACTGTACGTCTGCCTTAGTGATAGGGACCTAAGTGGTGAAGCTGTAGACAGTATGTGAAATTCCAGCACTATCAGAATCAGTACCTTTCTCCCATTGACTCTGAAGGACTGAGGATTTGATTACAGAAATTGAAACTGACTGTCAGTCAAGTAATCTGACTACCTGGGGAAATGTAAACTAGAGGCACTGATTTCATAATGTTGAATGTAGGCCATATATAAAAATTGTTTGTAAAATTATGTGATAGTATCGTACTACTATCTTTTTTGTAATAATTTGCAAATAAGTATATATTTTCTGAGGCTCATGGGAAGACTTGAATTACAGAAGTTCATTCTGAGTATGACTTTGTTCCAGGAGTGGCACAAACTGTGCTTGTTTTTCCAGTGTTGTGAGGGTATCTGAATCTGGTCCTGAGAAATTTTCAGTTCAAAGTAAATCCAGATGGATTAAATCAAGAATACTGCTGAAATGCAGAGTGACTGGGGAAAAATGAAGAGGGAAGAAAGGAGTTTGGATTGTAAGACTGAATCAAAGGATATATGGACATATAAAGCAGTAAAAGACAATTAGAAAATACATTTATACTAAATTAAAACTTTATTGACTAATGTTCTCCAGACAACATGATCCGATGGACTATGGTTGCATACATGCAATGAAGTTGAACACAACAGTAGTTTAACATGGAATGTCAAACAAAATAATATAATGTATTAAATGAAACAATTTATCTGTGTTGCTGCAAAACAAAACCAAGCTATGTATTTCCTTGGTCAATCTGTGTTCAGCAAAGAGGCTATTCATTTGAAGAAACTGGTAGATTTCTTTCACGTATATTTCAAATAAATTAGCTAGAATTGTACTCTTTCGAAATCCTTTCAACTTCACTTGCATTTCAAACAAAATCTGAGTGTAAACACTAAAGTTGCTAGAGCCATCTAGAAAGTCTTAACTGTCAAAACTCGGAGTGGACATTACAGTTCAGTAAATGTGAATATTTAGAACAAGAAAAATACCAGTTACTGCAAAAGTCATGTAGGCATTTTATTATTAATCCAGCACAAAGCATTTCTTCTAAGTTTCTCACATAAAAGACTAAAGCTTGCTTACAGTACTACATCTTCTATCATTCAAGCATCATTATTACCTATCAGGGAGATTTGCTAGATGACCTAATGGGTCTTTTCCACCCCTAACTTCTACAAAAGAAAATCATTCATGCCAGCAAGAACATGGTTCGCTACATCCTGGGCTTGATCCTGTAGCCTTCATTCAGGCAAAACTCCCACTGACTTAAAACAGAGATTTTCCCAGAGCAAGACATCCAGGATTAGGCCCTTTTTATTTTTTATTTTTTTAAAAAGCATCCACTTAGGATACATGGAAATATTCTATAGAATTAAAAAAATATAATGACATGTGCTTCACTTGCATTGAAGGAATTAGAGAATGTAAACACCATAGTGGCCCACGTCTTCACAATATCCATGAAAAAGTGTCAACTGCAAGTAATCTGTGTGCATTTATTTCTCTACATATACTTCTATGGGTGTTCTGTGTATACCTTTACCTGCACATCTACACGCATATGTACACCCTTAATATACATAAAGGTGTGATAAAATTCACTAAAAGCAGTTGCTTGCCTGTCTCAATGCTTAAATCTGCAAGTGGCAGCAAACTGGGTTTTGAATGATGCTAATCATACCGTACGTGAGCAGCAGGACATGAGTATCGCTGTGAGCAAGAGTGTGGTTGCTGGTTCTACGAGTGTGGAGCCATCCCGCTTACGCACATCACAAAATCTACCTGCGTGAAGGGCTGGAAAGGCAGGTGACCAAACTTATTTCTTGGTGGGCCATGTCTGAAATCTGAGTTGAACGATTCAAAGGCTGTAGATTGTCCTAACAGGAGCCTTTTGACAACCTGGAGGACCACGTAGGAAAGTTTACCTTCAAAGTGCACTTTCTAAGAATGGAATGTTCTTGACAGGGAAATGATCAGAGGCAATCCTGGACTTTTTTTGCTTGTTGAATAGGAAAAATGTTTTCATCTTCAGGCAGCACTTCACCCTGACAAATGTGAGTTCAGTTATTATTGGGTTTTAGTATTACAGAAGATTCTTTAGAAACAAACACAATAGAACACACATACACATACACTCAGATATTTACAGCCTTTCTAGAAAAACAACCCCCTACCTTAGTACTGATTACCTATCTTTTTCCATTTTTTTCTTTTTTTTTAGTATTTAAATTCTTTAAACCAGCTACATTAAATACCAATGTGTACTGTACCACCCCACACCAACCCCACATCCCCCCGAAAAAACAGCAAGTACTTTAAAAGTTTGTTCACTCATTTGTTTGTTTTTATGATTGTTAAAATCTCCTGCTTGAGACTGTTAAGTACCACCTCCACTGGAACAAGATCAGCACTGACGGCATCTTCCAATGCACGTCGTTTCATAGTAGAGCAAGTACTGCAGATAGAAGCTTAGATCTCCAGGTCATCAGGTCGAGGCCTGCTGCTGGCTCGGCTGCTGGCTCTGCTGGGAGGCCTCTGGTCCACAATGGTGAGGGGCTGCAACTCGTGTCCCGACGCCAGTTTTTTAGTGTTCTGGTGCTCGTCGGAGAAGTCGAAGGGCTGGGCGTGCGAGTTGGAGATGGTGCTGCCAGCCTGTCCCATTCTGTTCTGCTCTGCGCTGTAATTGGCCCAGTTTTGCTCGCTGGCTTGCTTATTGTAGTTACGGCAGGAGGAATTGTTCCTGTCTCCGGTGACAAGCTTGTACCCTGGGGGAGACATGGGAGACAAGGGGGCGGTTGGTGAGGAGCAGCCATTGTAATAAGCATATTTGGGGGAGCCGCAGTCCTTGGAAGGGCTCATGGCACCACTGTGGGAGTAGGGGTCGGTTTTCCCTTTCACACGATCCTTGACACCCTTGAAGAACACGTAGAAAAGCTCAATGATGTTCAAGGCAAGAGACACCAAGGACACAACCAGCATGAACAGGATGAAGATGGTTTTCTCAGTTGGACGGGAGAGGAAACAGTCCACTCTGTGCGGGCATGGCTCTCGCTCACAGGTGTAGATGGCATTCAGGCTAAACCCATAAATGTACCACTGTATCAGCAAGAAAGCCACTTCAAAGACAGATTTAAACAGGATGCTGATGATGTAAGTACGGAGCAGCCCCCCACGCATCTTCACTTTGCCATGCTCTTCAATCCCATACTTGAATTTCTTAATTTCTATTTGCTTGAGGTGCATATCCACATTCACACCATCATTTTGGACCACCTTGAGCTCTTCTTCTCTTTTGTTCAGCTTCTCTTCTTTCCTCATTACATAGAACACGTGCGCCAGGTACAAAAGGGTAGGTACAGACACAAATATGATCTGCAGAACCCAGAAGCGCACATGGGAGATGGGAAAGGACTTGTCATAGCAGACATTCTCGCAACCAGGTTGTTGAGTGTTGCACCGGAAAGCAGACTGTTCATCTCCCCAAGCAGATTCAACTGCTGTCCCCAATAGCAAGATTCGGAAAATAAAGAGGACAGACAGCCACACTTTCCCTCCTGCAGTAGAATAGGCTTGAACCTTGTCAAGAAGTTTTCCTAAGGCACTCCAATCACCCATCTTCACACGATGCTGGCTAAAGAAGGACACAAAGAAAAAAAAAAAGCGATGGTTAAGACAGAGCTTTAATACCTTTGATACACTGAATCAGGTCAATGCTAATAAAGCAGTGACATCAGCTTTTTCTTTAATTCATGTGTTTTACACGATCTGAAGAGAAACCATAGTTTTAGTTAGTCTGCTGATGGAGTGGGAAGTCAGGGAAACTGAAAAGAGAAAGTAACGCAAAACATCTCAGAGCACAATGAAAAAAAAACGGTTCCTAATTTCACTCCAGTTTTCAAAAAGTCCATGACAACCCCCAGTTGCCAGCATGGTCGGCCCAGCTTGGTGACAGCATCAGTTCAATGGATCTACAGTTGCCCCAGGTAGAAAAAAGCTGTGACACAGCGCTGAAGCAGGGTGTGGAAGTACATAGTGGCACTGACTTAATATGCTAGGAATATATGAAAGATTTCTCTCTTTCAGTGTGGATCCTTCACACTAATTTTTATCTTCACTCTCTAAGGGAATAAGAAAGCAAACCATACTATAGCCTAAATCCAAAAGGTTATACTAAGTTAATGTTAGGGTTGATTACCTAAAACCTAAAACTTTGTCATTGCAAAACGCATGCTATTTTTCCTATAGCAAAATTGAACTGAGCTCTTGTCTATCACTACATTGTGTAATGCATTTAAAAGTATAGTTGCTAATGATGCCAAGTTTTTACTATCCTCAACTTTAGAAAAAAAATTGCTATCTAAATAAAGTTTATACATTAGCATTTCCAGCACAAAAATCCAGGTTAGTGCTCTTTACCTATAGTTTATGAAGGAATCAAAAATAGCAAATATATGAAGTACAGCTAAGCTCATGTTACCATATTGGAGGAACTGTTTTCCTGTTTATCTGTGGCTCACTTAAGTTTCAGCTTTGTATTTGCATCTTTTGTATTTAAATTCCTTCACTTTGTTTTGAAAGGAAAAAAGATTTAGCAAGAAAAAAAGGTAAATGAGCTCTTTCTGTTTTTAAAGCAACTCCTGGCGTGCAGTTTGCATTCCAAGTGTTGCATGCTGCAAGTTTAAATTGTCTCTCTCCACTTGAGTTTTAAAGTGCGCATTTCTGGGACACGGGCAGCTTCTGGGGATATCTCGAAACACATAGGATGACATTAAAGAAATGAAATGGTTCACTTGATGGTTTAGATTCCTAGGAAAAGCAAAGTTCACTATAGGATTTTTATCAACTGGAGAACGGTAATGTTATATGCATAAAACTTACATTTTAACTTGCCCCACATGAACAAGCATGTGAAATCAGGCACTTAAAAGGAAAAAGAATCACAAAGTTTCCCTTTTAAAATAGACACTGCTAGGTATAGGTATTTGTTCCGTGCATGCTGAGTAATGCCTTCCTGGTATTAATAGTTTTGATAACGTCCAAATTATTTCCTCCCCATCGCATCATGGATATATTCCCCAGTGAAGGTCATTTATAGAAAAAGCACTTCTTGGACAATTCATAAAATAGGAAATTTTAGCGCCGAGGAGATTTTCTCTCAAGAAGCAGTGAGTCACTGGAAACACAAGATTTTAAGTCTGGCAAACACAATCATAACAATAGATGCCAAATAAAAACACACCGTTCCTGCCATCGGAAAGAGTCCGAGAGAGCAATGGGAGACAAGTGTTTAAAGTACTCGCTCCGGTAGCTCCCAGATGCCACTTATCTTTGAACCCCTGAAAAATATCCCCGGGCCGTTTCCTCAGCCCACTCAGTCGCCTTGCTCTGCAGTTTACCCCCTACAGCCTGCAGACCCTTCCTCACATCATTCCTTCCTCGCATGACTGAAGCCCCACCAAAGGGTCGGGACTGCTTCAGACTCTTACATCTGGAAGCCTCCGCTGGGAGGAGTACACGGCATGTTTATCTCCGACACATCCCTCCGGCCATCCCCAGCTTTAGTCCTTCCCAAGGAAAGGCTACTTTGTCATTATGGGCTCAGGGTGGCAGAGAAGGCGTCGGGCACAGGAGCGCAGAGGTCTCTGGAAAGGCTGGAATGAAATGTGACCATGTTTCTCCTCAGGCTGGGATTGTTAAAACAGAGAACAGCCTGTAACTGTACAACACGTGAAGTTTGTTTTAAAAGCAAGCTATTTGCTCCATGTCCTAGAAGTGGAAGGGGACAGAAGGAGCCTTTTTCAAGTAACAGCTTCTTGATTTAATTAGGCAGCTTTCCGATGATTTGAAACTACTGCATTAACAGACTTTCCTCAGACTCAACGTATTTTTTTACTGTCTAAATGTTAGTTCAGATTGAAAGTTTGATTAAGAAAACAGAGGACGTGTTATTTCTAGGCAGTTATGTGTTGTTTGTTTTTTAATTACACTCTACTCTGGTCCATTAATGCAATGTGATTTACTTCAGTTTTGACCTACTTAATCCCACACCTGCAATATTTTGAGAATTTACTACCTATTTTTTAATTTGCTTCAGCATGCAAAATTGCTAAGTTTCATTTATGTCCTCTGGCAATATAAACTCCAAGAGGAAACATTCCATGCTTGAATTACTCATACATAGTTTTGAAAAACGACTTTTTTTTAAAGAGATCAGTTACACACTAGCTTTGCCAGTGATAAAAACCCCCACATCAATTCAAAACATTGCACTGTTAATCAGATAACCTTGTGGTGGCACAAATATATTATTCCTTTGCTTAAGTGGATTCTATTGCTTTATGAAACACAGTACTTTGTTTTGTTGTGCAGAAAATTCATTCATCGGCTCTAACTTGTTTACTTTCAGGTCACTGAAAGACCATTTTTTATTAACTGATTACAGTATCTGTTTACTAGGTATAAAATGAGCTTTTGTATCAAACAGTTATTTAAGTATTCTAGCTTTGTAAATACCATGAAATGGATGGCCGATAACCCTTAAAAATTGTTCTTCAGTATTCTGGACTTAAACTTCTTTTAACACTTCCCTTAAATGAGTCTACTGAATGACACAGGTTGATCCGACCTATTGGTACAATTTCAGTACTTCAGGAATTTAAGGATATGGCTGACGATGAGTCTGTGTGTTTCATGAGTTCTTACTGATTATTACTTTACAGGATTATAACCTTTTTTTTTTTTTTTTGAGGCAGACTAATGCTGGCCTAGTAAACTCTTTAAAAGATGGATTTCTTCCAGGTCCTACTGTGTATGGGTAAAGATAGGGAAAAAAAAGCCACAGAGCAGCAGGAGATATGACAGCATTCATCTGCATGAGTTTTGGATGACCACATATATAAGAAATTTGATTTGTAAGCCACAATTAAGAAACTCTAGAATTATTTTTTATGGACGGCATTCATCATGTCATCTGGTTCATATTTTCCAGGAGGAATAGTGCAAACTCGGTGCTGTGCTAACATGCCCAGGTCTGACTACAGCATTAGAAGGTCACATGCTTGTGGATGGAAGAGCAGTAAGGGTTAGTATGGAATCTAAAATGGGATTTTGCAGCTGAAGCAGTTGGGAAACAGGCCAAAGTTTTGGGTTTCCTACCTTTCCTGCGCTTTTCTGTGTGCTCACACAGACATAAACAGCCAACAAAAGATTCTGGACCTTGAACGTCAATCAGCTTGAGTAGTTCCCAAAAGCAACCAGCATTACAGAGAAAGCAGCCGATATGTACAACTGATGGGATTTGGATGGCTTAGAATAGAGAAAAATAGTTTTCCCAAATCTTACAAAAATCATCAAAAGCCTTCCAGACGTTTCCCTGGAAAGGTTTAATTCACTTGTAGGTCTGCGGATGAACTTCAGTTCATTTCATCCACTGGACAAATATTACGTACTAAATGTTTGCACTAACTAGAATTTAAAGTGTCAAACTGTGTTTTTTTCGTTGTCTGCTAGTATTACTGGTGGTCAGCCACTAGTAGATCTTCCCTTATAGCCTTTTCCTCTCCCGTGTTGCACCCTCTCCACCCAATTTAATTCTAAAGCATAGTAGCAAAAAGACCCAAAGCAACTGTAATCACTTTCTTAGACATTTGCTAATTGTACAAGTCAGGCCTACCCTCTCTTACTGCCCAGATTCACCCCTCTCCTGACTCACTTGGAATTAAGAGAAGAAACACTGAATTCCCTGAGGGGACCTTGGACCCTCTGATTTTCCTGCTTGTGGGTTTTTAAATCTGGATTTCTAAAGTGTACGTGTGACTTAAACAACAGACCAGGTGCCTCCATGAGAGATAAATTCAGTGGGTAACATGGGGAGGAGACACCAGAGACCAGGGGAAGGAGAGCAACTTATCTGATGAAATAGACACATTGCTCAATTTCATCTAACCTTCCTCATGCCCACAGGAATCCTTGGCCTAAACCAATGTTCATTTCAGAGACAAATAAAATTAATCTTTCAGGCTTGCATAATATGAGAGCTGAGATAACTTTACAGTTTGCACTTCTGAGTGTATAAGCAGACAGATTTATGTTGCAAATCAAATCCCTCGTGTCCTTCTCTCCCCTCTTCTGAACTCAGCCTGCTGCTCATCCCTCTCCCATTTGTATGCTTGTTAGGTATCATGGGTCAGTGCCAGTGTTTGGCTTTGAAGTTTCTGAAGGAAACACTTCAGTAAACATCCCAAAGACTAGAGGCTTAAATTCTGCAGCGTAGTGTGCTGTCCAGATGTTAAAAATGGCAGGATGAAAGCTTCACGCAAGTTCTCCAACTTGCTCCCAGTACACACACACACATGCACACAGACAAAATTCAAGCACAAGGTGTCTGTAGCCCATTTTTGTCACCATTACCAGGGGTTTTCGTCATAAATCTCACATACAAAACTCAAAAGGAACTCAGACAAAATATGCCACTTCGTGAGACTCACTCGTTATCTCAAGGTAAAACGTGAGGACGCGCAAGAGCACACTATATTCTTGTTTAAGAGTAGAACGTGTTACTCGATAAGATAGACCCTGTGCTTCTTCTGTCTTTCAGCTGAAGGTTCTTTTTCCTGCCTCCTCGTGTTGCTCTTTAACTACTGGCAAGCAGCAGGCAACAATTGCTGTAAGGAATCACTCCAAGTCTTGCAACGTAAAATTCTTTTTAGTTCTCCAAGAGATGCTGCTCAAGCATTTATTTCTATACATTTTGGTATTTAAGCCTTCAAGGTAAAATAAAGGGAATGTGTCATATTAGTGACACATATTTAATGTGTCATGTTATGACACATATTGTGGATATTCTTGCACATTTCCTCTTAGACAACTTTCATTTATATGCACCCAAGACTTTCACAGACGTTGCCAACGTGGTAAAGGCATATCATGATATCTCACATTCCTTCTCTAAAATCCCT
>JAOTQQ010000023.1:66253300-66289274 GCA_026546715.1 Gallinago undulata
CACCCAAGACTTTCACAGACGTTGCCAACGTGGTAAAGGCATATCATGATATCTCACATTCCTTCTCTAAAATCCCTCACCGAGGTTGCTAAAACAGAGTAACTATATACAAACCAGGTTAAAAATCCGTAACCCACGCCTGGATTTTATCACATCTCTTTTTTAAAAGAAAAGGGGAAAACTTATCAGGAAGACCACGTGAAAGCCACCACTCTGGTAGCTGTAGCATTTAACAAAGCACCTAATTAAGAACCTTGCTCTGCACAAACTATTAGGCATCAATCAGGATTTCCATATGAAAGTAAAATGTGTGGGGCAGAAAGGGGGACGCACTCGGGACAAGGTCTCCCTGATACTAACTTCTGATGCAATTTCGGTACAAGAGAGGAGACCTAAGCACACCTCGGGGTTTTGTGCTTTTTTTTTTTTTTTTTTTTTTTTTTCCCCTGTAAAAGAGCTCATTTAGTCACAGGCAAGAACACAGAGTAGCGATTTCACCCAAACACTAGCAACAAGTCTGCAACTCAGCGCTGCACTCACAACTTCATCCCAGTTTCTCTCAGTGGAGCAAGGTTAAAAGTTGTAGAAGTGTAATTATCCGTAGAAACGCAGAGAAATATGACCAAAGAAAGCAAAGAATTCCTACAAGTTTGAGCTTAGCACTTTAAGAGAACTCACGCTTTTATAGATGCCTATTTTTAAACAACTTCAACCATCAGCGCAGTAACACAAAATTCTTGGGGTGAAAGAAAAAAGTGTTTCCAGAAAAAGTGATACACAAAAAGGTGAAAAAGGAAAACTTTCAACTTACCCTTGCTGATCAGCAGTGAAACTGGATCAGAGTACTTCTTTGGAGGGTTAAAGTAAAATGGAAGAGCACGTTCAGGCACTCAGACCTGTCTATTTAAACTTTAAAAGTCTACTGCTGTTTTGTATTTTTCATCCTTCCTTCCCCACTAATGAAAGAAAAGTGCTGATACCTCGTAAAACTTTTTTTCTAACTTGGAACACTGGGAGAGCTTTTAACAAGTTTTTAAGCCTCTGACTGAAAGAGGAGGGGAGAAGGAGGGGTGGCAGCCCAGGAGGAGGGGCGCGCTGCAAATGGAGAGGAGGAAGGTGGGGGAGGAGGGAAAGAACTGAAGGCACAGCAAAAAACCAGCCCGCGGAAAAGGAGAGGGCGAAGGCGTGAAGGTCCGCTCTTGCTGATGCAACAAAACAAATACAAGGGCAGCCAGCAGCCAGCCCCCCCCCCCCTCCCCCCGCGACACCCCCTGCCGCCGTCACTGAGGGCACCTGGGTGGCACTTCATCCAGATCTGGGCTTGCCCGGGAGAGACGAACAATTTAGCAATCTGGTGTGCACCGGGAGCTTCACTATAGGGAAAGGGAAAAATGCGTGAAAGGGATTAATGGGTAACCAGCGTGAGGCTCCTGGATGCTGGGGCTGGACCGCCTAGCTGCTGTCTCCATTGCCTCCTTGCCACCACCTAGGAGAGGAAGCCCTCTCAAGCCCTCTCGACTTTCTGTTGTGAACAGAGCTTTGTTTACTTAGGACTATTTCCTTTACGTGCACACATGAAAGTATGCACCAGGAGCAGAGTGTTTGTTTCTACAGGCGATATCCATCACACATTTTTTTATTATTATTTGTGTGTCTGTGTGTGTGTGTGTGTCCATCCCATGGGAGAAACGAAGAAATGATCTCACATTCCAGGAAACTCTTTCCAGGAAACTTCAGAAAATAAAGCATAGTACACAGAATCAGTCTTCAATACTGAGAAGAAATGCTCCAGATATTTTTTGAGCACGTTTCACAGAATAAAAGCATCATCCCAAACTGATCTAGTCAATTAGAATAAAACTAGTTTGGCTTTGCTCCTGACAAAATCCCTGCTTAAACACTCCTTGAAAAATACCTTCTCTGTAGAACAAAGGTTAATTTATTTCTCTGCCTTCGTTAAGCTCCTCACACATGGAGTCCACACTGCATTAGAAATTGGTCCTGTACTTGTTCAAGTCATGGGATATTAGCTCCTCTGTGGAACTGCTTAAGAGATGAAGTTTCACATTTTGGGTTTTACCAGGCTCATTTGGGTTTCAATTCACATTGTTCTCATGGTCTGTTTCTGGGCTAAGTAGCATGGATAAGCATTTTTTTTTTTTTCTCTTTAAAGGTATAAATGAGGGGAGAAGTCCAGTAATGACCATTGAGAGGTTCCTAAATACAGGTCCTCTTTACAGTTTCTTCTTGAAATAATGAATATTACAATCTACAACACGACCTGGATGTTACCACTGATTTTTCACAATCCTTACCTACTTCTTTTCACCCAGAACTCTCCAGAGAAGAGAACTAAGTCAAGATCTTTGTAGAAAGACACTCGGGAGACAGCTTTGAAGCTGGGAAGGTCCTGGTTCTTGCTCTGGACCTGTTTGTAGCAGACCACACTGCCTCCTGTTTGAGAAAAAGAGCTAGTACACTACAACCATACACCTTCCGTCCTCCTTTCTCTGGCTATGGACAGAGACGGCTGGTTTCCCTAGCTTGCCCCCCTTTGCTTTGATACTGGCTGTTAGTTTTGACAGCTTTTTTAGTTATTACAGTTGTCTAAGCCATATGGCAGAAAGAGTGTTGTTTTAAGGTTATTTTTTCTCTTCACAGAAAGGGAGAAATGGAGCTTTGTGCTTAACAGGCTGTGAGCCCTTCTTCTTCTTCAGAATGAAAAAACATGTAATATACAAACCATAGTGTTTCACTGCCTTCATGACTATGGTATAGACAGTGAGCAGGGTACACATAATGCTCCTGATACTGCTCCATAAAACACTGGCTATTCTAGAGCCAAGTACACCAAAATGGCTACGTGTGTGCCGGTGCTGAGACAATGAAGAGACTTGGATTGTCATATAAGTTGGTGCTAAAAAAGCTGCGCCTTAGGAAAGAAGAACCATGCTGGGCAAAGAGCCTTGAATCATAGCATGCTAGAATACAGTGCTACCATTCCCTGTCAAAGCTGGCAGGATCACAGGGTCCAGCTTACTTGATCTTGCATTTTTCCGTGTATCTTTCTGTATAGGCTTTGAGTTTTCCAAGCATTCTGTTTTTAAAACAAGGACTGAGAAGTATTTCTCCACTTAAATAAACAAACATTGTTTGTGAGGAGCACAACACTCTTCAAATCCACTTTGCAAAACTAAAATACATATGTTATTAAAAAGGGAAGGATAATTTTGCAGCAATAAGAGGCATAGCATTTGGCTTTGCTACTGCATTATCCACATGAAAAGGGGAAGTATTTCAAGTCTCCAATGTGATACTGTGTAGAATTAGGAAGAATTATTATTAGTTCCAATAAAAATGCCTTGGAAATGTCTTTTAGAGTTCGGACGTAAGTGTCTGTGATCAAGTTTTAGAACCTGTTACCATAACATATTCAGCTTCAGATGTTGCAATGATCTACCATTTCACACGGTTACCAGAAAGTCTCACACTCATTTGCATTGCAGTGAAAATAAGCTTTTCAGATTGAGTCTTCACACACAACCCCTCTTCAGTTGAAGCTGTGTTCCACAGGAAAGCATACCGGGGTGGGGGGGGGATGTCAGACCTGAGATTTTTGCGAGTCTGTTCCTAATTACACACTAAAAGATAGTGTAAGAAGGGTAAGGGTAAGAAGATGGGGTAAGAAGATCACAGTTAGATTTGAAGCCTTGTACTGTGGAACACAGACTCTTTTTACACCACAGAACTCAAGATTTCACAGCCCAGAGCTCTCTGACTCCTATATTGCCCTCCATTGACATTTTGCCTTTTGGAGCAAATGGCGCTACCTTTGTGAAGCAATCTTTTAGCGTGGCAGTGCTGGGACTGCAGAACCTGTTTCTCTTTGGTTTGGCAGCTACAAGGCAGACAGTAAGGGCACGTTCGCACTGCGACCCAGTGCTGGAGCCCAGGCTCTGTCAAGGGCATCTCCAGGACTGAACCACGGGGTGACTTCCATAGGATTTCTGCCTACTCTCTCCCGAATCCTCGGCTGAATCAGTGAGATAGCTCTGAGCTCAGAGTACTGCTGCTGCTTTTCTATGCAGACTTATCAAAAGGAACCATACATTGGATTATTTATTATTTACAGCCTCAGACACAGATTCACAGTTAATACAGAGCTCAGTTCACTGTTTTCTTTCTATTTATTTCCTGAACATAAGTGCAGAACTCTATACAGAAACTTTTCCCTCCAAATATTTTCTCAAAAATATTTTAGTAACCTGATTCACCAGGAAAGCCCTAGTGAATGTTTCACTTGGAAAGCTCTCCAGTCCTTTGGCCATTACAAAATTTCCCGTTGATACCAGTGGGGTTCATGGTCTACTCCCACCTAAGGATGTTTGTGATTTATGGAGTTCTTAAGACAAAGAGCATGTCTTCACTTGTTTTTGATTTGTTTGCAAAATTCACTTCCCAGTACTCCCATGCACAGCTCTGTCCTCGTCCTGTGCAATCTGAGAGAGGAGTTCATGGACTGACTAAACTGAATATACAATAAACTGAGATGCATATACCCATGTAATACAGATTTTCTTGGGTGCCTTTCAAGGCAGCTGTGCAGTCACCCACGTCCCTGGGTGGCACGTAAGCTTCAGCACGTTTTCACCAATATCCCTTCTCACACATTTGGCTTTAAAGACAGACTTGTGAATAATGCGTGGCCCTGTTTCATGCCCTATTGAGGTAAAGCTTCTTAGAACGTCCAAGGAACAATAATGTGGTATTTCTTGATTACCTAAGCACATAAATGTGCAGACTAATGAATTTTTTTTTTTTAAAGCAGCCAGTGGTTTTCGCTTGTTTAAGGGATTTACATCATGAGGAAACATAATACAGCTTAGAAGTTGCTGGCCACAGCCCTTGCACATTCTGTCAGCCGGGGCAACCGGGCTGGACCACGCTGGAAGCTGCTGCCCCCAGCACCGGCGGGTCAGCAGAACACAGGCTTTTCCCCTTGAGCTTCAAAGGGTCATTGCTTGCTCAGAGCAAAAGCAATTGTCATCCCTCAAGGTGGCAGCTGTTCCCACTCGGGTGGCACAGCACACAAGCATATAAGAGAATATTTTCTGGTAATTGTAAGGATAGTAACAGTAAAAAAGGAGGCTCACCACAAGAGTGTCTCTTACTGAATGCGCTCGCCATTCCTTGTTGAAACTGGTCTCTCAGATTCATTTGATACAGGGCTATTAAATGTAGATATTCCTCAGGGGGAAAAAGAGGCTTAGTCAGATTCTGCTCTTACTGATCTGCCTGCAAAAGAAAAAAACCTGCCATTTTATAAGACACCCTGCTGGAAACATACCAAGCCTGAAGCACCTCGGATGAAAGTATGGGGAGAACTCTGTGACAGATGCCATAGGATCTGAGCCTGACACATGGTCACTATTCTCTGGAAATACTTTGCACTGCTGCACAGTCATCCATCTAGAATCTCAGAGTGTTTTATAAATATTAATGTAGGACAAGTTACATTATATTAACTGCTTTTGCAGAGATGGGAAGTTTGTCATGGAGAATATCAGTGGCTCTTCTGAGTCATAACAGCTCATGGCACAACCAGGATTAGCAGCAAAATTTCTTAATGCCCAGCTCCATCCTTTAAGTCCAAAATTATTCTATCCCGTTCTCTAGTTGCTTTTTGAAATATCAGCTAGCAGTGAAAACAGCTAATGGTTTTATGGGTGTTTCATTTTAAAATTTATGAGGATCACAGAGAAAAAAAAATCAGTGTTCAAAGTTTGGGGTGGTTGTTTCCTTTCTGTTCTTCGTGCTGGTGCCTGCCTCTTCATACCACTAAGATCTCACTACAACTTCTTCATGGTGGTACTCAGCTTGCTCACTTTCCCATGCTACATTTAGAAATATGAATTCATTCCTGGCTTGCCAATCAACAGAAAGGGAGAAGGGTAATACACAGAGGCTCAGATGCTCTTCAGCTTTGCCAAGGAACTTCTAAACCTCATTCCAGACAGCTTAAGCTCCAGAAAAGTTGGTCTTAAAAGGATTTATCCCAACATTGTAACTGATTCCAATCAATATCTCAACTGAGCTAGATGCCCCTCTAGAAAGACAGTAGAAAACCAGTCAAAGAAAGAATGAAGTATGAGTTCACAGATCCTTATGAATTTGGCTCCACCTTCTGTACACAGTGAAAATAAACATGAATTATATTGGATCTTGAGCATCAGTTAAGCTTTTTGTTTATTTCACTTTCCATTTCACTTTCAAAGATCCTGCACTTGAGGATGATCTTGTGGTATTTTGTGTGCTTTTATTTTTCTTTATTGGTGGGGAGGATTTCCAGTCATTTGGTTCCGATGGATGGGAGTTTTTAAAAACAAATAGGGCCATTTCAGGTTTTCAAAATGTAGAGTCACATAGTGTGAAAGCAACGTAGTCTTTCACAACACAGTCTTTAAATTTCTTCAGGGGGTCTTGCAATGACAGAATACATTAGTAAAGAAATAAAAAAAAATTCAGAATATGTATCAACACCATCTGCTACTTAGTCTGATGGGTAAGCTCACTGAATCCAATAAATCTGCACACATTAAGTACTACCCAGCAATGTAAATAAATGCTATACAGCCAAACTCCAAAATAGAAATCTGCACAAAAAAGAAAACTAGAGTAGGTAATTCCCCCAATGTCTAGCCAGTTGAAGACACTTTTGCACCTTTATTGATGAAAAATGTTTCATTTATTACCAAACAGAAAATCAGCTGTGCAATAATCGTTGTGCTTTGAATGTTTAGAAAAAGTGAGTAATTTTTGACATAAATTCTAATACTTTTTTATCCAGGCTTTACAAATAGCAAATGACTTACTGTGGTAGTCTTTGAAATCTTGGTGAGATTAATGAGTTTTCCACATGTGGCTAAACTGAGGGACAGAAAACTTGGCTACTTTACCCATGTCAGAAGAGCAAAGGAGAAATGCATGAACTGTCTTCCCCTCAAGAAATCTCACCTCTTCCATCCTGTCCTCAGAATATCCTCAGGTTTTATTTCATTTTGCTCTTTGATTGTCTCATTTAAATAATTTCAGGGTTGCATGCAGCATTTGAACAAATTTGGTAATGGGAGGCACAGAGCACAATATTTTTACATTTAGTTAGGCAATACTGCTGGTTATAGTGAATTAAATTGAGCAGCTTCAATACTTAAATAAGCATTGAAGTCTAACCAAAATTATTTTTTATCCAGAAGATCAAAATGAACGTTTTATTTATTTTGGTCTTCAAATTGTTTAATATTGGGAAATAAGTCCCTTTTTCTCCCACCTTCTACACAGAAACAGAACTAGAATCGATTATTTATAGGCTCTGATTTATCATTCTATATGTTTGATTAAGATTTCTTAATCACATGATTAATTTAATTAATTTTTTTTTATTAGCCACAAGATTAGAGAATGCTTGTGGGCATCCTTTTCCTGTGGACATAATATCTTTTAGATTGACTAGTATATTCACATTTGGCTGAGTGACTCACCTACAGACAGCCTGTGCTTGTCATTTTCAAGTCTTCTCCCCACATGACTGTCACAGGAAGAAAGAGGATAGGCTGCCCTCTCACTTTATGCTTTTTGGGCTGCAGACAAGAGAAATTTAATGTCACCTAAAAGAATGGGCCTGAAATACCCTATTTCAAAGATTTCTGAAAGACAGAGGCAAGGTGAGCGAGTTGTTCCTAGCTGAAAGGCAGAGGCACGCTCAGTGGGTCTCTTGATAGCATCACAGGGGTGTTTGAGGACATTTCAAGGCTTCTCTCTTATTTTGCCTACACCAACCACTCTGTTGCCATTTGCTGTACAGCTGCATATATGTTGGCCAGAACCATTTGAGGAACGTAACCGCTCCTTTCTTTTGGCAGAGTGCAGGATTAACTCTTGTAGACATGAAAGGGTCTGCAAAGAATTGAACGTCAAGAAATTTTACATAAAAGCAAGTAAAAATTATTAATAGGGTTGACTGCTGGTAAAAACACAAATTGATTAAAAATATACTACTAATTAAGGGGTTCCCATAAGAACAGCTTTGGGAAAACTACTGGAAAATTAATCTACTGGAATTAGCTGCTTCTGTTACAAGATTTCCCAGAACGAGATCTCCCAGTATAATCCACGAGTCGTTTTCCCAGGCAGTAGAGAATATCAACTCCAGTAGTCTGCTTTGAATTTAAATGTATTTACATTAATTTATTTAATTTCTCAGAAATGTTAAAATTAACTGAACTGGAAAAAGAAAAAAAGTAGTCTAGTTACACAGTGTATCAGTAATTTAATGACAAGTACAAATGAGGCATAAAGAACATAAAAATCCCTGACTCCACAACTCAGGTTGGGAAGTGCTCATTAGCTATTGCTAGCACTCTTCAAAAAACATGAATGGTGTATAAGGGAAAACATCTCATAAAAGATAGCAATATCATTCAGCTATTAACCTTTAAAACAAACTATATCAAAAGCACACTTAAAAGCATGCAAAATAAAATCAATTCAATAAAGTGAGAAAAAATACTTGTAATATATTGACCATTAAGCTAAGGGTTAACTTTTACATCAGCTTTAAATAATAAAACCCAGAGGCTTTGCAACTTTCTGAGGCTGCATTCAAAAGAAACAACTTTCAATTCCTTGCCCTTAAAACTAACATTGGCATATTATCCATAAGCATAGTTCTTAAAAACTTAGAATCATAGAATTACAGAATCATTTAGGCTGGAAAAGTCCCTTAAGATCATAGAGTCCAAATGTAAACACTGCCAATTCCACCACTAAACCGTGTCCCTGGGAATGAGATCTACATGTCTTTTAAATACCTCTCGGGATGGTGATTCAGCCACTTGCCTGATTACGCTCCACTTGATTACAATAAAAACCAAAATGGTACCAGTGATCTCAGATTATTCCATATTTACAAATCATTTTCAGCAGACAAGAATGTAAGAATTAATTCAATGTTCTCACCGTCAATCAAGGTTGTATTTTGCAAATTGTTCTGTTTAAGTAAAAGTTTGTAAACAAAGCAAATAAGATGCTATCTCCTATGAAAAAGAAGTGCCCTTATATGAGCAAGTGCTTTTTAAGGGTGATACAGCATAAGCATTGAGGATGGGAATGAATACAGAATTTAGGTCCCGCTGCAGACATGTAGAACTGGAGCACACAAGCCCTATCCCAGCAGCCTTCCCCAGTGATTCCCAAGCTCTGGAAAGGTGTGAACTCCTGCAAAGCTTGGGCAGCACCTCTCGTGCTTGGCACTCCCAGAACCACCCCGCGCTGGGCTGCCCGCAGCCACCTCCCATCCCTGCTCTGGCCAGGAATCCCGAGAAGCCAGAGGCACCCCCACCTCCCTCCCTACAGAGGCCCTGTTTTGCCACGTATTTTCCGGAGCGGCTCAGGACAGGTTGCCACATGGGGCTTCCCACACCATGCACTTCTTCCCAGCGGAGGCCACTTGTGATTCTGCTCCCGCCGCTGCTGAGGTTTTTTGCTAATTATGTCACGATCAGAACACTTGCCCCCAAAGTGGCAAACTTGCTTGCAAGCCCTGCTGAGGGGCTTCAAAACAGTATCTTTAGCTTCCCAAGTCACTGCTTTACTTGGCAGGACAAAGGACAACTGAAGGAAAACAGGTGCAACTTTTATTCCTATAGAGAAAGCTGTGTTATTTTGCAAAAATAACTGAAAAATTTGTTAACCTGAAAAAAAAAATCATAAAAAAAATAAAAGCGAGAATATTTACAGAATACTAACAGATTCCTGTTTGAACCAGAGCTTGAGCCCTATACTGTGTAGTTAAACTTCCCAATTTTATTTCAGTTTTCTTTGAGCGTGCCCAGAAATTCCAGGAGCGGAATGACATCTCCCCCGGGGGAACCTGAGCTCCCTCCTTCATGGAGAGAATGACAAGCTAAAGAAACTGTGTCTAATGACTGAGAGATGGTATTTTATTACTGCTACTAGCAGTTTAATGCCATACAGAGAAACAATTCCCCTGGAAGAAACAAGATTCTGACTTCTCTTCAGCCCACCAAGTACTCAAACCACTAAGGCAGAAAGTGAGGTTTTCACCGTGCAAGTGTCCTTTTCCCCCACTGTTTTCATAAAGCCTCAATTTCAGTGCAGAAGTTCACACTTACAGGAAGTAGAGATTTTATATACGTGTGTGTGTGTGTGTATAGACTTTGACATGTACTTATATATCTTTGAGATATATATGCACACACACATATCGATGCTCTATGTCAGGAATTGTGTCATCAATACAACATCCACATCCCAACAATTTGCCAAAGTAGTTTTATGATCCTGCGAAAATATTGATCTTTTTCAACTTTGTATTTTTGGGACACATTAAAAAAAAAAGAAAAAGAGGTGTGAAACGGTGAGTTTGGAAGAGAAAAGCTGACTGCCAATCCCTCTGTTCATACAGTAGAACAGAGGAAACTTGTGGAAGCAAGAACTGTCTCTCTTAGCATACTGAATTATCAAAATTTATTGTCTCCAGTTCATGAAAAATAAAAATATTACATTAATATGAAATTTGAGGAAATTTGGATGATTAGTGTAGTATATTTTCTTTTTTTTTAATAATTTTTTTTAACATTCCACTAACTGCAAAACACATGATAGAAGTGCAAAGACTTTTACACCACGCTATGTGAGAAATCTTTTTACATTTTTGGAAACTTTGAATTCAGAACAATGATAACTCACTTTTCTCAACATTTTTTTTCAAAAATACTCTTAAAGGCAGGGCAAGTAGGGTAACAGGTTGTTGTAGAATGTATATTTATTTCTGACATTTTCAGGTGGGCATAGCACAAGCTGATAGAATCTACACAAGCCCAAGAAGTCCTTTTGCCACCCATTGCACACTAGTTTATGGAAATTAGTGATTACTACATTTCAGATGAACTTCTCTAGTCACTGTTTATGCTCCTCTGGGTAAATTCCTTTCCTGAAATCTGGAAAGCAGTCACAGGGATGAAGCCAGTTAAGTTGATAAGTGCAGAAGAAACTGCTGAAAATGTTTACTGATAAAGGAAGATCACACTGATTAGCCAAATGAGCCAGAAAATGAGGGCTAATCTTAGGTACAGGGAAGGGAAACATACACTATAAACTGCTAGTAAAAGGTTAAAACCAATGTAAAATCTCTTTGGATTACTTCAAGAAACTGCTATGTAAAGCACAGATCATTTTATTAATTCATGTAGAGTCGAGTGATACCTACACACCTGCACAATTTTTATTCTTTCCATGGCACATAAGTAGATCTTTGTTACTTATCCAACTTTTGTTCCCTGCCCTCAATACCATTTGTTTTCAAGTAGGAATTCTGCATCGAGAACAAATAGGGTCTCTACCAGTCTTTGAAATGGAAATGTAGAAGTCTCAGTGTGAAATTGTAAAAGTCCTTGATATGCAATCTGCTTGACCTACAGACGAAGTCTGAAAAGTGCTGGCCTATGTGTTGGAAGCCCTGGTGTTATGTACCATCATAAAACAGCTCACTTCTACCACCGGTCTCTGCTGTAACAACTCACCGTGAGTTTTTTAAAAAGTGTTTTGCTCTGATGGTGGATACCTGTAGCTTTAACATTGGACAGGCAACTGGGAATTAAGTATATATCGCATATAAGTATTCTGAATATTCATGAAAGCTAGGGAAACACATTTAAGGCAATACTATACAATTAAGTATGTGTGAAAGTTCTTCTGGCTCCCTTGCAAACTCACCAGTGCAGGACTGGTAGGCAGAAGCCTTACTCTATAATTTGTCCTGAGGAAGGTTTATTCTTATATACTTACTTCTTGAGTAAATCTAGTAAATCAGTAAATCTACTGATTGCCAGTGTTTTCATTTTAGGGGTAAAAACAAAAGCCATGAAAAAATGAACAATATATATAGCATCATTGCCTGACTTATTTTTTGAAGATACTAAAAAATATTCAGGAAAGGTGGCTAACAATGAGCTTTGTGGACCAAATTTGTAAAAGGATCCTAATGCTGCAGTGCTACTCAAATATGGCCACACTGGTGATCACTAAAAAAAAAAACACAAAACCCTATTCAGATTCCTGTTCTAGCTTAGAAAGATGCTTTCCTTACACTCCACAGACTGAGGCACCAAACAGCTTCATGCTCTCAAGAGCAGAATGCTCCTACACAGCCACAGCAGGAAGCAATTAAGGGACTTCTCTGAAAATTAGGTGCCTCCAGACATAGCAATTGCTGACTTGGAGCTTCCAGACTATTACAGCAGTACAGAAAGACCTAAAACATAATTCAGCAGCAGAAACATTGCATGTCTTTAAGCCAAAATCTTTATCTTAATTCTAAATGTTATACTGAAATGTAATCTTTCTTTATGTCACTGTTAATTACTGGTTTTACTACAAGCTCACATTTCAATGCAGCTCTGCAAAGCAAGGTTGCAGATAGATATTAGACACAGTTTGCAAATTGTGCCAAGAAGAGTAACTGCTACCGGGCAAAATGCCTGATGGGTTGTTTAACATCCCAGTCCTAACCAAGTTTTGAAGTTTGGTGGCTAGGAAAAAGTGTCATCTGCAAACACAGCACATTAACGTGGAAGACACTGAAGGACAGCACATACAAATTTCCATATTGTCCTTATTCAGACTTGCATTACATCTAACTACAGAAGAAGCTCTATACTCAGGAAAACATACATAAAAGCACGATAAAATGTTAAAAAAGATAGATCCTTTTCATTTTAAAACGTTTTATTGGTGGATATATTATTATTTTAAATAATGTAAAGATTACCGAAAACAATTTTTGTTTTATTCGAGACTAAGGATTAACAAGAAAAGCTTGTTAACAGGATTAACAAGAAAAGAAGACAGAGATTCAGAAAGCTGGGGACCCGGGGGCACGCGGGAGGTCCCACGTTTCAGGCAGGTCCCGCTAGGGGGGGGTGTGAGATAAAGGAGACCCCCGGTCCCCGCAGCGGCGGTGGCTGCGCTGCTGCCGGAGGCTGGCTGAGCCCCGGGGGAAAGAGGCTCCGGTTTGGGGGGGGCGAAGGAAAGCTGGGGGCGGAGGAAGGGCGCAGGTCGGTGGCAGCGATGCCCGCGGTGGGGCACCGGCTGTGGCAGTGACACCCAATCCCCTCTATGGGAACCCGCCTCCTACCAGAAAGGCACCCCGCTGCCCCGCTCTCTCAGTGAGTCCTTATACCCCCATCAGTCTATACATACATTCATGTACACACACACAAATACAATCGAACACTTTTAATAATATCTATTATTAATCTTTATTAATCTTTATATTAATTTTTGTGGTTCAGCTCCTGGACCCCAAAAGAATAAAGGTTCATGAATGCAAGAATTAACTATAAATGTTAAAAAATGTCACTTGGACATCAAGAGTTTTAGCTTGTATGGCCATTCTTCTCTTATTTCAGAAATGAATATCTGAGAATTTGAAACTAGTGAGTTTTGAAGGGCTTCCACCTGAAACAGTAATGATTCTTGAAATACATTTGAAGGTCTTTTGTATCATGGTCTATAATATATACTTGCTGTAACACTTTCAGACTTTGACGAACTGACCAAAAATTTCAGTTTGGTTTTATTTTTCCAGTGAAAGCCAAGATAAGTTACAGGAAGGTTTGCTTCACTATCCATCAGCTTGGAACATCTGCAAAATCAATCACCGTTCACCAAAGGCAAGTACATGCATCTCAGAAGTTCAGTTCTTATTTTTTCTCTTGTACCAGGATTTCTGCATTACAGTTGAAATACAAAATGTACATAGTGTAGTGACTTGGCTAGTACCCCAGAGTTTTCAAAGTCTGTTATTACTAATAATTAATTGCCATTAATTGTCTCCCAGGTTCTTTACTATCATTCATATTACTCTATTAAAACATTGTAGGTCTTCTGGGAGCGATATGTTGTATCCTTTTGTCAATAAACCTACAACACAGTCATTTTTCATTAAAGGTGTCAGTCAGTTGTATATGAAGTGAGCAATTATAATTGATTTGATCAATTCCTTCTGGGAAATATGACAGAGGATTTGTTTTAACAACAATTTCAATTGCAGAGAATGTATATCCTTAATGTTTGTGTCTGGAGATGTGTTCACCTTCAGTAAAACCAGGTACTTTGATGACTTGAAATTCTAATTAACTCTAGAACCTTTGAAATTACTTTACAATAAGTTAATAGGAAAAGTATCAAATAATAATGATATTTAAGGATATGCCACCACTTGACATCACTTCCAGAAAAGGCACTGATGTGTCTGGGACGTAAAAAGAATATTGTGTACGATAAATAGCCATAGCTAATATGTGGATTCATTGGCAGATGCAAGCAGCAGTAATTTAAACCCTTTCTTATTACTATTTATAGTATAATCAAATCACAGACATCCCTCCACTCATACTGTAGATACAAGTTCATGTTAAGGGAAAAAAAATAGCAAAACATCAAGAATATACCCATTTCCGCCAGTCTTAGGTTGTTTTAGGAGTTATGAAATGTTGACTGCAATAGGCATAGTGAATAGTATAACTAATGCATTTAGACATTTTACATCTTTGCATGATATTTCCAGGCACAGTTCGATAATTACAACTGTACTCATTGTTCAAAATTATCCATTTAAAAGTTTATGTTAATATATTTCAGGAATGCCTCAGGAATGCTCCTGATGCTCATCATTCCTACCCTTGTTTCTAAGATGAGTTATTTGTAGGCTACAGTTTGTGTTGCTATTTTTTCTACTGCCTGATTGATTTAATCTTAAACCCACAAGGGACCTTCCAGAAGATCATGTGTACTCCTCTAGTTCACCCCTAATAAGAACACATGTACAAAACCACATTAATTTGATTTTAAAATTTGATTTTCAGCAAAAGTGTCTGATAATACGTTTTATCCTGTATGACCATCCTTAAGAAACTGCAGAATACAGTCCTGTAGTAAAATCTTGAGTTATTTGGCTCAGTGTAAAACTATGAGGGTGCAAAAAAAAAAAAAGCATAATATGTACACTACTTAGGAGGTCAAAATAACTTAATGTACTCTCTTGGCCATAAGCTTTATGACTCCACTGATGACAATGATACAAATATGAATTTTAATTAAATACATTTTCACTGAGTTTATCCTGCAGAATTTTTTTGTGTCCATGACAAATCTTCCAATGCTGGCTGCAACTGAATTATTTACAAACAAATCAAGACAGTAGGCAGAACAGTATAATTTACATTCCAAGCCAGTAATACAAATTTAAATGAAGGATAGTGGCAAAGTTTGGGGTTTTCCTGTTTGCCCGATTATTTGGTTTTCTGCAGGGAAGGTGAGAAAATACAATAATTGAAAATAGAAGGCAGGCTACTAAAGATGCCCTTGAATGAATGAAAATCTTTTCCAACTATCAGGGGATTGAAACAAAAATTTCATTGCTTTAGTTCTCAGTCTTTGTATGACTGTTGTTTGTAACTAACTTGAACAAAAGCCCTTGAAAGACGGCAATTCCAAAATGGCAAAACCATAGATGAAAGGACGTAATGAAAGCTGTTTCCAGTGCTAAATCTTCTGATTTTGTATTTCAACAATTGAGGTCTACTCCTTCATTGTACTGGGGAGAGGTGAAATATAGTCATAGGAAAATCAGAGATGTCTACTTCTTGTGTCCTCTTTGAAGGCTGTGGAGATTAATTTCCATGCAGTGAACAGTATAAAGAGATATTGCCGAAGTCATGGGCGATTTTTAAACATCAAGTAAAAGAATATGAAACAATCTGAAAAAGAAATGTATCACATGAAGATGAAAACCTCTTATTGAAAGCCGTGCACTGCATGATGGATGTGCACAAACTTACTCAAAGCACACTTTTCCATGGCAGTTTCTAGCAAACTGTTATCTCTTTACAGAAGTTTCTGTGATATTTTAAAATTTCCAGCAGCCGGAAAGACCTGTCAACACAGAACTGCATTTAGTAGTTGTATATCCTATAGGAGTGTGACAGATTTTCATGGAAGAAAAAAGCCGGTAGATTTCTATGAAATATTAATGATACAAACAGTCAGTGATAGGATTAATGCTTTGATCTGGATTACATTTCTGCAAATGTAATCTGATTTGATCTTCAAACAATCAGATTGAGGTATTTGTTTCATTGTGATCATCACACCGGTTTAGATTTTCCATTTGCCTTTTTGGTTTAGGGTTTTTCTTTTCTTTTTTTTTTTTTTTTTTCCTGTTTGTCTTTTTACTGTATTTTCTATTTGGTTTCACAATGACCAGTGTTCCTACTCAGTATTAAGAACTTTGCTGGATTAACATAGTTCTCAAAATCAGATTGAGTATCCAAACAACTTGGACTTTGAACCATGGCTCAGGGTGGAGCAAATAATGGATAAATGTAGGAAACAGGAAATATCTCAGCTGTAAGGACCTACTTTGAGACATAATTCCTAGAAGTATCTTATTAATGTAAGATTTGATGGTTAGGTATAATGAGTAAGAAGTGTAACTCCATTATAAATTTTATGCAAAGTCATAGAGTGCACCTATGCAGTCCCATGCCATTAACGGTGGGGGTAGATCTTGCTCATTTGATTGTCTTTTTTTCCCCCAGCTTTTGGAAACTATTCTGTTTTTTTCAAGCAGGGTTATGCTCTACACATGCCACCACTGGCAACATATGGAAGTAAGGTAAAGCTATGAAAGTGGTTGGGTTAAATAACAGATTTAACTGTTTAAATATCACATTTCTGTTGCACCAATTGTATCTACTGTATCAGGGACAGATAACCTGCCTTAAAACTCACAACTAGAAAAATCAGAATAATTAATATCTGGTAAGTAGGTACAAACTTTTATCTGGAGGAAAAGGAGAACAAGAAAATCTTTTGGGGATTGTGATAGCTAATCAGGGAAGGCTCTTCAGGTCTATCAGTCTGAACACCTTCTCCCAAAGCCGAATGTCCACCAGTCTTCCAGTTATCCCCTGATCTAATTTCTCCTGTTGATTAGTCCTTCCCATGCTCCAGATTGTTACCCAAAAATTGCTTCTGAGGCTGTGCTTTTGCATAGGTGAATGCACCACTGTGATTCGCGAAATGATCAACAGGTTCATATCTTATTTCCATGATCTTAGTAACAACAGTTTAAAATGAAAAATTTTTCACTTTCTGAGAGCAATTGTAAGTAAACCTCCATTTTCATGGAGACAGGGATTTTCTTAGTGGTGGTTCTCTACGTGATTGTAGGAGCTGGTTGCCTTACTCGCAGCTTCTCCTCCAGCTGCAAACACAAACAGAGGTATAAGAATTCCTCTCAGATGGCTTTCAAAATAACTCGGCTATTGGAGGATTAACCTTCAGTTTCTGTTCCTTGGTGTTCTTCTCTCCAAAGCACAATTTACTAAAAGGTAAGACTGTTGAATTTTCTTTCTGCCTTGAATTGGTGCATGAGAAAACAGCTGTTTTTATAAGTGATTCACTTTGGAGTTTAATTACTAAATTTCTTGAGATTGTTATATATTTGAATTTGCTGAATTACTAAATAATGCTGCAGGGTAATGCACTTGTTCATGGTCTGCCTATTCAAAAATGTGAAGGCAATTTTATCAACATTTTTAATAGAAATTCATATTGAGACCCCAGTAGCCAGCAATTAATCTGAACAATTTCTGTCATACTGAGGCAAGAATATTGATGGCTGTGTATTTGTCAGAATGCAGAACAAAATGATATGAAACCATTTTAATAACAGGCAAGTATCCCTTCAGCTAAATTCTAGTTGACGTTTACTTTCATTATTTATTTGAACCATTATCTGTTGCAGTCCAATTAAAAAGACAGATTGGACTGAACCCATATTTGGAAGAACATGGCATATCACTTTCTCCTGCTGTCAAAATTCTGTTTAATTAGCACTGAAATTTGCAGCACCTTCTTTTCCTCCTAAATTACTGTAGCCAGCTAAAATGCAATATGTTTCTGTACCTGCAAAGTATTCAAGATAATCAGAAAGAGACAAGTTGTGCCTTAGCTCAGAATTTTCAGAGTCTCCTACATACCCAGCTGAATGCACTCACAAACAAAATCTTTACCAGTATCAAAGAAGCAGATCACCCGGAAATACACTCCGATTTGTTCCAAGGCGATGAAGCTATTCAATAATTAAGACGAGAGTGAATCCATTACTATCCTGTTCTGAAAGCAAATCTGTTATTTTATTGCTCAGCGTGCTCAGTAGCGTGTATACGTAAGAAAAAGCAGGAGGGAGAATCACTAACTACAGAAGCATTAAGGCCCATATGTTCCCAACAGCTGCACAAGCTGGAAAATTGTCAGAAGCCGGGCAGCATCAGCCCAACGATGTCACCTGCCTGAGCGCGCAGGGTGCAGGCTGTTCATGTCGCAGTCAGATTGCTGCATATGCTGCTGTCTCAATGATAGCTGTGGAGACACAGCCTACTCCACCAGTACCCTTCATCTTCCAGGTGGTTTTAGTGAAATAAATAGCGTCTTTTTGCCTGACAACTGCTTATGAAGTTTCAGTGGGATGGTGAGACACTGGAACAGGTTGCTCAGGGAACTTGTGGATGCCCCATCCCTGGAGGTGTTCAAGGCCAGGCTGGATGGGGCTTTGAGCAACCTGCTCTAGTGGGAGGTTGGAACTCGATGATCTTTAAGGTCCCTTCCAACCCAAACCATTCTATGACTCTATGATTCTATGACTTCCAGGACAAGAAACTGCTCTGCTGAGGAAGGTTGGCAGACTTTGGTATGGAAAATGAATCAGGAGCAAAAAAGTGAGAACTGAGAGATAACAGAATCTTTATTTACAAATAATATTTTATTTTTATTTTTCAGAACTTGGCACCATCAGGAGCAAGAATTCTATCTCGGCACCAGGAATTTCAGTAAGGGGTTGCTGCATTGAAGCAGTTTGCCACCCGAGTACTACGATTACATCGGAGACACTCATCTCCTTTTCTGATCTGCCCAACCACCACTAACTGTCCCTGTTGACCCTACCTCTTCTGGGGTGGGAGATACAGGGCATGGCTTTATTCTTACAGAATATCTCACATGGATCACCCTTGACACAGCTCAGAGACCTCAGTGGAAGCAGTACGGTACCCAATTTTCAAGCACCACTACAACAAGGAACAAAATTAATTCCTAATTTCTTCCTAGACTATTATAAAATTGTTGCCATTGACACATCCTAAGGCTCTTGTCCAGGTTTGTCCTTGTGAAGACTGAACTAAGTTCTGTGTTTCCACTATGAAACTCCCACCATTTTAATGTGCATTGAACCGGAGCTCTTCCTAAAGCTGGGTAAAGAGTTCTTCAAGGTGAGTTGAACTGTGCAGCTTTGAAATATGTTTTTTTATTAGGAACCTGACAAGTATCACATTTCTACCTTGTGCATTCATTCTTTGAAATATAACCACAGTCAGATTCTAATATGCCAAACACCTATGCCTCTTTTTCCTGTCATCTATGAAAGAGTATTTTTTGATATAGAAAACTAGCTGTCTTTTTTTTTTTCTTTTTGGCTTCCCTGGAAAACAAAAACTCTGGGTTCTAATTTGAGTGATAACATCACTTCAAAATGATGAATTGTCACTTCACCTGCAAAAATTCAAAATTGTTAAGAATAACAGACTCCAATAGAGATGTAACTTGGAGGAAAAACTCCTATGACAGCAGAGGTTTTTTTTCTGTGCTAGAAAGCAGGTTAAATAAGACACTGCTAAGGCTAAATTGATCTCCCATCAGAAATCATAAGCCCTTGCATTTTATTTAAAACATAAAGAAAATGAGTTGATTTGCTTTAATTTTCATTTGTTTTAACTTCTGTGTCCACAGCTCTGATCCCACGCTGCAATTCATTTCTGCACGAAGTGCCTCAAAGTTAAGGGGGGGGAGCACATCAGTGAAAAGCAAACAGACTGAACTTACATGGTAGACTTAAATGACAGGTACTGTTTCATACACAGGAGCCTAAACAGGAATTAAGTCAATGTTAAGGATGAAATTTAGTTTCAGGAATTGCACACAGAGAAACTGCCTATATTTACAGGTGGCTAGGGCTGTTTGGTGCACTTAGGATAGCCATGGGACTGGGAGAAAATCATAGAAATATAGCAGATGCTCAGCTCTCTGGCAAGACTTGCCTTTAAGTTCACCTTTAGTTAGTTCCTCTTAAATGCACCTTCAATTTAAGCTTACCTGAAAGAAACACAGAAGGCTTGATTCAGGGGACTGAGACAGGCATCTAGTGCCATTTGAGATGCCCTAGGGCATTTCAGACAGGCACATGTGTCTGGCAGATGTTACAGAGGACAAACAGGATGCCTACGCTGTTCTGGAGCAGCTGGGTACCACACACTATGCCCGAGGACATCTCAAACAACACTAAATGCCATTTTTAGACAACTGAATTTGCTGCTTACTGCCCCCCCCCAAGTTTGAAAACCATTAGCCACAATAATGTATTGTAATATAGCAAATGAGGGCCACACTTAACTAAGGAATTTTCATGTGAATTGCTCCAGAATAAAAACTGGATTTTGTTAACAGATGGATTAATTCCCCATTGTTGTCTCAACATTGTTCCAAAGCATGTTCAGTCCATCTGCAGGGTACTTTACAGTCCTCACTGCCAATGACAGCTCACAAATACCAAGCAAGATGGTTTTGCATTGCCCAATTCTGCACAGCCTTGTGTTCACAAAGCAAACAGATTAACACTTGCCCAAACACCACCACTAAGAGTCCAGGTAGGGCTGGAAACAATTTTATGACATTCCTCTGAGTTCACTAAACTGAATGTTTTAATTAATTGTACTTTCATTCTCAGCACCGACGATGTGGAAATTAATGACCCAGATGTAGACAGAGCTGAAGCAAAAGCTCGTGATTGCTGCAAGAGCCTCTGAGCACTCGCACGCTGCTGTTGCAGACAGTCTGTCAGGGGAAAGCACTAAGCAGTAACATACCTAAAGAGGTCTAACAGAAAAGCTATTCGACATGAAGTCTGTGAATCCATGTCTTAACGTGGACCACACCCCAGGTAATTCAGTTTGGCTCCTGGTTATGTGATTCAGACTTATGGAGATTTTGAAAGTTTATTTCAGCCAGATTCTCCCATCAGTTACAATATTATAAATGAAGGATAACTTCCAGTGGACTAATTTACTAGTGTAAAATAAGCAAAACCAAGGAAAGAAATTGAATAATTTTAGATTGTCTATGTGCCTTTTACCCATTTACCTGCATGCCACTAAATACCTTCTGAATCTGTTCTGTTTATTCTTCTAGTTAGCAACTTCTTGATTAAAGAATGCAATTTTACTTTGTTTGTTTTTCTAAGACCACTACAATAATCTAAAAGAAGTTATTTCAGTACTTCATAAACTAGCTGATTTATCTCTACTTCCACTTATCATTAATGTAAATACTTTAAACAAGTGAAGGGTTCTGTCTTTATCAGGTTTAAGATTTACAGTTCTAAATGCCTTCAGATTTGCCCAGCAGTATACTTAATACTAATACCAGAAGGATGCAAATCAGTAAGTTTACAGAGTTAAAGCAGGTAAATTAAAGAACCTTGAAAGCTGAGAAAGTCATGGCAAAATATTAAACTGAAAAATCTCCATACTGGTGGTGAGGCACTTTTGAAGAGAGATGCTAAGTGTGTGTGCATTGAGTTTGCATGGCAAGGTTTGGTAGCATGGGCGGGGGGCAACTGTGGTGGCTTCTGTGAGAAGCTGCTAGAAGTTCCCCCTATGTCTGACAGAGCCAATGCCAGCTGGCTCCAAGGTGGACCTGTCACTGCCATCAGCAATGACGGTAGTGCCTCTGGGATAACACATTTAAGAAGGGAAAAAAATCCCTGCACAGCAGCAGTCAGAAGAGAGGAGTGAGAATATGTGAGAGAAGCAACTCTGCAGACACCAAAGCCAGTGAAGAAGGAAGGGAAGGAGGTGCTCCAGATACTGGAGCAGAGATTCCCCTGCAGCCCATGGTAAAGACGATGGTGAGGCAGACTGTTCCCCTGCAGCTCATGGAGGTTAATGGTGGAGCAGATATCCACCTGCAGTCCATCGAGGAACCTGTGACAGAGCAGGTGGATGCCCCAAAGGAGACCCTGTGGGAAGCTGGCGCTGGAGTAGGCTCCTGGTAGGACCTGTGGCCCCATGGAGAGAGGAGCCCGTGCTGGAATGGGTTTGCTGGCAAGACTTGTGATGACCCAAACTGACGTAGTCTGTTCCTGAGGGACTGCACCCCATAGAATGGACCAACACTGGGGCAGTTCATGAAGAATTCAGCCTCTGGGAAGAACTCACATTGGAGTTCACGAGGGACTGTCTTACACGGGAGGAACCCCACACTGGAGCAGAGGAAGAGTGTGAGGAGTCCTCGCCCTGAGGAAAGGGGCAGCAGAGATAAACAACCTGGACAGCAGAGTGATGAACTGACCATGAGCCTCATTCCTGTACCCCCGTGCTGCTCAGGGGGAGGAGGTAGAGAATTCAAGAGTGAAGTTGAGCCCAGGAAGAATGGAGCGGTTGGGGGAAGATGTTTTAAGATCTGGTTTTATTTCTTATTACCTTACTCTGATCTGATTGGCAATAAATTAAGTTAATTTCCTCAAGTCGAGTCTGCTTTGCCCATGGCAGTAATTGCTGAGTGATCTGTCTTTATCTTGACCCATGAGCCTTTTGTTGTATTTTCTCTCTCCTGTCCAGCTGAAGAGGGGAGTGAGAGTGTGGCTTTGGTGGGCACCTGGTGTCCAGACAGGGTCAACCCAGCACAACATGCAAACATTAAAAGGGTAAAATATCTGCTATGGAGAAAGCTGTTTTACAGCAGTGCCAAGCTGAAAAGCACAGGACAAAGCCTATGAGTGCACGGGGGTAAAGCATTCCTCACAGAACAGATCCAGCTATTTTAAAAGAAAAAAAAATCATGAGATTATAATCTGACTTTCTTTAGGAAAACCTGCAAAACCTTAAATGAAAGAGACTCTCTACTCCACCTAAGAACCACACTGCTTTGTACTGACAAACATTAATCCATGTCCCCACTCCGAACCTGAATTGCAGGAATCTGAAAAAAAATAAAACAGTAAACCAAATTATTAGAATGTCTAAGATTCAAAATCACACAATCCAAGCAAAGACCTACACTGAAAAAGAAAAATGCCAAAGAAAAGAAAATGCCAGGGACTCTATGAATTCTTTTAGGAATTTCTTTGTTTTTACTGTTTAGCATGAAAGATGACTAGATACTATGATAATGGATTGCAGTATAAAACTATATTGGGAGTTATTTTCAAGATAGGAACAGTGAGACTGGCTAAACAAAACGTAAATCTGATTATCTGAACTTTCCCAAAGGTTGTTGTTTCTGCCACATGAAAAAGAAAACAAAACAAAACAAGCATGCACTAGAAAAACCTCCTGGAATATTTTGTAGGAGAAAAATCCTTCAGAGATATGAGGACAGAGGATATGACCTTAAGGGCCAGCTTTCAAAGGGCTTTCAGCTTTGGCTGTAAATTGAGTATGCTGCCTGCAGGCACAAACAGGATCTATGCTTGCAGATAAGATTTTGCGATGTTCTCAGATCACTGCTGGGTCAGTCACTTACTCCCAGTTGATCTGCAAGAGGCCATTAACGAGTCTTGTAAGTGGGTATGACAGGTCATTTCCTTCTCTAATTCAAATGTTTCTGTGACAGCATATGGTAATCTATGGGCAGTTTACAGCATTACCATATTCAGGAATGTTCCACGCTCTACATCCAGCAAGATACAGTTTCCATCAGTAAGTGCAGATGGCACAAAGCAATGAATTTACTTCATCAGCAGGCTCACAGCTTTGCACTAGCATTATTTATTTATAATACCAACTTTAATTTCATTGTGGCCCTGTCCACAATGTACCTCTTTCTTTGTAGTTCCCCCCAAACTTTTCCTCTTTTTTTCCTGGTCTTTCATGCTGGTCTTTCTCTTTCTACCCTCCTCCTCCAGCCAAAAGCATCTCTTCTCAGCCCGCAAGAGACTGCAGGTTTTACTGTGCTTTCTGGTGTTCAAAAATAGTTAAACTGAAAGAATGCAAACTCTTTATTCAGCGTCCTTAGAAATTTCAACTTTCAATTTCCTGCTGTTATGGACAAACACCACAGGATATACTGGCACACTCACAGAACAGATGCCATTAGTTGGAGAGGAAGGGTGTACTAACAGTAGTTGGAGCATTTTATTCACAAAGCACGTTTTTTTTCTTGTGATGCTGCAATGGATCTTTTAATTAGTTAGTTTTGGGAGGCTTCTGTCACCTAGAATTGATGCAAGTAGGTAGCCTGATATTTTCAGCAGTGGCTGTCAGCGACGTGCACAAAGGAGACGTGCTGGAGCTGCAGGGCACGGATACACAGTGCTTCCTAAAAAGCAGCCCCCCCCCCCAAAGTTTCCTGGAAAATCCTTAAGCACCCCAAAAATCAACTATTTTTTTTGGAAAAGCCTGATCTTAGCATTTTATTTGCCTCAATAAAATGTCTGTGTCAATCTGAAGGAGCACTCAGACGGAGCTCTGAAGGACCATCCCCTTTCTCCTGCTAGTGGAATGTTTTCCCCCCCCACAGCCTCACTGAAGTTAGTCAAGTCTCTTATGAGGTGATCAAAATTAACAGGAGGACCACAGTGTGGCTTGTTGAATTAAAGAAGCCACCACTATCACTTTAAATAACCAATTTCAGGTGGTGTCTTATTTTAAGCTCCTGGTTTCTTAGAGCAACCACTGCTAAATCCACATTTCAGAAATGACCTCATCCTTCAAGCACAAGCCCAGCCTCCCTGCCTTTCCTTTGTCCTCGATGCAACCACTGCTATCCTATCACTCAAGCCATAAATTGTCCTTTCTTTGTATCCAGTCTTGCCATTACAACATATTGAGAAATCACAGTGTAGTCATAGTTCATTTTTTGTTCTCCTTGACCTCCAAAGACATTTGGAGGTGCAGCCATTAGGGCTGACTGTTCACTAAGGCTTACCATTGCACTCAACAATGCCAAAATCTCGGAATTAAGAGGAAATCTTAGCTAGAAGCAATGCGCAAAAATGAGGTTAGTATAGAAAAGACCATCAAGAAGCTGTGTTGGAGAAGACCAACCCATAACTACAGTATCTGTATGGCTTTTTTTTTTTTTTTAATTAGCAAAGGAATCACATTTCATTTTATTATCCATATCTCTAATACACTAGTGATTTTTAAAAGCAAACACACAGCCTCATCAATTTTTCATGTTTCCCATTTTGTAGTATCTTTACAATGGAAGTTGTCCTAATGGACAGAGCAGCCTCAGAAGACAGAGGAGAGGATGCTGTGACTTTTTACTAAATCGGTGACACAGACAGAGCACACAGAGCATGGTGTACAGCCGGTGTTTAACATGTAGCAGTAAGCAGCACTGGCCAAGCACTGGCCTCCTTGATGGTGGGAAAAGTGGAAGCTTTATGGGCGGCTGGAATGCTCAGTCCCTCTGATCTGGCAGAGGTTCATGTAGCTCACTGCATCCTGTGCAGCTGCCTGCTGCCCGTTTTCTTCAACAGAACATGGCTTCCTATTCTTCACACCGGTCAGACGCAAGCTGGATGTTTCATGGGAGGGAAGGTTATAACATCAGACGCTGACGATGTAAGCATTATTTCTGATACACATAATGGAAAATTAAGAGGCTTGCAGTATGCTTGCATAGTGTCTGACTAGGAATGTGGGACAGTATGGTGCCGTGATGAAGGAAAAGCCTAAAACAATGGAAACACCTATTTATTCCTAGGTATTCCTGCCACAATCACATCATTATACACTAGACAGAGCAGCTGCTGTTGCTCTCACTGGTAATCATTGCATGCACAGTCAGCGTGGGTCTAATGACTACTGTTTGCACCCAGATCAGCGGCCACAGGCATTGGCATCACTATGGATGACTATATGATGTTTGCTGTACTGTGCACATCGTTAGGCAGAGCTCATCACCACCAAGGGAGAAACTCTGCAGCCCTGCCAGGTAGGCAGGGATCCTGTCCCGGGTTCCTGGGACCAGCTTTCCATCGCAGGCATCCTGTATCTAGAGAACACAGTCAGGATTTAGGTTGTAAATGGCTTCGTTTCTGCGAATAGCCTTCTTTATTCTTTTTGGGTAAATAATAAAGTATAGCAGCTTAAGATAGACTCACATTGCTGAGTCTTTGGGTTTTTCCCCACAGAGGAAAAACAGCGGGGAAAGGAGAGCCTCCGAGCTGCCGACTGTACTGCAATGCAGCCCAGCAATCACTGCAGCACCGTCTCCCCAGGCCCATTAGACTTGCTAAGTGCTATCGCCGGCTCTGCTCGGGAGCACCGAGAGCGGGAGCTTTTATTACTAGCTGGTCCCACTGAACATAACCGAAAAAGATTTTGCAGCCTAGAAAAAAATGTAGGAATATAAATTAAATTAACTCAGTCTTTTCTAGCAATCATTCAGTAATTTTTAAGAATAGGAATTTATCTCAGGATTCTCCTTCATTCTCAACCTCCCAAACCTTAATATTTGATATTCATTAGCTAAATAACTGGTTTTGATTTACGGTTTTGTCCTAAAGGTCTAGGCAAATTTAGACTTTACTGGTTTTCGTTCCCCCCTCCCTGCTACTTTGTACAGACTGACTCAGTTCATATGGGGACAATAATGCCACCAACCCTACCTTCAAAATATATTAAATAACTGTTAATTCACCATGCAGTAAATTATGTTTTTATGCAAAATTAGTTTAATTTTCCTTACTGTTAATAAACCCATTTAAAGCATTCTTGAGTAACACGGGGGAAACAGGTCTATAGAATGACTCTGCATAACAAGGGTTACCTGTTGTCACACATGCAGAGAGGAAAAAACAATGCAGCGAAGCAAAATGCCTGTTTAGGAGGAGTACATCTATGTTTCAACAGGGCGGCTATCGCTTTCACAAAGCACGCCTATCCATCATTCTTTAAATGACTGTAAAGAATGAATAAACTTCTTTTTCAGTGTGGTTTCAGCTTTTTAAGAAAGAGTTACAGCCGGTGAGGCACCTTGCCACCATGCTGCAACCTTCTTGCTGCTCGGTGCCTGCAGACACATCTGTCTGGCTGTTTTCATGCTTCTCTCTTCTCCCTCACTTCAGCAGACCAGCAGACCACAACCACAGGCGCAGTGGGGAAATGCTCCTGTGATGTGGTTTCTGAAATCTGGCTCAGTTTTTCTTCGCTTGGCAAAGGCTTATTCACTTCCATGCTCTGAGCCAATCCTGTTCCCAGTCGATAGCTGTTTGAACGCATTTGAGTGCTGGATTTGGCTTTTTGTGTTCAGCTGCTTTCACAATGACTTCTTCCAACTCAGTGCTCATTCTGGCAAATAAATTCCATTTTTAGTAAGTAGACTTGCCACTTAGCAGGTTTTTTTATTAGTGAGTAGATCTATTCCTACTTCACTTTGATTTTGTTTTCCCTTTTCTTAAATTAAAAATCAAAACCTCATTTCTAAGAACTGTTTAGAGTTTACACTAGACTAAATTTCCAGGCGTAAGTAATATATTGTTCAGTCTTAATGGAAGGAAGGGAAGTGGCAATATCAAGCATTTATATCTCAGTAGAAGTTCACCAGAATTTAACAGAACAAAGAAATATTTCATTGACTGTAAGTGCTCCTTCTCCTCAAAATCCTCCTGCAAAAAATAGAAGAAAAAAGTCTTATAGAACAAGCTGCTACAATGTCAATAATGGAAAGTGTTAAAAAGCCAAGATACGTCATCCCCACTTCCCTGGGTATCCTAGTAATAAGGGTAGGTGGCATCTTATTACTTGTAGCTGGGTAGATTTAGCTGAGTTTCAATATAGTAAAAGGAGAGTAACTTTTCAATACATTTCTGATGGCTATCTGCAACTGTGCCATTAGCCAACACGAATAAGAAGGTGCTTCAGCAACATTCAACAATGCCTCAATTAAAAAACAGCCTTTATTTGGCTTAAATTACAACAGAAAATTGATAAAAGATAGTTTATGAGCTAACAGGTTAAATTCAATGCCTGGAATAATCTTATTGAAGTAAATTCAATGGCGTGGCCTCCAAGGGTACATTTGCTCAAAAACTTTTGAAACAAAATGAACAAAACTGCAAAAGATGCTGCTTTATAGCATTTTATTTAAAATCAATACTGACTTCTATGAACACCAACAAGCTCTGGAGCACCAAGTAAGAAGTACAATCAGCAAACACATCTACAGAAAATATTTATTTTTTAACTCCAGACAATAACTTTTTATTTTCTATGCAGTTCACATCTCCATTGCTCCATTTTCCCCCCATGTAATCTATTAATCATTTTTCAAGAAAATGGTTTTAAACAGGACAGAAACAAAAAATCTTGCATATCCCTTTATCTTCTGCTTATAGGTAAACCACCCAGCCTGATCATTCAGGTTGTTTAAGTTTTGAGTATCTCCTGGCTTTAATTGCCTTGAAACAATTTTTATCATCTCCCTTGCATGTTTCAGTGATGTCTTCTTTTCTCCCTCATAAAAATTGCTGCAGGTCATTAGACACATATTGTCAGACCATTTTGACTACAAAATAGTAATTTACCTTCCCGGTTTGAAAGCCTTATATTTAGGAGGGAACTTTTCTCCAAATGTTTATTCCCAGAGCCATATCCAAACCCAAGGCTACTACTGAAGAGATATCCAGCAAGGATCTTGATGAGCAAATTGAACAAACAAACAAATAAAATTCCTCACTAAAATAATGACAGACTGCTAAGTAGGCTTCTTACTCTCAAATATATTTCATAAATGAAGTTGTCCTAAATGAAGGCAGGCATGTTGCTGACGAGGAAAAGAAAGAAGGAACCTTCCTCCACCTTTATATGGCAAAATCAAGCACTTTGTATTCTTATGAAACTTCTTCTGTTCTTATGAAACTATCATAGAAAGCTTGGGTACACAGCAAAAAGATTTATCAAGGAGAAACCTGACATGTCAATTGCTAAAATGTTTTAAGCCCGTAATAGGATAGAGTGACAGAGAAAGACTTTAGGGAATCTTTTCTTACCCTGATAATCTGATGATCAATGGTTTTTACTCAGGCTGGCAAACTGTCACAAGGGGTCACCTTCATAAGTGGGATTGAAAATGCCCTCACCAGGTCTGCTGATAACAGTAAACTGGGTGGTGAGATGGACATGTCAGAAGGGCTAGCAATGTTACAGTGAGATCTGGACAGGCTGGAAGAGTGGACGAGCAAGGACTGCAGGGAGTTTAACAAAGACAAGTGCAAGGTCCTGCACATGAGACAACATAACCAGAGAGTCCAGTACAGCCTAGGATCTGGGTGTCTGGGCAGCAGCCTTGCTGAAAAGGAGCTGGGGGTGCTGGTGGACAACAAGCTGGATATGATTCAGCAGTGCAGATCTGCAACAACAAAGGCAAATAAGATCCTGGGCTGCATCCACAAGGACATTGGTAGCAGAGATAGGATGTGATCATCCCACTCTACTCAGTACTTGCCAGATTGCTCCTGGAGTACTGTGTCCAGTTTCAGTCTCTGCAATTCAAAAAAGACGCGTACAAACTGGAGAAGGTTCAAAGGAGGACCACAAAGATGATTTAAAGGCTGGAGAAGCTGCCCTGTGAGGAAAGACTGAAGGAGTTAGGTCTTTCCTCCTTGGAGAAGAGAAGGCTCAGGGGGGACCTCATCACAGTTTTCCAGTACTTAAAGGAGTGGCTACAAAGAAGATGGATGCTCTCTTTTCACAAGGAGCTACAAGGAGAGGACAAGGAGCAGTGGGTACAAGTTGTACTGGAAGAGGTTTCATCTTGGCATAAGAAATTTGTTATAGTAAGAACAATCATCCACTGGAGGTTTTCAAGACATGACTGGAAAGGGTGTAGATAATCTCATTTAGGCTCTCTTTTCCATGAAAGGTTTGAACAGATGATTTTTTGAGGTCTCTTCCAACTTGGGCTGTTCTCGTGTTCTATGATCCAAACTACAGTAAAGTAAAAACTTTACTTTACTTTAGTAAAGTACTTTACTTACTAAGAAAATGTTCACATAGTCTTGTTATCAACACATGGCATCCTCCAGAGAGCATCACAACAGTAGTTTCTCCTCATGAGAATAAGAAAAGAGGCCAAATTCATTGGCCAAGTCTTCTCGTTATTAGGCTTCATAGTGTCACTTTCTTACACAGTGTAAGGCAACAATGGCAGAGGTTGTTTTGTGTCATTTCTCAATTTCCAATAATACAGGTCTTGACATGTCTTAAAGAGAGACAGGTAGGTTGAGGTGTTGTGGCACTTTTTGGTTTTGTTTTTTTCCTAATATGTAAGACCTGCAGGAATCCCATTCAAATCTGAAATTCAGAGGCAGATGGGACAGTTCACCATTTGCTTGCTTGAATGAGGTAACATCAGAGATCTCTCCAAAGTGTTTGATTATCTCCTTTGTCTCATCCTCTTACAATTCTCTCAGAGTTTAAATCAGATATGATAAATTATTTGAGGATTTTTTTGACTTGAATAGTTATGTTTTCTGTCCTGGCTCCAATTCATAGTCAGTGAATGACTTAACAAATGGCTTATCTGCTGCACATTACCACTCTTTAACTGTATAAATTCTGGGTGTCTAAAATAGCAAAATTATCATTGTTGCAGCCACCCCTTTTCTCCTTGACGAAGAATTTTGCTGATTTTTTTTCTAAACTAAATTACATATAAATTGTCAGAGATACAGCAGAAGAAAAATTCCACAGTTGAGAAATCATAATAAAATGAGAGGAAAGGATATGGATACAGTAATGCCGGAAAAAAATGGCTAAATATCAGTAAAAAGTGAGAATGAGTGTTTTCTGGTTTTCTTGATGAAAAATAAAGGAAGCTGCATAGGCTGGGAATATTTGGTACATGAAGCATCATTGTAAAAGTGCAGATGGATTGTATGAATCAGTTGGCCGCTGCCTTTATGAAAAACAAACAACCACCCTACTGTTTTTTGGGAAAAGATAGTAAAAATTCTTAATATTACCATCCCTGAAAAGGTAACTTCATTTCAAATAGCTCAAGACGCAAGTCAAAGAAGAGCTCCTCACTGCTGCTGTAGTTACCACTGATTATAGCAGCAAGAATTCTGGAGAATTAAGGTGAGCCATGGCATTCCTCTGGCTTGCTGGATACAGTTGCTACAGAAAAAAATTCTGACCAACACAACCTATGCTGTGGTCTCACGGCCTTTATCCAAACCTCTCTGAAGTCATCAGAAATCTTTCCACTAACTTAAATAAACTCTGACATTCTGTCATAGTGAAATGAACTTGTGGCTAGCACCCAAAGTTCAGGAAAGCTCAAAGGACAAGGTCTAACAAGGGAAAAAAAATAGATATAATAGTAAAGGAGGAGGCCAGGCAGGCCTTGTAAAGAAAAATAGCAGCTTTGGGGCTTTCTCCCCTGAGGCACATCTAAGATGGTGATACGTCTCCCCTGAGGCACGTATAAGATGGGCTCTGCTCCAAACTGATAGGGAACAGAAGAGGGATCGAAGGAAGCTGGGTCAACGAAAAGGGAGCAAGAAGAGCCTGGCACAGCAGAGGGGAATGAAGAATGCAGCTGCAGCCCTTCCACAGAGATCTGCTAAGAGCTGCAGGTATTCAAGATCCTCCAAGTACCTTATGTGTCTCTCCCACTTTCCTATTTCCATTACAAATTCAAGTAAAACTGAAAGCAAAAAAAAGAAGAGGAGACAGAGAAAAGGCTTTGCTTTGGTTGCCAGAGGAAGGAAGTAGGCTAATTATGAGGAAAAAGAAAATATGCAAATCACAGACATATAAAATGCAGTGTCTTGTATTCTGCTACTATAGTAGGATATACTATAAAACTGTGAACTTCAAGGCTATTAGGAACCCAAAGCTTCTCTGAAGTACATCGAGACTGGAAAGATTGGGAAATGTATATGACATAATAAGTGAGGGGGAAGAAAGACACATATTCGGTATGTGTAATACCGAATCAGAATACGGAGGATGAGAAATGGTGTGGTGGTAAGTGGTGTGCACCTGTTGGGTTATCAAAAGGAGGACAGTCCCCTCCCTCCCTCCCTTTGTCACTGTCTCCGGTGACACACACTGCAGAGAGCAACCAACCACCCAGGAGGGTCCCACCCCAGATTGGCTCCTTCATTTGTCCCCAACACACGCCACTGACTTGACGTGGTGGAAATGAAAATCTAGAGCACATCACACATTCTGTCCTCTCATTCAGTTTTAAGGATTTTAGTATTGTTCTCTGTCAGGGGGCTTGTGCCTCACAGAAGTGGAGGTACAAGCCTGCAACTGGTTCTGCCACCAAAAAAATCACATATGACGTGACACAGGCCCTCAAACATATTGAACTATTGAAGGCACAGCTCAACCACAGACTACAAGCTTTTCCAGCTAGTTCATTAATATTTATTCTTCCTCTTTGGTGAGACGCAAAGGTTTAAATTAAATTTCTTTTACCCAGATGTATCTATCTACCTACCTATTATGTTAGATGGGAGACAAAGCTAAACAAAGGGACATTTTCCATTCTTAAACCAAGCAAATCAGTCAAGCAGAAAGTGAAAAGAAAAAAGTGAGCCGAGTTTTTAATGAAGGCCAATGTTGTTAATTGGATTCAATTGGGAAATACTATTATAATTATGACTAGCTATTCTATGCAGCCATAGGTTTATGGGTACATATTGATAAGTTAACATTGAAGAGAAGGTTTATTGCTCAGATTAAATTTTCTGGTTAAAGTGAAGGATCCATAATCAGAAAAGATGATTAAATATGGCCATGGCCTAAACGGTTTCATTCTACTCAGGAGATTCCATCTGCATGAATGAAACAGAACGGTCAGCCTTAGAAAGGGATTATGAGAAGACATGGGAAGAAACAGAACATCCACATGAGAAAACTGGAGGCATCCATAATAATAATAAGCTTGCATTAAGAATGTTTTGACATAAGACTGCACAGAGAGAGCCTTAAAATTTTTCTTCCTGAGAGGTAATGAGCCTGGGTAGTCACAGACCAACTCTGTAACTGTTGCTGTGGGGACAGTCCCTCATCTGGGCATGTGTCATGCTCCATGTGGCAGACGCTACTCACCAGTAGTGACTTCAGTGGAAGGGTTTTGCCTCTCTCCCCTGCCAGCCAGACCAAGCACAAATATTTATTCAAATGGCATAAACAACAGAAACTATTTTTGGAAGAAATAGAAATTCAGTTTATTAGGACTCTGGAAACACAGTGCCAGACTGTGTATAATCAAGCCACTCAAGTCCAGCCATAACATTTAGATTCTATTTACTCTTAATGTATTTTTGTAACTGATTTTTGATGAATCAGCCTTTCAAAAATCTTTACGTAAGCTGTTCTTTGGATTTATATGCAAATACTACCCTTTGTAAACCCAAATGTTGGCATATATTCCTACTACAGTTTACAAGTAGCCTAACTATTTACCTTTCAGATTATTCCTAGATCTGTCTATGGTAAATAGCATCCAAAGACAGGAAAGTGCTATCTTTTGTTACATCACTAAAATAAACAGGCGTGGGGAGTGCAGAAGTCTCTGCTAAAATGCTGACAAGAAGGCTAATCTGAACAAGATGGGGTAGCTCGGTTTTGTTCAGATTATTTTCTTAGCATATGCAATAAGAAGAGTTTGAGAAATTATCTGCATTATAAGTAAGCTAGACTTCAAAGACTGCTAGAGTGTCTAAAAAGTCACTTCCCTTTTTGATGTTCTTAGTTGACCACAATGGTACTCTTGACTGGAACTGAAGTGAGATACCTGAACAGCACCAAATTCAAAACAAGCAACAAAGCAATCTTGTAAAGGCCTGATAAGCTTCTCTACCAGGTCAAGTACACTCAGGAAGAGGTAAGACTGGGAAAGGGACTCTGGACATCCTTCTGCTTAGGAAAGAAGGAATTCCTGTTCTCTTCTTTTCTATGAAAAGGGGAAGAACCCTTCATCTTCTTATGTGCCATGTGTTGCTCCTACAGTAACGGATGCCTCTTAAAATCTGGTAATGTTAGAGATTTGCTTCTACCTACTGTCACAGAAGTTTCCACATTTAAATAATTTCCCTTGCCGTACAGATATCTTCATCCCTGTCTAGTAGCCTGGACTGATCAAAAAAAGTCATTAAGACTACAGAAAAGAAAAGTCAGTCTGAGTTAACAGAGTGAGCATTGAGATAAAGATTGGGCAAACCTATAGCCTCACACATAGTAAGGGGCCCAGAGATAGCCAGTTAGAGCAAAAAGTCTCTAACCTCACTGTTTAAGAGGAAAAGAGATTAAAATTTCAGCTTGTGTCACCTCAGATTTCTGAGAGAACCTCCCACACCCCGTATCGCAGGCGACAGCCAAAGCTGTCATTTCACTGAAATGTCTGTAATATTCATGCTGCATTTTGGTGCAGTCTATAATTAAGTGCTCATATGGAGGCCATCAGATCCACTCAACTTCATTTATGTATTTCTCATTGCAAAGATTCACAAAACACTCCCTCTGAATAAAGCTTTCTGCTTAACATACAGAAACATATAAAATCCCTCCAACAACATATTGCCATATTATACAATACTATAGCCCTAACAATAACTCACACCATTTTGTTACTACACCTTGTATAAGCACCCTCAAACAATGCATTCGAAATGCAAATATACAGGATAAGACAATGAAATAACATGCTACATAACTATATACTGTAATATAACATAAAGACAAAGCACTATTTTCTCTTCCTCATCAGCAAATTAAGTCTTGTTTACATAGGCACTAGAAATATTTAGGATTTAAGGAGTCAGATGTTTTAAAGAGGACAAAGCTCTACACAATAATAAAAAAGCTAGGAAACGTAACAAGGTTTATCTGGGGAGACTTTTAGCTCATTCCCACATATGTTTTTTAAATCTACTTTGTCCCTTGGTGGTACAGAAGCAAATTAGCAACATGGGGAAAGTACTAGGGAAAACAGAAGGTGTACATTAATTTCACACCTAATTATTAATTAATTTGCTCAGGCTCTGCTGGAATAATCAGCACTTGAACGGCTTCACTTGTTCTCAATGAGCCGCTGCAGTGTCTCTGTTTAAAATTCCAGGGGGGGAGAGTTGCAGGAGGCTGAATAGTAATGACTGCAGGGAGGGAGAGCCTGGACCTCCTTCCACGGGACCCGCGCCACGTGCTTTTATAGTACCAAGCATGACTAACACTAGGGTAGATAATGTGATTTCTTTCTGATAGCTGAGTTACACTAGCATAAAAGAGAAGAAAATGAGGATTTGGGTGAAGTATCTCCACTGGTGTTGTGTTGCAGTTAAATAGTTACGAATGTTAAGACAAAGGCACTGTTATTGACATTAGAAAAATAATCCAGGACAAATTTATCTACATAAGGCATTAGGAAACAAGGCTTTAGTGCTCTGATATAAGCAATATGTAGTGTTGGGAGATGACAGATTCTTCTAGCTTATTTAATAACATACAAATAATTTTTGACAAACAGATGATTTGAAAGGCTGGCTGAAATTTTCCTGCAGGCTGCAGCTCTTTCAGATAAAATTATGAAATGCAGCATATTTAAGCAGTTATTTGTACGTTTGATCCAGATTGCCTTTCACTCCCTTCTGTACCTCATGTAGGTTGTAATTTGCTACACATCTCTCCGATAAAAAGCCTTCCATTTATACAAAGTAAGTGACAATTTGAAAAAGAGAATTATTCTTACATAAAGATACAACACGTCTTCTACATCCTATCCTTATTATGTTATCATACGTTATCAAAGG
>JAOTQQ010000023.1:66289374-66313172 GCA_026546715.1 Gallinago undulata
AGAGAATTATTCTTACATAAAGATACAACACGTCTTCTACATCCTATCCTTATTATGTTATCATACGTTATCAAAGGTATCAGAATTTGGTATAAGAACTGTCATTGACCTAGAGAGAACTAAGTAGAGAAAGAGGCCCATGTGAAAACAGGAAAACATTTAGGACCAGATTCAGAAGGAACTCTAGTATAAACAGGACTTGGTAAACTTTATAGCCCAAACTGAAAATTAGGATGCCACCTCCTCATTGGCTCTGAAGATCCCCAAATGCTTGCACTCTTCTGTTTCAGTGTCACAGTGCTCGCTGATGCTGTCTAGCTCAGCCCTAGAAACTGGGAATTCAACACAAACCCACCCCTAGGAGACTTGTAGAGTTGGTGAGGAGCAGGCTAGGCTGAGCAGGACTTTCCTCTTCTCCTGCTGGGGATTTGTGAAGGAGGTCAGGATGTGCCAACGAGGGAAGGAAAGCCAACGAGGGGGAGCTTGCTCTGCAGAGCCACTCGGACGCTTGGGTAGGAGTGAGATGACGGGACTGCCTCCACTGCCCAGACTGATCATGCATTTTATATCACAGTCATGGACGTGAGAGCAATAAAAGGAAAAGCACCGACACTCCCACATCAGTACTCAACCATAACACTACACTGAGCTCCATCTCTGTATGAGATTTTCAGACACGGGAATTTAGCGTTGCTTTGGGAAACTCCCTTCCCCTTCCTGCAGCGCTCCCATTGCGGACTGCTGATAGGGACTTTGCTGACAGAGGAAAGTTTGGGGTCCTTCAGGCTGAAGAGTGCCTAATATGTAGATCTGCCACTGCAAATCTCTCCTCAGAGAGCTATGGCACACTCTGAAAACACACCTGCAGCTTTGCCTAGTCTTGTGGTTTAATCCCAGGTGGGAATTAGGACCACGCAGCTGATCGCTCGCTCTCTCCACCCTCCCAGTAGGGTAGGGAGAAAAAGAGGGGAAAAACACCCTTGTGGGTTTAGAGAAAGACAGCTTAATAGAACAGTAATGCAAGAGAATAATAATAATAGTAAAAGAATATACAAAATAAAGTGATGCAACACAAGGTGCTGTCACCACCCAGTGATAAGTTTCCCAGCCAGTTGTGAGCAGTGATTGCAGACTCCTGCCCACTGGGCAACCCCCATTTGCATACTGAGCCAGATGTCGATGGTCTGCAATATTCCTTTGGCCAGTTTGTCCTGTCTGTGCTCCCTCTCAGCTTCTACGGGAAGCTGAAAAAGTCCTTTACTAATGTAAACACTACTCAGCAACAACTAAAACAGTATGCCTTACCAATGTTGTTCTCATGCTAAATCCAAAATACAGCAGCTACTAGAAAAAAGATTAACTCTATCCCAGCTGAATGCAGGACACCTAGCTTATTCAAGTAATTCTGATGGGCACTTACTGTCAGGAGAGAACATGGACTCCAGATACCAAACCTAGAGAGGCACGCACCTGCAGCCTCAGGGCACCCAAACTCCAGAGCAGGATTTGAGGGACAATCCCTCATTTTCTATTTTCTACCTGCATCTTCTTTGTTCAATAGTTTGGGGAAAGGCAAAAAAAAATGAGTAAGAATTAGCTGAGGGCCTTGGGACACTGAACCTTCCTACGCACTGACTAAAAAATGCTATTTCAATGGTCCCCTTTGGATATCGGGTCCCATTCTGGAATCAAGTCCACCAAATGAGGGCAATGCAGTATATTTCTGTAAGTAATTACAGTCAGCTGCAGAGGACAGCTCATTTCACTAAGCTTAGCTAAGTATTTCAGTCTCTGATGGATAGGAATTGGAGTGTCACGGTTAAAATGCAAAGTATTCTACATATGGATAAATAAGAGAAAGAATAAATGGCTCAGTTCTGAAAAGCGAGACTTTTTGCATCCATTGCCTTCAGAAACAACCGAGAATGTGCAATAACCCTCAGGACTAATCTTCAAGTAACCTCTGAGGCAAGTCATTACAAATATAAGCTAATTTTAAAAATCAGGTGTAAAACCCATAAAATTCCAGCAGAGCTTATTTACTGTTTTATACCAAGATCTATGTTTGTATAAAATTTCATGAAAATTGCACCTAATTTACCATGGGTTATTTCTTGAATAAAAAGTTGGAAGAAAGGGAATAATAATTTCCCTATGTTTTTATATTATTTTCATCACAGTAGGTAACCTACCTGCAATAAAAAAAATGCAGCAACTCTGTTTTGTAATGCTATGTTCATTGTATTGAGTTATATGCAATATAATACACATCAATACCATATGGTGCATAAGCAGTAAAATAAAGAGTATGAAACACAATGGCTTTACACTTATTTAGTGCTATAAACACTATAAAGCATCAGAGTAGCTAGCAAAATTATGCTGAAAACTAAGCAGGAATGAATTTTTGAAGTTTGTGGAGAACTTTGCCAAGAACTACTCAGATGTGAGTATATCCTCCTTAAAACTGGGTTTGAATTTTCCACCGGTGTAATTTAACATAGATCCATCAGCATAAATCAAGGTAATCAACATATATCAGCTTAGAGTCTACATCCACATGGATTCTTCCCTTCAGCTATTGCATTATTCTCCAGTGCAAGTCCAGGAACCCGAGTTATGCAGAAAGAGTGTGCCAAAAGGAAAACAGACTTTAAAATAGTAATTAACACATTATTACCATACTTAACATTGCTACAGGAGCGCTCCAAGGATTCCAAGCAGAACAATCACTCTTCAATCAAGTCATTACATGTTCACAAAACCCATTTTACAGATGAGATATTCATTATGTGAAAGGACTGAAGATTAAACTCCTGATGCTCATCATTAGCTGACTTCTCCTATGCCAGAATCACAGCCCTTTTTCCCCTCAGCAGCACTGTCTTGTACGCTGCAGGTCTGGTGCAGAACACAAGACTGCTCACAAGTCTGGAAAAAAGGTACCTCCTGAATTGAGGGACCTGAGTCCCACCTTGTGGATTTCAATAAGCTTCTAACTCAGGAGAGCAGGGAGTCGCTGTACATTTCTCTGGTAGTTGCCCCAAAAAGGTATGCACATGTACAATTGCATGGTTGGAGGAGATGGTCCCCTTAAAAAAGATTTGAAGAGATGAGTTTTCTGAACTGAGGAAGAGGGGGGATATATTTTTTGCAGTCTGTCCAATTGTCTTCTGAATTTACAGATAGAGATTAAAAAAAAATCAGGACATTTCATGTCTAACAGGCTGTAACATTCAAAGTTCTGGTTGGTGGGAGGAAAGACCTGTCCAACTGAATGGAGCTTTGCAATTTTGCATCCTAAAGCACTGGCAGGGAGCCCTAATAATTTCTGTTATGCCTGGCCTGTGGATAGATTTCTTTATGTTGCTGCAAGCCATATGGCTTTCTGGAAAATTAGGTTTTTTCTTAAAATACTAAAGTAAAAAGTTATATATGACTAATATTTTATTTACTTGCCAATATCTTTTGGGGACAATGATTTAGTTTGGCATAAAATATGTATTACAAAATTTGTAACAGTTACTGTGGAGGTGTATCAATATATAGAAGTATTTGCCTTGTTCCTTGCTTAAATGAATTTGCCTGATAAAACCATACCTCAGTTGGAACTTTACTCCACCATAAAGACTGCTAAAATAAATGTCAATGACAATATTAAGTATTCTGTTTGTTACTTAGAGGTTATTATTCATGTCAGAGAAATGTATTAGCAGATTTACTGAATCAAATTCATTCTTAACACTAAAATTCACTGGAATTATACCAGAGATGATGGTAGCATAATACAATACTGTGACTTGTACTTTTTTTCTTCTCCAAAGAAATGAGATTCATTATCTTAAAGGAATGTCTTTGTGTCACCAGTGAGATTTCATTGCACAACAGATTCTGTTACACAACAGTCTTAAAATCAGTTTTCATTAAAAGATCACTTTTTTTTTGGTGTGAAGACATTCAAGACTTGTGTTTTCCTTCATCCATCTTTCTTTACTCCAGACACAGTATTTGTCCAGACACAGTATTTGTTCAGAGAAGCTCCAAAAACTTCTGTCAGATGTAAAACTATGTTAGGATCCCAGACACTATCTAACTGAAATGAAAGAAAAAGTTTTAAGAGTGCTTTCTGGAATTTAAATAAACAGTGTTGTTACCAAGCAATGCTTTTACTATTTCTTTAAAACATCACTTTGATGCTTGAGGAGGTCACGGTTTGCTAGGACACAAAACAAAGCACACATCTCATGGCGCTGAAAGTACACAGAGGAATAGAGCACGGCATGGTACAGACCAAATTCTGTCCTCCCAGGCAAGTCTTACAAAAGAGTGTAGCTTCAAATGAGCAGCAAAAAGATGATTTGCTTATTTTTCAAGCATTTTATAGCATTCCCAAAAGGAAGAGGACAAAGTTTTCTGTGCGTCATATCTGGCCAGATTAATCTGTACTTCTAGATGAAACCCTTAAGAACAAGGCTATAATTTATATTAACAAAAGAATATAAAACAACAGTTTACATAGCAAATGTCTCAAGTATTTGACTTCCTGCAAATATTAATATTACAGAAAGCACTTGATATGATGGCAAAGGGAGGAAACTGTATTGGTTTTGCCAGTGGGATTCAGAACTATAGCAGGATAAGGCACTGGGAAGGGGAGCTGTAGTTTATCTGGACAGACACAATTTTCAGACAGAGAACAGGGAGGGTGTGGTGGCTCAACAGAACAGCACTTCTATAGGCTTTACAGTCTACAAGGTATAATAAAGGAAGCAATAGCAATGAGATATTTTAGGGAAACCTATAAGACAAAAAGGAATAGCAGTCAGTGTCTGCAGCAGAGTACTGTATCCACAGCTCGTAAGAGCTGAAGAATTAATTCTTAAATGTCAGTGTGGTGGGTGCCAGAATTAATACTATTCTTGGGAGGAAATCTGAAGGAAGTTACTTCAAGGATATGTACAAAAGATGAGCATAAAATCAAGCAATTATAAAAATATTCAACTTCAGGATATCAAAGGACCAGTTTGCAAGGTAGTACAGATCAGGGAGGACAAGACATACAGACAGTTCTAAGGCACAGCAATTCTCGTGTACAACTACTAAAAAAGGCCACCAGGTTTGCTGAGCAGACTCCTGAGAAAGCACAGCGTAATAACTGTTAGCATCACTTAAAATTGTAGCTTTTGTGTTCCATGCACATTTAGGTGAGGGGATTACCTTTAAAACAAATGCAGTTTCTTCCTTGTTTTTCTCTCAAGATGAGACAGTATCAGCTCTGAAAATATAGGAGGATATGGGATGTCCATTTCAACCAGTGAAGACTCACAGGGAAACCTTTGACTCCGTTTTGCACCTCCTTTGGCAGCTGTGTAATTCTTTTCCTCAAAAGTGGCCTTTCTGGGACAACAGTGGTGGGACCTGGGCCCCTGTGCTGGATACTCTGTGAGCTGTCAGAAGATGTGATGTGACAGAGTCACCTCACTTTATGCAGTCCTGGGGTGAAAGATGAAGAAGAGGAGAGCCCTGCTGCAGAGATGCCTTTGCTGGCTTCCATGATTCTCTGCTCAGACCGCAACTGGGATCTGCAAGTCCCTGACCAGGCGACTGCTAGCAAAATGAAAGAAGAGAGTTCTCTAAATTGTTTTGTATTTCTAATGCTGATGATAATTGCCTCGCCTCAGCAGCAAAAAGATTTGACAATTAATGCAGTGTATTGAGTCTAAAGCAAAAGGAGAAGTGGGGAATCAGTGTTAAAGATTCTTTTTGAATAAAAAAACCTGCGATGCCAGTGTGAGATACAGTTGGCCTGAGTGACTCTAGCGCTGATTATAAATGATTAAGATCAAATAGAGGAATGGAGCTGAAAGGAACCCTACAGACAGGCTATAATCTTCCCCCAGTGATCACAGATAATATTTGTAGTGTTTTGAAGTGCTAATGTAGTGCCTACAAATTAGCTAGCAGTTCAGAAAATGTACACGATCCAGACTTCACTGAAGTCAATGAAATGGATAACTTTAACTGCAAGCAACAATAAAATGTTAATTAAAAATATATAATACTTTAGGAATGTTCCACTGGCTTCTGGATTTTTACTAGACAATAGAAGCAATTCCATAACCCCAAGTCAACACCTTTTCTTCATATTCTGTGGTGATACTGTGCAACATATGTCCACAACTATAATATCTATGCCATCAAAATTTTATTTTAGCATACTATAACTAGCCACAAATACAAATACATTTACTGTATTCCAGGTCAATAGGTTCAAAAGTCAGATGTCCACGCAACTCTTGAATATTGCTGCCACCTTCAGGAAACATAGCAAAAAAAACCCATCACCAAAATATTAATTAGAAAAAAAAAAGGAAAATAAACAAAGATTTATTATGTCAATTGGTTATTATATTGTACTTCAGTTACATTAATTTTCATAATGGCATATAAAGATAATTTTATCATCCTCAAATTTCCAACGAAGAAGTAAGTCCAGTGTTAAGAGAATTGCCTAAGGCCAATCACAGCCAGTGACACATACATCCTCAGCTCCTTGAAGTTTCACCAAAAAAGATTTGTGTATCAGAAAATCACTTTATTGGCATTTGGATAGTTATAGTGTCATTGAAGCTTATTTTGTCTTTGATTCATTGAGGCAGTTACTTAGCACTGCAGGGTAGATTTAATCTTCTGTACTGAACCTCAAATCCAGTAGTTACTTTTATAACCACATACAGAGTATCTATTGAAAACTGCATCATAAAATACAGACAGAAAAATCAGAGTCTACATATTCACTGTTAAATTTTGAATCAATAACATTCTTGATTGTTATCGGGCGGGATGGTTCTGAGTTGGTGCTTTACGATGTTATGGGAGAGTCCTATTGATTTCCTGACAGTCTCTCACATTTTTTTTCAGATGAAAGAAATCAGAAGTGGCAGTCTGAAAGCTTTGGTCTTTATGAAATATTAGCATAACTGAAGTTTAATTACCAATTAAGGAAATGGACCCAATTTTTTTTTTTTTTGATTCTCCTAAGAGCTTACACGTGCTTTATATCGACTTAGCTCTCACTAACAAGGTACAAACTCATCTAATGCAACTTTAGACTAAATTCATGATAGTTTACTTCCTTATTTTGAAATGGAACCAATGTAAATTCTGTATAGGAATGTTTTAACACAGGCCTTCCAAGCAGAGCTGACTGTATGAAGCCTGTGAGTCACAGGCCCATTTACCCATCGATTCCTTATTGTTTGTTCTAATGGAAACATCTAGGAATGGGTTAGTATTTCCCCAGAGTGCACAGGGAGGAAAGGACAGATGGTCTCCAAAACAGTAAATTTCCTTTAGAGATTATTTAAAAAGACTTTCCCATCAGCAGTAATATTTTAAGCAGTTTCCTTTTATATATTTATGATTAGATTATGATCTAATGAACTCTCAGAACATGCTCATTGTTCCTCCAAATTTGGGAAACTCCCATGATAAGTGATGTGAGAGGGCAACAAATGCCACAGTGGTCATAAAAGGGTTGATGAAGCGTCTTCACATTTTATTTAGGGGCTCAAGAACTTCAGGGATGTCAGAATATTCAGAAAGGTAGGGTAGGCTGCTTGTGTTATCTCCAGAACCAGATTTCACACTCATTTCTCCTTTCCTGACATCTATCTTAGTCCTGGTTAGGGACACTGTAAAGTGGGGATATCCTGGCTGCTCCTGGTCTTGATTTAGCTCTGGAATGGAGTATAGAAAATTGTTTGTTTGTTTGTTTGTTTGTTTGTTTGTTTTTTTATATCAAGTGTTGTTTCCCCTCCCATTTAGTTCTTTGCTATATACTCCTTTGAAAACCTTATCAGCCAAGAATAAGCATGAAGTGAGATTTCCATACATAGTGGTTATTCTAAGTTATTCTGTTAGATACTAAAGCCCAGCCTCTTTAGTTTGCTAAAACAAAGGTCCTACTTACTGCATTGCAGAAAGTCTTAAACATTCATGCTGTGTATCAACTACGTAAAACCAAAATCTCTCCAGACCTTTGTACGCCATCCACAAAAGTGTGGTCTTGTGGACAGTCACAATGAAGGAAAAAAAAGGAGGCGGCAGGGCAGAACAGAGCAGAAAGGGAAGAAAGGAGAGAAATTATGGCCCTGGTGTAATGACATGAGCATTAAAACCAGACGTTCCCACTACTACCATTAGCCATAGAAAAGATTTCTTTGTTGCCCACGTTCTTTTCCTATCTGAACCGCCACATTGGAGACACTGCAGAAACATTTTAAATTTACAGAAATTTGGAATAAATTAGAAATTCAATTTCTGGGACATGTTCAAGGTACGGGGAGAGAATTTTCATATTAATCATCAGGTACAGAAAATAAACTTCTCTGTAATGCTTAAATGACTCACATCTCTATAATATTTCACAATTTGAAACTTTGCTTACTTTACATTCTACACATTCTAAGAACAGGTACATTTGCTGTTTCCTCTAAGTTTCTAAAATTATAGAAGTCAGCACTATGACTTTCTATGAGCATTGAATTTCTAAAAAGAGTTGTTTGTATCTCACGTCTTCCTGAGTTAGGGCTAGGAGCCAGGGGTTTTCCTGTTTGTACAACTGGGAGAGAACATCTGGGATATTTCTGCTGTTGAAAAGGATGCTTCTGTCTAAGAGACAGCGGCATTTCACCAGAGTGAAATCCACATGAGCTATTTTGCAGTGATTTCAACTTCTCTCATGTGACTGACATCCATGCATATAAACATAATGCACTTCAGAATAGTGTTGCTCACTCTGAGTACCACCCTCAGAAAGTATCTGCCCGGATGCACCCTAATGATCACACCAAATGTGACTGGAGATCTGTCACCTTGGCTCAGGAGAAAGGGCTCCAGCTTCCAATTGTTGCAAAACATGTGGCAAAAGAAGCTGGATGAAACACATAAGGTGGAAAAGAGCAGAAAGGAATAGAAGGATTTGAGAAGCACCCCAGGTACCACAAGAACATTTTCCTGTGATGCCACTACAACTGCAATTTGTCTTATAAAGTGTTTTATAAGATAGGAAAGCCATGATAAAATGGAGGCTTTTTCAGTAAGGACTAGGAACGCTGAATGTTATGTAGACTGGATTCCTTTATTTCATACCAGCTGTGAAACTGAGGTGCTGTCATTTGAATCGGCGCTTGTGAGGTGACAGCCAAATGAGCGGTGTCGTACCACAGCACAGCACTTCTCGGCTGGCATGGGGGCAGAAGAGAAGCAAACCTCTCTATTGCCCGTGAAAGGGAAGCCTGGCTTAGGCCAAGAATTAGCTGCTGTCGCTTGTAGCCCATTCCAAACTGCACTTAAAAGAGTGCATGGCTGAGCTGACAGGACTCTGCTCAGGACCCTTTGCAAGCAGCAGCCAGCAGACAATTGCTCTCATTTTTCTTTTGTGGGTACCTGAGGGCCCAGCCACTTCGAAGTGAACCACGGACTCCTTTGTTACTCCTCAAATTCTTGTTTCTGAGGAACTAACAGTAAGATGGATTTCTGTTTCAATTCCTGAATCATCATTTTCAATAGGAATACTGTATTTTCATGCTTGACCCCAACACGCTAGTAGTTCTACTGTGAGAGCAGATTCCTTCCTGTCAGTAGAGCTCTATTAACTGAAGGGATGACAGATCCACTTATGGGACATTTTGCCAGGGAGGATTAGCATTACTGACATAAAGGATAAAAATGTACAGTGTGCCACTTTACATGTTAGCACTGTCAACACCATTATGAGTGTTTATTATAACTCATTTCTGCTTGTTATAGCTAAACTAATGGAAACTGATTTTAAATCAAAATGTTTTCACTGTTTTCTGTTATGACTTTATTTGCTGAATAGAAAAGAATCCCATTTGCTATTTTTGTAGTATTTCCTCCACCTCAGGAGGGGATGGAGAGTTAAAGAGCACTGGAAAACACCTCGCTGTTCGTATTTTCATTTATTGAGACAATCTTGTCACTTGCTGATGTCAATTGGGAGTAAACGGTGCCAGCGCATTCCTTTGGTTTCAGCAGAAAACCTGTACGCTGGGGGTGACAGGGGGACCTAACAGACCTAACAGAAACAAGCCCCAACAGATCGACCTGGAGACGGAGAGAGACAAGTTCTCTGTGGCTGAATGGGTTTTGCTGAGGGGTGGGTGTGGAGGGGGCTCTTTTAAGTGCACTGTTTGGAATGGGCTACAAGTGATAGCAGCTTATTCCCGGCCTAAGCCAGGCTCCCCTTTCACGGGCAATAGAGAGGTTTGCTTCTCTTCTGCCCCCATGCCAGCCGAGAAGTGCTGGTTTTTTATCGATAAATGCGTCCCACGTTACCCCGGCTGCGGGTTCCCCCGTGCCGTGGCCCAGCCGCAGGGTACTTCACCACAGCCCTGAAAATGCGGGAGGAATGCGGGTCAGCCTTTTTCCTAGGCTGGTGCTATTCTTCGTTTTACATAATTCGGCCAACAACGCAGAGACCACAAAAAAAAAAAAAAAGGCAAACAAACAAACAAAAAAAGAGGTCCTTCTGTAAAGGAGGATCAGGAGACCCCCACAGCCCGGGCCTTCATGCCCGACCACCTCTGGGGGGTCTGCCGGTCTTCTGGCCCTTCCCGCACCGCCACTGCCCAGGGAAAGGTGCGGCGACGAAGAGCCCGGGGCCAGCGAGGGCCGAGGCTCCCACCTCGGGGCGGGCTTGGGACGGGGAGAGCGGCTCTCCCCAGCCCGGGCAGGGGCAGCGGGCGGCGAGCGGAGGCGGCCCGGCCCTCCAGCCGGCCTCTCGCGATGTTGCCAAGGGCCCTCCGAGAGTCGGCAGCGGGCGCCGCCGGTTGCTAAGGGCCGCCGCCGGGGGAGACGCGCGGCCGCCGCCGCCACCGGGAAGGGCCGGACACCGCCTCAAGGTGATTCCCGCCGGCCCGGGGGGTTGCTCGGCTCGGTACGGTGCGGTGCGGGGGCACGCAGCCGGGGGGGGCCGGGCACCGCGACGCCCTTCTCTGTCAACCGCCGGGCCCCCCCCCGCCCGGAGCCTGGGCGGAACTGGGAGTGCGGGGGCCCGGGGCCGAGCCGGGCCGAGGGAGAGGGCACTCGGAGACCTCCACGGGGTGCGGGGGAGAGCGGAGAGGGCTGCCGTAACCTGGGCGAGTAGGTCCAGGGTGCCCTGGCCAAGGCCGTCTGTGCTTTTTAGCCGTAGCGTGAGAGAAGGATCTGGTCGTGTTTTGCCTCTTCTCCTGAGGCTTTTAGAAAGACAAGCTGCTGCTGAACGTGAGTTGTCGCGATATATCTGGTTACTGCCAAAGCCAGATACGCAGTTGTATGATTTAGATTAGATATCGGGAAGAAATTTTTCACTCTGACGGTGGTGAGACGCTGGAACAGGTTGCCCAGGGAAGTCGTAGATGCCCCATCCCTGGAGCTGGTTGCTCAAAGCCCCATCTCCAGCTCTGATGGGAGGTGTCCCTGCCCATGGCAGGGGGATTGGAACTCAATGGTCTTTAAGGTCCCTTCTAACACAAACCATTCTATGATTCTGTTACTGATGATAAAAACGGAGCGGGGGGTGGGAATTCTCACAGTGCTTGTATTTCTGTTAACTGCTGTCATTGGTTTGTTGCTAAAATTGATCACTTTTTTGTTGTTGTTCAAAGCCTTGCTCAAGCAAAGGCTTCTGTGAGGACAAATACTGGCTTGCAGCAGGCCACTTCCAAATAGTCTTATGGGTTTTGGGGCAGGGCAGGCCTTGCAATTGTGGGACAGTGCTGGGAAAATGTATTTGAGCTTGACAAGGCTGCACAGACTGGGCTTGGAGTAAGATTATTTTTTTTTAGGGAGAAAATGATCATTTAAATTTTGTCTGAAAATCTGAGTGAGGGTATGTTTTCTGGGGGAAGAAAATCCCTTAAAACCACCAAAAAACTGAATACAACAAGCCACAAAACTTTACAAATGAATTTTAAGATAACTGTCTCCGCTAGTGATTACAAAGATGAACTAAGACTTTTCAAAACGAACTGAGATGAGACTGCATATTGTCATGCTTTGTCTTGATACATAGTTTGAGTAGGGCTTTGCACCAGTTGCCAACAAGTATCCAGATACTGGATATTATTATTAGTATTAGGATATTATGCAGTGTTAAGGTCAAAATTTAAGACTTATGAGAGAGGTTTCTATAGACCTAAAAGTGCATTGACTTTATTTAAGTATCTTGAGACTTTAATTTATAAGGAAGGACTGCAAATTAGGGAGTTAAGATTATTGCAAAGGATTTGTGGTTGTTTTTTTTTTTTTAAATTTTATTTTAATGCTGTTTCAGGAAAGATGATTGATTTAATGTTGAATTGTGTTTGATCAAAGTAAAATGTTCAGCAGCTGTGCTATTTACTACAGAGACCTGCTAACTCAAGGAAGCATTACCTTTCAAAAAGGGTAACTCCTCCAGCTGGTCCTATATGGCTTTGATTTTTTGTTAGTGAAGAGTGTTTGTCTGAAAATGTGATTTATTATATTGTCTCTTCCAAGTGTGTATATTGTTTATTCACAGGTGCATAGAGAATCTTTGAGGTTTTTTTTTTAATAAAAAAATGTCAAAGTTCTCAAAATCATTCTTCCTAAGAATAGAAATACATAAGCTAGAACTGCCACTGGAGGTTGGAAGTTTTCTTGGCATATAAAGAAGTTTAAACCATGAATTTAGGTTAATTTATTAATCAAGATAGAAATGGAGCTTTTGGGGTTTTTTGCAACGCTTGAAAATTAAACCAGTAAGACACTGTCTTCTGAACTTAACAGATGGTTCCAGTTTCTCACTGCTGCTGCTCCTCCCAGTTTTTCCCAGTAGCAGTAGGGTTAAGATGACAGGACTCTGTCAGGTCACTGCTGTTGATTACCTTATGCAGGGAAATTAAACAGTTTTGGTAATTCCACCTGGCCCTTGCAAAAGCTTTCCAGCACCTTTGATCATGGGCATGGCAACAGCTCTAAGTCGAGGGATCCAAAAATCAGAAGGGGGTAGTAATAGTAGATGAGAATCAGCTGAGGGACGTGTAGATGTTTCTAATCAAGATACAGTCATTACATCTGTAGAAAACCCTTTTTTTAAAAATCATGATGAAGTCTTGTGCCTATTTGATGGGCAAGTCCTTAAACAACTATGAACAGGAATATTCAGGCTTTTCTTAATGCAATATCTCATTTAAGAATATTGTACTAAGATAACAGGACGTTTATTAAAACTGATTTGACTATTTTGTTTCTAGTTTGTCTGAAGATAAGATCTGTCAAATAGCTACCTGTCTGTGATCGTGTCATTTGATTGAATATCCCATGTTAACAGCAAAAAAAGTGGCATTTTAAGGGATTTTTGCTTTTCTTGGCATCTTGAGGGGAGGGAAAAAAACACAAAACTATGAGAGCTTGTTATTTTTTATTTGCTTTATACAGATGTCTCACTTTACAAGTGAAGATGAAGCTCTGTTGCAGTCTATGCTTAGACAGTTGCTGCAGAGCGTGAAGGAAAAAATCACTGGAGCCCCATCAGTGGAATGTGCAGAAGAGATTCTCTTGCATTTGGAAGAAACAGATGAGAATTTTCACAAGTAAAAATACTTTTGCTATTTTTAATATTTTGAAGGATGTGAAATGTGTTGAACTACATTATTAGTAGGAAATATTTACAATTTGTATTGCTGTGTGAATGTCAACTCACAGAATATGCTAATTTAGAGAATAGAGTTTTTTTCTTTTTTTTTTTTTTTGCACTCTTGGTAATACATTTTTACTGTAGTAGTAATTGATGAGCTTTTTGTGAGAGAGTAACTTACAAAACTCCCTAACTTAGCCAACTCTGATGCATGTGTACATGTAATATATGAAATGCACAGGGAAGAAGAAGCTAAAAGTTGAAATTTACATGTAACTTTGAAAGAGAAATATTTATTTAAAGGAAGATATGCACAGTCAAAAAACCCCATAAACAAACAAACAAAACCCATGTGAAATTACTGCTGTCAATATTTCTTCTTAGGACTTAAGGAGAATACCCAGGACGAGGGAGGAAACAATGCATATATTTCATACATAGCTTTCCCCTTTAGAACAGTGAAAACATGGCATTCATTACTCTTTCTGGTATGTTAAAAAATTGGTGCTCCTAAAGATATGTTCTTTTCATGAGAAAAGTTCTAACTTACATTTTGTGGAAAATCAAGTCATGCTTTAAATGCAGAATGTGAGTTACTGTCTGGCGCTGGACTAGTTCTGGAGGTATTCTGGTCTCGTTCATGACCCGCAGCATTATAGGCTGGTTTTCATGGAAGGTCAGAGAGGTCATATAGTGATTTATTAGTGAGATCATTAAGAAACTTTCTCCTTGACCCTTACCCCGTCCATCCAGACTGCATCTCCTTTATTAGTAGTGTGTGCTTTTGGATTGTCCAATATGCTAGTTCAGCTCAGCATTTTGATCAGCACTGTTTCTGCCTCATGGTTATTTTGCATCAGTGATTTTATCAGATTTTGAGGCCTTACTTTGTCCCTTGTTCCCCAAAGACAGAAAAGACAGAAACACAGGCTCCTCAGAAACCTAATAAGAAAGAAAATGGAATCAAGCTCAAAATTCAAGTGTAGTGGTAGAAATCAGGATTTTTAATTATATCAGTAACACGTTTTCTGTTGTATTTTTTCCTTAAAGTCAAGTCCTTAAGTTAACACTCCTCCTACTCCCTGCTATCCCGTGCTTTCTTTGTAAGCCCAGCCAGATCAGTCTGATTTGATTCTGCATGGGAAGAAATGGTTCTATCATTGCTGAAACACTTATTTGTTACAAAACATTTCTAAGGTGGAAGAGTGATGCAGAAGATCAAGGCTAGGACATTGGATAGACATAAATGTAGTGGCATGATAAATTATTTGATTGCTGTGTATTTCAGAGCAAAGCAGTCACTGCAAAAATGTATACCCTGTCATAAAACAAATGGGAGAAAGTTTTATGAAAGCTTTCATTCAGTGAAGAGTCATGTGCAATTTCATTATTGCAGAAGTAAAAAGCCAGTCTACAAGACAAATGAAAATGTAAATAAACATCTTTGCATCTTTCGGGAGATGTATTTTTGTTACTTTCACTGAGAACGAAAGTGATGTAGGAATAGGAGTAAGTGGAGCGGATGGAACTTGAGGTAGGCAATCCAGTGAGGAAGTATGTGTAGACAATTTTCTGTGCTTATTTTTTTTTAATGTATCTTGAATATGGTCTGATAGTTATTAATTTATTCATATGCAAGAAAGGCAAAAGTTTCTGCCTGTTGTAAAAGTTGCTTTTATTTACATTTGCGTTTTATAGCTTTGGACTCTGTTACTACATTATGAACTGACTTTTTAATTCAAATCTTTTTCACCCTGTATTTATCCAAGTTAACACAAAATAGTGACATATCTGCATTTGATATAATGAACATATAACGATGCATCTACTGTATATTTATGATTACTTTTTTGTGTGCTTGCTGTCATACAAATCAAAAGGCTAACCAAAAATTGTTTGTATGCTCTGAGTGCTACTTTTTTTAGCAATTTCTATAGCTAATACAGAGTCTGAGGACCCAGCGAGAATCTTTCTGATTATTCTTTGGTTTCAACAAGTTTCTGTGAGTATCTAATAATAAGAGCACAAAGTGCCAATTTCCTTATGTTTAACATGTACATGCAATCACAGACAGCTAGTTTGTCAGTTTGAATGAGATCTTCTGCATACTGTCATGACACATAGACTTTTGTAAGCCTTAGGTGTGCTCATATACTAGAATTTATAAATTATTTTGTGTGTTTTTTCTCATTTTGTATGTATACTGCATAAATAGTAATAGCAGATGGATGCACCATAAAACAGTGCTATGTTCAGGATTCTCCAAGTAATGTTTCTTTTGGAATTCTAAATTTGAGATTTCCTGTTATTCTATGATTTTTGTTTACAAAACCTTAATCATTTGTGTGAATAGATTTTTGCATTTAGAAGAAGCACAAAAGGAAATTGGAAACTATTTGGTATTGTTTCTTCCTGGCATATGCTGATAACAACCATATTGAAGAAGATAAAACTTTATTATGTTTTTTTACACCGTTGAAGTTTATTTCTCTGCAGGTCATAAACCCTTTCAGTAAAGTAACAGGTTTGCTGAGAGAGAAGACAGCAAATGTTAATATAATGTTGAAAATATTTGATGGTGAACTCAAAGCAATCTGTTACATTTTAATTTTGTGTATTTGTTGCAGCTATGAGTTTGTGAAATACCTTAGACAACACATAAATAATACTGTGGGATCTGTGATTGAAGAAGAAACAGAAAAATGTACTTCTGCTCAAAATCAGGGTGAAGTATCTGGCTATAACATGCTTGTCCAACATGTTACTAAAAAGACACGTGAATCAAAAGAGTGAGTATATACATATAATTCAAATTTTTGTTTATTCTTGGTCTTTGCCTTCCTTTCTCTTTTCCAGAACTTGAATTCTGAACTAATAGGTGGCAAAAGTAATTCTTTGTTTTCAAAAATCAGAGCTAAGCAATTAATATATTCCCACCCTACATTGCAATTTGTCATGCTTCGTCTCACTCTGAAATTAAAATTATGAACTATTGCATAAAAAGGTAAGTAGCAAATCTGAAGTTTTTTGATCTATCTAGGACTGGAGTTGGGCAGGGTTAGGATTCAAGAGAAGAATCACTACTTTGTACTATTTCACTAGCTACTAGTTAAATTCAGTTGTAATATGGAAGTTGGCTTAAAGAAAAAATTGCTTTTATCAGGTATTAAAGTTTGGTAATTTCCTTAGACATAAATGGAGAGTCTGCATGACAGTGTTGTTTTCTAAAAAAACTTTAAAAATATAAATTATAAATATAAATTAGAATGTTGTTGTTTGTTGTTTTGGTTTTGGTTTTTTTTAAATTTCTTCCTGGGGTTAGCAAGTCAGGTGTCCTATGGGAGTAGTATGTTTAGTCAGATCTGCTTTCATTGACCAGTTCAAAAATTGAAGTTTGAGTTAGCTGGCTTTGTATTTTGGTGTACATGCTAAGGTACTTCTGCAGTGATGTCCGTATAACATAGAATTGGTATGTGGACTAATTGCGTATAATTATTCAAGATTTTTTGACTCAGACTGTCATACGGCCAGAAATCAGTAGGTGTGCAAAACCATGTATCAGCACATTACAGGGTCTGCGCTCCAGATTACTTGACTTTGAATATCATATTTAGTAAAGAAGCCTTAAATAGAAGAAAACTAGTGCCAGTTAAATTATTTTCTTAGTCGTCTCTTCCAAACTAACTTTATTCACCTTCCTATGGACATTAAAATAACTTTTCCTTGGAATACAGAGGCTGGTAGCTCTCTTACTGGATTTTCACACTTTGGATTTCAAATTGCATAGGCAGATAATTGCCATGATTCTTTTAAGGGGCAGTTAGTAGTACTTTTAAAATGGATTTTACTATGTACTGCTGTTATTTCCAGAAAATATGTAAATCTTAAAAAGTTTAGTGTATGTATCACATTGGCTTTGCAATCCCTGTACAAAATCTAACTACATCATAATGCTTAAAGCAGTTCTAAAAGTATTATGTTTTTAATTAAAACAAATAGTATACTTCTGTCATCATAGTGAATCAGGTCCTTGCCTCTCTATTTTTAGTTGTCATAGAGAGCTATGATGAGGGTTTGAACTGAAGTTGAAGCATTACAGTGTGAAAACAATGAAACTACAGAGAGAACCTGAAATGGTGAATGATGAAAAATGAAAAAACAGCCAACCAGCCCCTCCCTATTTTAGCATCAGTGGTTGTTTTTATGTGTTGCAGAGGAAAAAAACCAAAAAAGGCAATTTTTGACTCTTGTATATTTTAGCCACTAAAATTATTTTATCCACTTTTTCAGCTGAACTACTTTTTTCACCCATTTTTATTGCATGATGGTAACTTAATCTCCATCTCTCTTTTTAGTGGAACTGGGATTTTATTATTTTATTGTGATACCTATTGTTCGCTTGTTCACTATGTGTCCTCAGTAAGAAAGGAATTAAAAAACAGTGTATGTTTCTGTTCTAGAAGATTTTATTTTCTGTTTGGTTTTTTTTTTCCCCAAAAAGATTTCTTATCTAGAAGCACACAAAAATGTTTTATGAATCATCCTTTTCTTGTCACCTGTTTGCAAGTCTTCTGAACTCTGATCGAGCATTAATTGTGTATCGCTGTGATGATCTTGATATCATTTCAGGATCATTCAAAGTTCCAGTTTTGTTCATTGCAATTACTCATTTTCTGTGGAAGGTAGTGTGCTTAAAGGTAATTATGGAGAAAAATGTCTTAAGGAATCTAACTCCTTAGTGGTACATTCAGTATTTTCATAGTGCAGTCATTTATGTTAGAAAGCAGTTCTTAATCAACTACTTTTGGTTTTTATTTTCACTTAGAAAACAGATGTTTGGATGACTGGTTTTCAAATTATGCTGTTTGTGTACTTTTTTCTTGAGGATTGGGACCTTAGGGTTTTTGTGCTTGTTAAAGTTGGTTGAAAAAGCTCCAATAAACTAAATATGACTATCTTATAGTTTTCATTTGAGAGGTAGGAGGATATTAAAGCAGAATACGGTAATTTATGTGAAATAAGTTTGGTGACTTTGGTGACTGTGAAATAAGTAATAGTGGCCTTAAAGTAAAAAATAATTTGAACTAAAATACCAATATTTTACAATAGGATGTTTTTCTGAAGCATCTTTTATTTTGAGTTGCTTCCTTATGGATATTATTATTCAACTTATGTAACTTAGAAAAAATCTGTTTTTTTTGAAAGAAAATTGGTTTGTGCGCATGACCCGTACTGAAGATCTTTAATCATGATGGTGTGTTCTCTTCTATTGCTTCTGCTCGAGAAAAATTCAGGAGAAAAATTGGATGTAGAATTTGAAGAAACATAAACAGTAACGAGAATGGGCCTGTTTCCTCGAGGACAGATTCTTCCTCTTGGTGGATTCACATTGTTCTTTCATAAGAATCTCCCAGAAGAGAATTATATTAGTGGCATTACATTGAATGCTTTTAGAAGGGGAAAAGGGAATTTTATTATACATTTAAAATATAGCTATTTGAAACTTTTAAGGTACATACATACTTTGTTGCTCATTTTAGATTTGTATTTGGTTTTCATTCATTTCTGTAAATTCAGTGAGTTAAGGTCTAAGTAGCATTATGCCATATTCAGTTATTCATGATAACTTTTAATCAGTATTTTTTATGATTTTTAATATTAAAACCATCTTTACTTTGAAGATACAGGGAAATGATGCATGCCTTGAAGAATGTCATGATGGTTGTGGTAGAGTCTTTAATTAACAAGTTTGAAGAAGATCGGCTGCATAATAAGGAGCTGGATAGTAAAACAAAGAAAGAACATCAGAGTGGCTATTATACAGACAACTGTTCTGACAGTGACTCCTCGTTTAACCAAGTACAATGTGTTTTCTCTCTATGTTACGAAATAAGCGTGGTGCTATAAAATTGTTAAGTTTCTGTCAGTGGAGATTGAGAAGCAGCCCTAAAAAGAGATTAATCCTTCCTATCTTTGATACATCCTAAGACGAATTAATTCCCTTTCTTTCACTCTGAAGTGCTAAGCTTATACTAGCTGTCTAACTTTTAGACAGCATTTGCTAGATGAGATTAATCTGATGCCCATATGCTCTAAAGTACCTATGCAAGTACTGCATAGGAAAATATAAAATAGTGGTAAAAGCAGTACATCATCTAACTTTTTGTGATTTTATTTTAGGAGCCAAGTAATGTGCAGTTCATTTCCAGACTACTGCACTATGCTATATTACTTACTGAATGAATTATTATAAAGGATTTTATGAAGATACAGGAAACTTTTAAGTAAAGCAAAGCAAAATATATAACAAGAATTTTGTTGCTGTAAATTTAACTTTGGGCAAAAGGCAGAGAACATTTAGATTGTTGGCTTTAATGTTAAATTAGTATAAATGCTGAAGTCTTAATTATTAAAAGTAATTTAGATATCAGAAAGACTGATGATTTTAATCTTCTGCTGTTCAGATTGATAAAATATTCTAATGATAATTTTATGATATATATTACAGAGTTATACGTTCATGAGTCAAGAACAGTTGCAGCTGCTTGTAGAAAGGCTTGACCCTATTCAGCCTAAGGAAGTAAGTTTCAAAGAAGAACTGAAATGTTAATACAAATGAGTGTTTGTGGCTATTGGAAAACATACTCTACGTACATAAGAGTTCACATGAACCTAGGTGGAATCTTGTCTGTCTTCGTTCATAGATCTTGGTTTCAGTGCAGCAACTGCTCTGCAGTTCATTGTTCATAACCATTTGGTTTAAAGGCTAGCATTGAAGCAAATACCTGATTTATTTATTTTTTGTTAGGAGTTTATGTACTATAGATGGACATTTTTAGTTTGGAAAAAGTTGTTCTGTGGGAAATAAAGTTACTGAAGCTTATTTTGCTGTAAAAGGGCCCCTTGCCCTTCTTGGTAACTTCCCTGTTGTCCCTTGTGTTAGCCCTCTCAGAAGAGAGAGGTGCCTGCTGATTTGCCAGCTGGCTGCTGCCAGGTGGAATATATAAAGTCCAAATTAGTTTTGCCTTCCTGTCAGTGGCAGTACTAATTTGGGTCTCTAACCACCAATCAGCACCAGCTGCTGATATTTTCAAAGCTTGGAGAAACATCATTTTAAGAGTGCTGTCTCAGTAAGATTTGTTTGGGATTGGCAGTTGAGAGAGGTCTGGTAGATGGGAGCTGGTATAAACATTCTGATCGAGTTTTCTCAGAAAACCAGGTAAAAAATCTGATGCTATTCAATGTTGTTAAAATTTCCTATAGTTTGTTTCAGTAATATGAAAGAAATTACTAGAGATAAAAATTGCCTACAAATAAAAAAAAAGGTAATTTTAAATTATTAAGATTATAATGCTGATGAAAATTCAGCAGCTCAAACATAGCGTCTAGTAACTGTTTCCCTTACTGAATTTTTAGAGAGCAGATTGGTAGTATTTGGTGATAGTTTTGTATATTTTCTGATAAGAAACATATTTTCTGAAAAGAAAATACTTGATTACAAGCAGAGAGTAGAGCAGAATGCTTGCATCCAGTATTGAAAGCCTATATATAAAATTATTTTCGTGCTTCTTCAAATATACATTTGAGTTTTTTGTTTCTTAGTGATGTAGAAGTTTGTCTAAATCACCACAAAAAATATAGCAGAAGATAAATTTTCTGGAGGGCCTTATCTGTTCTACAGTCAGGTCCTGTTTTCTTCCTTCCTCCAAATTATCTGGTAAATTATGTATTTGAGAGGTTGCTGTGAAAGGATTTGTGGTGTTTATCTTTTTGACCACTTCAGGTTCGCCAAGAGGCTTTGCAGACACTGTGCTTTGCCCCTCCTTCTGATATACTGAACTCTGAGAGTTGGCCAAATCTGCGTAAGCATCTAACGATGTCTCTGTCAGATCCTGATGCAACATTCAGTGTAAGCTAATGTTCCATATTTAGTTATTAGATGTGTAGCCTTAGTAAAGAGTACTGAAAAGGAATAAGTTACACGTGCATTATGAGCAGTCCAGCCAGGGTCCCAAGACGTTTTATTATTTGTGTATGTATCCAATAAACTCTTTTTGTTGTAAAAGAACTATGTAATTCCAGTAGGTCTTGATTTAAAGGGTTACAGCAGGATTTCAATAGGTTTTTTAGGTACTAGAGTACTCGTTTGTATACCTTTTAATGAGAATCAGAGGTTTGTATGTCTTTTAGCAAACAGACATGAAAAAAGTTGACAAAACTCTTCTGTAAAACGTCACGTTCATATTTCCTGTTTGTCTGGTATATGCTTCATGATGATGAGAAGATGATACATATTAATATTATACAGGCACTAATGAGGAAAAAATGGCAGCTGTTTAAAACTGCTTTTAGATTATTTATTATGTGAATTAGGCCTTTTTTCTTTTTCTTTGAATTTTAAAGTGATTATTAAATATATGAAAGTTGCTAAAACTTTTTGCTGTTGTAAATATGACAGCTGCTGTCATGTATTTCTGTTTCAGCTGAGAAGGTCTACAGTTTTTTTTGAAACAATACTAGTTACAAGTCATTGATACGTTTAATAATACAAAAACATTAATATTAATGGAAAAGTACAGTAATGTTCCCTCATCTGCTTCTTTGTATCTCAGTGAGGTGCTGTCAATTAAAATATTCTAGTAAAATTTCCTTTGGGACCACCGAAACCTACAGTCCAAGCTGTATATTTTTATCAAATATGCTTCACGTCTGTAGAGGTATCTGAGCAATATGTACTATTAAGAACAGCGCCACTACATATTGATTATTGTGCAATAATAATACACAGTTACATGACTATTTAATATATTGCTTGCTTTTTCTCCCTTAGGAGAAAATCCTTAGATTCTATGCAAAAACATTTTCTTCTTCTCCATTTAATATGACAAGAGAAGTCTATACAAGTTTAGGTATGTGCATTTAATTACGTTTAAGACTTCACAAGTCCTGTACTTCATGAAAATCAGTTAACTTCTATAATGAAGCTGTACAATACAGTCCGTTTTACCACTATTGTCATGGAGATGAGTTGGTTTTGGTGGTTTTTTTCCTTCTTTTTTAGCAAAACACTTGGAATTGTACTTTCTTTCTGGGGAATATTCTCTTCGTATTTCAGCTGGTCTGGATGTATTGAACACAGACATAAATCGTTTACTTAAAAAGGTATAAATGAAATTTCTACACCTTTTTTGTCATTACTGACACATTATGCATTATTCATTTTTTATTTTAATAATTATATTTTCAGATCCGCCTTTTAAATGAGTACCAAAAGGAAGCTCCCTCTTCCTGGATTCGTCATCCAGAAAAGTGTGTCACATTCAAAAATCTGTCACTTTTTCTTAATTTAATGATTTTCATCATATAACTAGATGCATATGATTTTAGCATAAGGTTGATTACAGAATGCACAGGTGCCTGGTCAGTGATAAGGGGGTAAATATAAATAGAGGGTGGGAAAAGGAGAATAAGGAAGTTGCGTAGGAGTAGTCATGGGTAATATTAAAGCTGCTTACTTGTCTTTTGAAGTGTTCTAAGTGCTTTTTAACAAAAATAATTCAGATGTCTTACAGAGTAACAACTGTAGTAAAATGTGTAATTGTGAGGAAAATACACATGTATATTATTCATTTTATTCGTGGTAATGCAGAGTTAATATTCTTACAAGATCAAGTTAAAGTTGTTGATATTTATGATTTATTGGAATAATGAGGTTTTACCAGAAATTTGTTTGTGAGTATTACTGGTGAAAAGATTTAAGTGATTTTGTTTTCTGTTCATTTTTCCGTTTTTGTGTCATAAGGTATATGGAAGAAGTAGTGGAGAGTACCTTGTCACTTCTGTCGGTAAAACATGAGCCTAACCATCCTGCCTCTCCAGATTTTTTGAGTCCAATCTACTTCTTGGCTCTGTTAGATATCAAAGCAGTATGGTTTAAAAAGTGGACGGTAAGCAAAACAAATGCAACCCAGCAATCCACAACTTGTTCCTGTCTGACATGTATTTTGAAAAGTTTGATTTATGACTGACATTATCACAGACCTGTGGTGACCTGATAACAACCTATAATAAGCACTGTAATTAAGGAAGTCTGGTATTTATTTTTCGGGGGGGGGGGGGGGGGGGGGCAATT
>JAOTQQ010000023.1:66322456-66369165 GCA_026546715.1 Gallinago undulata
GGAAGAGGAGATTGCAAATATTTGCCTTATATAGTTAGATGCTATTGGAATTTTCTCAAGGGACCATAATGAAGAGTGCCAGGCAGGAGTTGTTGTCTTACATGTGTACTTGGATATCTCATGGAGCATAGAGTCTTTACAAAATTTCAATTTGATCACTCTTCTAATGCTTTTTCTGCATGAAAAAGCTTGGGTCCAACACTTCTGTGTATTCTGCTTTAGTAACAAATTTACTGAACAAGGTTTATGGATCTCTGCTTTATTCCCTAAACTTTTCTATTTTCATTGTTCTGATAGCTGTATGCAGTGTGAAAATTCTTATCTATTACTATAAAAATTTAGTTAAGATGGAAAAATGACAGCAGATGCTGCGAGATCAGTTTTCAAAAAGTTCACAGTGAAGTAAAATTCAAACAAATGTTTGAATCATTAAAATAAGATCGGCAGTATTCAGGTAAAGGTAGCATACAAAGTTTCCACTTTGGATTCCAGCTAAAATAAAAGCATATTTAAACTATAGGTATTAGAACTCTTAGTGTAAAGCCAAAATTTATCTGTGTTGTTTTACTTCATACTGAAAAATGGAACCATCTCTTTTTCTCCTCCAGGGATTGTAAAATATTTTCTTAGAGAAGGATTAGACCAAGGTGTAAATAAAAACAGTCTAAAAAGCTAAAGATTCTTTTTGGAGGTGCGGAGGCAGAAGAAATACTGAATGCAAGGGAGAGAGAATGGAACAGCTATTTTGCCTGTCAAATGATGTATGCTTTTACTATGATTAGAAAATTTAAAAGTATAGTCAGAATGTAAACAGGCAGAAAATATTAGAAAGATTGAACATGAATAGATAGGATGCTTAAGTCACCAGCTTGTGGGTGTTTCTCACTGCTTTTATATAGGAATAGTATCATGAAAGCATATGTTTTGTTTGAAAATAAAATATATCATTAGTTAGTCATATGACAGTAAACTGTTTCTCATCAAAGGATGTTGGTTTTGAAACTTAGGTTCTTCCTTGCTTGAGAACTTTAGGATTTCAATGAATTAAGGAGTTCAGTTCACTTGAATCATGCTGTGCTGTCCTATTGTGTAACTAGTCAGTCTCACTTGAACTAACCTGTTACTCTTTTTAGTGTTTATCACAATCAGAGTGTTACATGCTTTTGATGGGCTTTTCCAGTTATTTGCTCTAAAGCGCCACAGCATTTGCACATGCACAAAAGACTTCTTTGCACATTAAAATAATTTATTATGGTATAGAACATCATTTAGACAAATTGTTTTGACACATACAAGATAAGTAGGCTGAATGTGTCAAATTTTAAAACAATCATGAAACATTTAGCTGACAAAATGCCATTTCTTTAAGTTGCTTTGGTGGTCAAATTGAGACTGAAGTGGAATCTACATATTCAGGATTATAGGAGTTGACGAGTTAATACAGGAAAGTCACATTTTCAGCTCTGCCATCTTGATTAATTTTCAAATTATTTTCTGTAATTTTTCAATTTTAAAGCATCTGCAGTTATAACATATTCTACCATTTATAGTGTAGCAAAAAGGGTGGACTTTGGTGGACTCTATCCAAGCAGTAGTCAGTTTCTTAATGGATAGACCGGCAGTTTGTTTCCTCCTATTTAATGCATCTCCTGGAGTTTTAAGGCTGGGGAAGTAACAATTTTTTTTTCTTAGCAGAGTCTGCTGGAATTCTGGGACAGAATTTGTACAGATGATAGTAAGAGGGGAACTTAACAGATCCAGGAGGACTGACTAGCTGAATAGAAGAATCTTTTGTGGATTTATTAGAGGATGCTTATAAGAGAGCAACCAAACAAATGATTGCTTGATTTCATTTCAGTGGTGCAGTATGCTTTTAACCCCTGGAAACATAAACCAGCTTAAATCATTCATCTTAAATATACAGTGGGTTTGGCACCAGTTATTTTCAAATATCAATTCAATTAGAAAATCTGTCAAATATAAAAATATGTATATATATTTATGTCTGTACCTCTAATTATACCCATACTGATATAGATACCTTTATATATTATATAAATAAATAAAATAAAAATTCACATAATTGCTTAAGAAATTTGCTGCTGTAAGTTGTTGAATCCAGAGGCTTTTATTTCCATTATCTGTGATAGAAGTAGACTGCAGAATTGCTTTCTGTGTTGTTTTTTTCTTTTGTTTGGTTAGTTTCTTTTTTTGTTTTTTTAATACTGATTTTTTGCTTTTGGAATCTCCACTTAAAAAGTAGAAAGAAAGCATTTTTTATTTTAAGAATTTCAGTAAAATTTTTAAAAAATGTACTAGCTTTAAAATGAATTATGCCCAAGGAAAAAATAAAAAATAAGCTTTTCTGGAATAAAAAAAAAATGTAGTGGAATAGTGTATTCTGTGCCAAACACTAGACTACAACCTGATCACTGTTATTTTTTTAATGTATAATGAGGAAATGAGCAAGATCTACAGTTTAAAAATGGTGTAAATGTTGTGTAAGGAGTTATTTATTTTCTTATTTTACAGACAAGTTTGCTTTCAGAAAGAGTACCCACTCCTGTAACTGGTGCGGACTCGACTTCATCAATAAATCTAGAGTCCAAAAACATGTAAGTTGATGCTTAATTTATGCACATGCAAAGGTATGAGCACAAACTGCTACTTTAGCCACAGTTGAGGCATCTTACAACCCCGTGGTTTTTTGCCAGAAGCGTAGGAGTAGGTAAAGAGATTGAAGTCATCCTAGCATAGGTCTGAGTAGAGTTACAAAATTGTTGTTGGCCTTTCAGGACTTTCTTGGCTTACAGAGTTGTGTCTGATCTATGTAAAATGGACTTATGATTGATTCTCTCTGACTACGGAAATTGGTTTGAGGAAAATGTGAATTAGAAAGCATAAAAGAAAATAGCCATCAGAGTTTATCTTACGGCTTTGATGTGGTGGCTGTTCTGCTGAATGGTATCCATGCCTTCAAAATATTATGCAGCAAGATTGGCATCATTCTGGCTGAAAGCCTTATGTGTATTAAGTGAATGGCATAGTCCCTTTTATACTAAAACTTAATGTTCCTGTATAGAAGTTTATATGCATTAAGATGAGAAATATACCAATATTTGTCAGGCTGAACATTCATGTTGATATTGGTGTTAATGCAGAACTGTGTTAATTAAGTAGACTCTTGGTAATACTTGGTTGTACTTTGCTGTAGATTTCATGTGTAATTTGCAAAGATACCTCAACAATTATTACTCTGGTCTGTGGTGGTGGTGTGTACTGGTTATAGCAATTCCAATCTAGTGATAAATAGAAATGTAGGGATACAAAGCACTGACTGAGGAAGCTGTTACTAAGCACTATCATTGACATAAGCTGTAATTTCCTTCTAGCATCTAGATTTTTCATTTAACTATGGAACAACATGTGCTTATATTTTCTGGGGGAAATTTTTGCTCCTGAGTGTGAATGGCAGGGATTCTGCAGGAGAAGTGGTTAAAGTCTGGGGTAATGGTTAACTGCTACCAGGAAAGCCACTTGCTGCTTTCTGATTATAGGAATCAAAAATGAGAAATGAGAACTAGAGATGAGAATCCAGTAAGCAAATACTTATTAGAGAATTACACAGAATCACAGAAATCAGGCTTATATGAGTCTAGTGTTGGTACCTAGTCAAAGGTGATGTAATTGCTTCACTTTTCTTTGCAGGGCATAGAATATTTTGTAGGGCAGACTTTTTATTCTTGCAATTGGTGTTCTTCCTACCATATATGTAGAAAATATTTTCCATTTACTGCTGTTAGTATGTGAAGCTATTGTGTTTATATAGCATCTTATTGTCATAATTCCATACTTTTTTGTAGCAGGAGCCTTTATCTCCTCAAACACGAGTTTTTATTAGTTTCTCATAGAGTTTTTACATTGCTGAGAAATTCTGTGCCTGCTTTGCCAGTTTGTAACTACCACATCAATAGCTTAAAAGACTTTTCTAGAGTCGAATAGTAACTCATAAGTCATTTAAGGATGGCATGGGCCTTTTGGGTTCTCCATTACATCATCTTCTGTGTTCTTACCTAACCTAAGTTCTGCCAGGATGAGTTGGAATGTTTGTACAAAATACATTCTAATACATGTTACAACTTTTCCAAATGCCTTTTAAAACTAACATAAACATAAGGAGTAAACATAGAATTCAGTGAATGAACTGTTGTTTTTCAAAGTAAAAAATCATAATCTTTCTTTTTTATCATGCTTTTTTACATACTTTAAAAAATGATTATTTTGTTATTCTTGCAGTTTGCTATGGGAAGAGACTTTGTTAGAAGCCTTGCTAAATTTTTCTGCCACACCCAAAGGACTATTTTTGCTTCATAGTACGGGTGCCATGAATGACTGTGTGAACTTTATGTTCAGCAGTTTCTCAAAAAAACTCCAGGTAAGTATCATAGAGTCTGTATAGTTTTTCTTACTTATAATGATTATCATAAAATAAAGAAGAAAGGAAAATAATAAAATAAATCCAGGTATCATTTTGTCACTAAACTTCTGCAAAAATGAATTTAAAATGTAGCTTATAATCTTTCATATTGGTGCCACACAAGTTTGTTGGATGTTACTCTTCAATGTCAGGTATTTATTTAGGTTTTTTTTGCCTTTTTACTCTAAAGTTTGAAGCACTAAGCAAAATATATATATATTTTTTTCTAAGTGCATATGTTTCTGTACTACATTGGTAGGTGGTGTTGAAATCTAGATATACTAGACAATACATGAAATGTAACCAAAAATCAGATAATATGCATTTTAGGGGAAAAAACATGATAATACAGACATCCTACTGAATGTGCGCATAAACCATTATAATACTAACATTTTTATTCTTTGCTGATGTTGCATGTCTCAGCCATAGTATTTTGCATTTAGATTTTGCTAACAAACTTTAATAAAGATACTTGGTTTAGAATCTGACTAAGTCTGTAGAGGATAATATCTATGAACTCTTCAAAACAAGTGCAGGAAAGATCAATATTTAAGAGATCATTTGAGAGTTTCATGTCCTTTGAATAACTAACACTGTGCTTTTATATTTGTTACTAACAGACAAATGAATATGAAGAGTTTGGCAATAGAGTGATTATTACACAAATTGCGACAACACCAACAGGTGCAGTAGCTCTACAGAGTTCAGGTAAATTGAAGAATGATGTTATTATGTATACTTACATGTTGTAGTGTTGCATATTAGAAAAAGGTCGTGAGAAAGTTGATGTTTTTAACGTCTGAGAGGAATAATTACGCAGTATTAGCAAAGACTGCTTAAATGTCTATTGATTTATTCTTGATGGAAATTTATTCTTTCCAACTTTTAGTTCATTCACTTATCCTGATGCTGGGTTTTGTTTTGTTTTCTTAAATTAAGCAAAATCTTTACTTCATTGGTTTAGATTTCCAGAAATTTCCTGTTTGTGAAGACATTTATAGCTGTTAAATAATAAGTTGCTAACAATATGCAAGTGCTTCTAATTGATCTACGGATCAGAATTAATAACTGTTGATTTCTGTAACTTGTATGTACTTTTCCATGGCTACTGACTGCTCAAAGACTGAGAAACTGCAAAGGCCTGAATGCCATTGGTGCTCTTGTAAAATAAATAGTAAGATGGAATTAAAATTATCTGAATTGATGATTATTCTTTTATGTCAATTTGTGCCACAAAGTCCCTGCAGATTCATTCTCAGATAACTCAACTGTTGCCATCCCACTCCATGGTCTAGGTAGTCATTATGTTGAAACTAGAATCTTATCAATAAAGCTTATCAATAAAGCTACTCTCTTAAGTTGCTAAGGTACAAAAGTTGCAAATATCTTCTCTGAGTATCTAGAAGCGGCTGGTGTGTAATTAAAATGATTTGACTGAAAGACTGTCAGAAAGGCAGGCAAATTCTGCCAGTCAGGGAAACTGATTGTTAGTTGCTTATAATTTATGCCTCTGGGATCTTTCAGAAAGCAGGGAGCAGATCTACTTAAGGAGTAACCCATCTGTGCGGTTTAAGGTTCTCAGCCAACTTGCTGCTTCTTATGGCCCTTGGCATCAAAGACAAATAGTAGACCAAAAATAACCAGCATTAATTTTCAACCTTTAGAGGAAGTTGTGCAATGAATGTAAAGTTTTTATTATAGCTATAGTTTCGGAGTAGGATGGCTATTTTTCCTCTTCTATTTTAATATTAACATTTTAAATTCAGCTTGTAGTGCTTCTCTTAAAAAGATTTTTCCAGTCCTTAACTTTTCATTTTGCTGTGTTTTCATTTACTAATGAGCTATAATAAATCTGTATTTTTAAAACTACAGAGCCAATGCTAGCTAAAGCTTGATCTGTAGCAGTCAGCAGCTTATTTACATGGCAGTTATATAAATATCCTACTCCAGTGTAATAATCTTTGCTAACTATTGCTGTAGATTTTAGATTGAATATAAGCAGACTGCTGCAGAAATGTAGTTTGACTAAAGGATTGAGAGTAGCAGGGAGAGTAACCCTCAGGCAGTCTTTCTCATGAAATCTTAGTCCACAATGTAGAGAATTTTGAGAATCTGAGTTAGAATTATGGTGTAAAATGTTTTTTTTAATATCAAAATTGTTTTTCTGGTATTCTTGGCATTCTGATGATTAGAATAAAAATTTGGTTTAGGTTTCATAAAGGCACTTGTAACTGAATTATGGGCTCTTTTGGAGTGTGGAAAAGATGACGTGAGGATAATCCAACCCAAATCTACTCCGGTTGACCCTATTGACCAAAGCTGTCAGAAGGTGAGAAATTACTTAGTCTTCTGTAATGGCATGGAAAAAAGCAGGGCTGTGTTACAGATAGGATGATATATACGTTTCTGTAAATTTTTGTCATGACTATACCTGCTTATTGGCACATGGAGCAAAATTAGTGTAATACACTAGTCAAATGATGACTGAAAGGATTCTTGTACTGCATGGCAGGTAACAATGCCAAGGATCCATTAAAGTCAATATAAAATAATAAATAACAGTCATGCCAAAAGTGAAAGTCTTAAAATATTGGCCATCAGTTCATGTCTGCTATTACTGTAGTAATAACAAGAAGAGTGGCGTGCTTTAGAGTATGCTGTGTAGTCCAGTTGTAATGTCCAATTGTAAAATTGGACAGATAATGCATATTTCACAGACACTACTATCATTTTAGATTATATAGACAGTTGTGAGGGTTTGCAGTCTTATTTTGGCCAGTTCTATGTCAAGTTCATCCTACAAAGAAGAATAAGAATAACTTAAACTTTAAAAAATATTTGCTATTAATTTTATTTGGTTATACTTAACTGAGTTACATTCCCTTTTGTCCCTCTTCTTTTTTTTTCTTTCTCTAGTCTTTTCTGTCTCTGATAAACTTGCTCACTTACCCTGCAGTTTTTGAGCTCCTGAATAAACAAGATATACCCAATAAACCACTGTATTCACTCCGCGAAGTACCTACAGATATTATTGTAAGTATAATTTTTAATTTGAAGGAAAAATAAATAATTCTGTGAAGACATTTTCCTGACAAAATGTTACTGTAATAATAGAATATGATTTTTCTTCTTACTGAAAGATTTTGAAATTTTCTGCACTTTATATAATATACAGCATGAGGGCAGTATATGCACATACCACTTGATGTTAACCTAAATTTTCAGTTTGAAATCTTAAGGATGGTATAAAACTCTATGCCTAATTTAAAGATCATCTTCCATGACTTGTGTTAGAATTGTGGTTTTCCATAGAGAAAAAAAGTCACATACAAAACCACCTCTCTATGTGCATGTAGATACATGCTGGAAAATCTCTATACTTGTATTTTATATAATATTGCTTTATCATGCTGTCTATGGATTTAAACAAAAATTAAGAAAAAACACCAAACAAAAAACCTCAGGCTACCTCAATAGCACAGATGATTCACACACAGAAGAAATCACTGTTTGGAAAGTTACTTGTTCAGTCCTAAGAAAAATGATGTTACCATTTCTGTATTTAGTAGTATTTTGTATTAGATATTATCCAAGTGCAGTGTATTTTATTTTTTTTTTTCATCTACAAAGCATAGGTAAATTTAATGTGTGACCTTGACTGGCAGTTAAAATCAGATTATTTTTTTCTAATGAGTTAGCACTTTGAATTGCTGTGTGCTAAAGAGTTTGTTTAGCGCAACCTGTGGAATGGTAGTAGTTGAAGTTGTTTAGACAGTGTATAGCATAATCGTGCACTTTTATGTTTGAAGGGGATTTTTCTAGTTCTTCTTTGTAACACTGTTTGGGTGATTTAAGGAGAAAACGGGATGATAAATTTCATTTTTCCAGTACACTCAACGTTGGTGTGTCCACCTATGGATATTTCTGTCCAGTCATCAAGTTTTCTGAGGCACTTGTAGCAGGGGACATAGATGTATGTTGAACACCTCAATGTTTGAGACCTTTCAGATTGGGGTTGGTCTTAATGATTTTCATGACTTTTGAAAGCCTATGTTGTGTTGGCTTTGAATGAATTCAGTAGTTTGTTGGAATTCTCTCTATCACAAATAGCAATTCTGATATAATTGTTCAAAGTTCCCTGTAACACTGTTACAGGTGGTTTAGATGGGGTTTGTATCTCACGCTGTGCAGCAGTGGGTTTTGTACGCCTAAGCTAGAGATCCAGGGTTATGTGGTTAACAGAAGGGAAATACTCACTTCATCAAATTTTAATTTAATGTATAATGGCTAAGTCCGAGTACTCAGAAAACTTCTGGCGTTAAGCGGACATAAAGATTTGTTATAACTATGGGTTTGGGTGGTGATAGCAGAAAGCTAAACATAAAAAAAAATGTCCAGATGTAACCGGTTGAAAGCAATTTTGGTGCCACTAGAAGACTTGGTTAGAAGAGCTAATTGCTTTGCGTGCTTCATTTTTCTATATTTCTGAATCATGTCACATTGCCACAGAATCTGACTTGTTGTATTTATGCTGAATTATATTAGATAATGCAGAGAACTTAATCATCTTTGTATGACCGTTATTTCTTAAACACACAGGATATAAATATTTTCCTCCTTGGTATTTTTGTCTAACCAGTTGCATCATTGACTGAACAGATTTTCAGTTGAGCTTTTACTACTTTTAACTTTTGACTAATAAGGTTTTTATTTTGTGCCCCTAAGAAATTTTTTCTTAATACATGCCAGGTTTTTTTTTACTGTTTGCCATATAAAAATACTTTAGAAAATGGAGCAGATGAATAAAGGTCCTTCTGTCTTCCTTCACTCTTCCTTTACTCTTCCTTTGAGAGGTTCCACAGTACATATATTCAATGGAATCTGGCTTGGAAAGTACCCTCCAGATCTGTAGCTTTGAAAGACGTGCTTAAGCAGGTGAAATTATTTTTTTTCTTTTTTTTTTTCTCTCCCGCAGTGATCATGCTTATATTTAGATGGTGTATCCTATCTATTCAAAGTAGATGACATCCACCTGTAGTATTTAAGCTATGCACGTTTTTCTGATCCGACTTTGTGTTGGACTCTGTTCACTGCCTTCCTTACTAATATACCAAATCACAGGTTGGTCTGTTTCTCAATAGTCCTTTCTCTCTGCCTGCTCTGTCTACTCTTTTGCAGGCTCCAAGCTTTGACGTATAGATGAAAGAAGGAGGTTGTTGGCAGAGAAATATTCCTTGGCATTTAACTCTTTGCACCTGTAAATATCTAAAGAGCCCTAACCCCCCAAAAATCAGTTGCTTGCATTACCAATTTTATGAACAGCATTGAGGACCGAGTTTAATTATTTTACTGTGAATTTCATTGTGAACATACTATGTGGAAAAAGGACATTCTTCACAGCCCTCTCCCCTACCACCCAAAAAAAATCTATTAAGGAAAATAGGGTTTCACTTTATTTTAAATAACAGTGCATTTTATGAAGCCAGTTTACTCTGAGAAGTTCTAGAGTGTTTTTTGTTGTGTTTTGGTTTAGTTTTTTTTCTGTTTCCTGGTACTGGGAGTTTAACTTGTGATGTTTACTTTTCTGTGTTGAAAAACAGAGCTTTGGTTAATTTCATGAAAGTATGGATCCTAACTTTTCTCTTATATCATACTGAAGTGACTCGTTGATCTAAGCATTTGAATAGTAACTCTCTGCTGTCTCTGAGACTATGCTTCTTAAATGTGGAGAAAATAATTTGGATTAAATCCAAACTTTTAAATAAAGCCTATAAGACTTTTTGTAGTTTTTCTTCTGACCATAGCACAGCAATCTGTCTCTGAGATGATAACATCAGTGAATGTTTTTCTGCATTTCTTGGTCTTTTAATGAAATAATTTCTTCCGAAGCTGTTTGGATATGCAGTAAACCAGAGGGGAAGATAATTAGATTGGATTTGTGGAAGAAGTGGGAAGCAGCCACAGGTTGTTGTCTGTTACATGAGATGCTGTAGGATGAAAGATGTAAGCCTCAACATCCTAGCTAGGCCTTGTTACACTGAGAATAAATGGCTGTGTTTTGAAGCATGTAGTACTAACAAGTGTTAGAAAGGGTATTATACTAAAGGATTTGCTGTGCTTTTCATTAAAATAAATGTATACACATTTCAAACATACAAAACGCCCAGTTTAACATTTTTGTTGTGGTTTAATACTAAATAAAAACTAGAGTACTTGATATGCTAGGATGTTTTTGTATGTTTAGTGATGTATTTTTTTTAACAGATTTTTTTTTGCCTCTAACCTTCTGTATGATTTATTTTTACCATTGAATGTTATGGTGGAAAGCCCCTCTTATAGAAATAGTTTCAGTATGCTGTTTAATAAGAGGTCTCATTTTATAGTAAGCATTCCTATAAAACTATTATGTGCATAAAATAAAATATCCTACATGAGTTTTTTTACATTTGTCTTCCTTTGGCAGGATATTATTGACAGGCTTATAATTTTGAATTCAGAAGCTAAAATTCATTCCTTATTCAGTTATGAACAATCACATATCTTTGGTCTGAGGTAAGATGCTCATTTTTTATTCTCTGGTCACATTAACTAAATAGAATATAACATGCTTGGATGTGTTGCTTCTGATAAGATAACATTGGTTTATATTATGCATGAAGGTGAAATTCCTCCTTTTTTAACATAAGAAGATTAAATGAAAAATGATCTGCAAAATGAGAATAGCAATAAATCTAGTCTTATTACCTGTAAATGAATATACTGCAGTATGATAACCAGTAATAGAAATTGCATGTTGTTATTTTGCCTAATTCATTGAAAAGAAAATCCATTGTAGTGCATAAAACAAAAATCATAACAAAATACTAAAATAAACAAGGTATTTTTTTACCATTTTATATTGGTTTGGTTTATCTAGTCTCCCGTACTTTATTTTTTTTTTAATGTATTGGTTTAATTTTCACCAATTTCACCAAAACTAACTTTGAGAAGGAGAGTAGCATTTGATCCCAAATATTTCTAGAACCTGAAGGTATGCTTAAAATAACACTCATGCTGTCGTGCTCATGTTTTGTAATACTTAGTGCTTTATAATATTTTAATATAGAAATTATTTTCTGCATTTTTCTTTTTTCTAAAGTGAGTGTATGAATCCTTGAATTCACTTTTTTGTTATGAATGTATTTTGTGCAATTCAAGTAAAAGATCTGCTGGATTTTGCTTCATAGTATGGAAAACTTTGATAACCTCTCTTGGGCAAGATATAGCCCAATTGATTAAGTACTGCAACATTAGCTTTCTGCAGCTGAATTTGTACTTTGATATCACAGTAAAATTATTTCATACTGTATATGAATAACCATAAGATACAGTACAATTTCCTGATAAGGGTGAGCATGGGGGGAGGTGGACAATAACAGAATTTGGAGTTGGGAGATATATGCTTTTGTCATATAAATCAGAAGTTATAAATTCTATTTTGAAGGAAATCACTAGTTGAATAGGAATGAGAAGTCCTAAAATAAAACTTGAAAAATAAGATTATATTCTTCATTTAGGATTATATTGACTCCATAAAAAGCTTTATAGAACTCCCATTGATTTAATTAAGGATAAGGGAAAGTGAGATGTTTTACAGTTTAAAATAGTAGTTGGCTTTTAGATTGTGTTCTGCCTTTATAAGGTAAAAGAACAGATTTCTTCTACGATGATATTAGGAACCCTCATAAGGTATAGGCAAAAATGAATTAATCAGTCTGATTGTATAGGGGGTTGACTCCCATGCTATAGGACAGAGACTGTTACACAAATATGTGGATCGTGTGTTGAATGCTTTTAATAATTTTAGCAAAGCCTGTACCCTTGTGAAGCAACAGAACCTACCCATAACTCCACATATGAGCAATGTAACAAGCTCATCTGTAATCCTGTAAAAGCAGCTATGTTGTTACACAGGTGAGATGAGCTTCAGAGTTCACTGTGGTAATGCCATGTTCTGCTGGACGCTGATAAAGTCAAAAACCAAGTGAAAATCCAGTCAAAATGCCAGATTTCAAGAAAAGATTAAGCAGTATTTTCAGTATGGAAGCCTACTCATAGGTCGGTATCTTAATAGCTGGTAATCAGAAAGAGGAAAATTTTAAAAAACATTTCAATGTAATTTTCAATAAACGCTTTGTGTTCTGCAGGGACTTTTGGAATCTCAGTGGTACTTGATTTTTAACAGATTCAGTCATGGCGGTGTTTTTGTTGTTTGGGTTTCGTTTTGTTTGGGGGTTTTTTTTGTGTGGTTTTTTTTTTTTTTAGTTCAAAAGACCTGTTCCTTTCCCCCTGCCTTTCATTGCCTTTCTTATATAAGAAAGGAAGATACAATTCTAGGGATTTTAACGTGGGCCTGTGTATTCTACAAATAATGTGAGACTGTTTTCTTATTGATTAAATGGCTTTTCATGTGGGGATTGCCGTAAAAATGCTTTTTGCAAATAATAGAGAATTGGCACATATAAGCCTATTATTATGATTAATTCAACTGCCTGCACGCGTTTTTATTATTACCTAGTTATTCAAAGTTCCCTATTAAAACAATACCGGAATTCTGGATGATTCTGGAATTTGTTGTGATTACTGTATTGTTTACAGTATTAAGGCTTGCAAGAACTCTAGGCTATACTATCTGAGCATGAGGTAAGCAGTTCATTTTAAATACCTTTTGATTCCAAGTTCCCTGAGCTTTTCTGTGAGCACTGCTGGCAGCAGGTATGTGTGTTCTGTAAAGTGAACTTTGCCTCGCATAGTTGGTTTGCTCCTTGACCAGATTTCTTCAAGAATACCAAATTCATCAGCAGTTAGATCAAATAATATCAGATGCTTAACAGATCTGAAAATTTAGAAAGCTAATTAGAAAGAGCAAAAGATCTACATTTCTCTTTGCTGCTATGTAGAATTAAAATATTTAAATGTTTATGGTAACTGCAACATTGAACTAACAGTTTTCTGGCCAAATGATTTTGGTGAAAAATTTGTCTAGAAATATTTCTTTTTGCTAGACTTTATAGCAATAGTACACCCAAATGCACATTCTTTAGTAGTTCACAGATCTACACAGCTGTATAGTTTGTTATTTGGTCAGGTGTATGGCTCACCCTGAGCTGAGTGCTGAACTTCAGATCCATTTTAACTTAGAGGGCTCTGAGGTCCTTTAACTCACTTTTATTGTTCAAAAGAGTTACAAATTTGCTTACTTGAATGTTAAGCAACTTCTGCAATTTAGAACTTGTCCTGGTTTCAGTTGGGATAGAGTTAATTTTCTTCCTAATACTACTGTGTTTTGGATTTAGTGTGAGAATAATGTGGATAAGAAGTATTGTTTTAGTTGTCTCTAAGTAATGCTTGTATTAAGTCAAGGACTTTTTCAGCTTCCCATAGAAGCTGAGAGGGAGCACAGAGAGGAAAAACTGGCCAAAGGAATATTCCAGACCACAGACATCATGCTCAGTATATAAATGGGGATTCCCCAGTGGGCAGGAATCTGCAATCACTGCTTGGGACGGGCTGGGCAATTGATTGTTGGGTGGTGAGCAATTGCATTGCACATCACTTGTTTTGTGCAGTCTTTTGTCATTATTATTGTTGTTTTCTCATCCTTTGCTGTCCTATTAAATTGTTTTTATCTCAACCCACAAATTTTAATTTTTTCCCCCTGATTCTCTCTCCAATCCCACTGCAGGGGTGGAGAGTTGTGAGTGAGCAACCGGCTGCATGGTGTTTGGCTGCCTGCTGTGTTAAACCACAACTGGACCATGCTTTTCTTCATGTGTATACTGTGCTTCAGTGACTTAAAATTATTTTGGTTACTAGCTGTGTAACTATAGTGATTTCCACAGTCTGTTTAATCCAAAAAGCACAGATGTATCTATTATTTTTTTTTCAGGTTAATATTGTGTTTTTTGGTGGATGATTGTTTTCATTTTGAATAAAATAAGTATGAATACTGAATTCTGAACTATTATTACAAAGGACAGTCCTGCGGAGGCTCCCTTTTCAGGCTTGCCCATTCTGAGGAGTAGTGTGCATGCAGGAGAAATCAAAGGGAAAATGGAAGGAAGGTAGATAAGGTTTTGCATAGCCAATATCTCTCAGTCTATAAAGACTGCTCCTACAGTGCATTGATACAAACTAGGTCCTGTGTGATCAAAGTAAAATACTGAGTTTCAAAGCAAGTTGTAGCCTGGTGCAACTTTATTTTTTGTAATTCTTAACTTGGAAGTATCTTGGTCTAGGATTCTACTTCAGTAGTTTCACAAATGCTGATCTGGTATTCCTTTAATTGCAGCTGTTGTGTGCATCTAGAACAAGTTTTATTCACGTGAAGTTTCCTTTAAAAATTATTACTCAAAGGGAAGCCTTAGGCAATAAGTTGGAGATACAAATAGAAAAGTGAAAGTATATAAACAGTTCTGAATTTGTGTATACAAAGATTTTCAAACTGTCAATTCAACTTTCAAGTTCAAAGCATATTTGTACTTTAGAAGCAGGAAGATTCTCAATTGGCCAATATTGGTTGATAAAAGAACACTGAAGGCTGTCTCAGTCACTCCTTTGTACAGCCTGAAAATCTGGGTGCACGAGAACTGGTACAAAAATTCTCAGTAGTCTTTCTATTTTAGAAGATTCTGAACTTAAATTGCTGTCAGAACACAAATCCTAGAGAAAGGGAATTCACAGCATTAATCAAAGTAATACATTTTTAACCTAATAAACAGAGAATTTTCTTAATTTAGTGATCAGCTTTGTTTCTCTTATACAAGTGTACCCATTGACCCATTGATTTTATCTTAGAAGTTATTGGGATGTGAGAAAAAAAAATAAATTCATAAAGGTGTGACACTAGAGGTCCTAACCATCTCCCTTTCAAGGCCGAGCTCTTTGAATCTCTGTAACTTAGATTAAGAAAGGGATTAAGTAAACAGCTGTAGCATTCTTTTCTTTCAGACTGATTAATTATATGGCATCAAGGCAACTTATCTGATATTTCAGTATAGTGGATACATCCATGAGCTATAAGTTTTTACAGCCTGCCAAGAAAATGTATGCATAAAATATATTTTCAAAGCATCTGCCTACAGCATTATCCAGGCATTCTCTCTATTCATAAACTCAATTTTCAGTGAAAGTTAGTGACACTGTGTTAGCTCGAATAAAGTGTGGCAAAAACCAGATTTTTACCTTCAATAATCAACCTTCTGTCCCTGAAGAGTATTAATATTCCAAAATAAACTCAAAGATACTGAGTCAGTTTGCATAAAAATCAGGAGAAACAGTATTAGTGGCAACAGGCATAGACTGTGGGCCTACAAAATTAGTAAGGGGAAGATTTGGGAAAGAATTTCAATGGCTTACGCTATATTGACATCAAAATCAATCAGCATCTTGAAATTTGCCTCAGAGCAGTATCTATTAGTCAAAATTTGATCTGGTGCTCTCCAGTGAATTCCAGGAGAATGAATCTCCTACAGGAGCTGGGAGATGAACAAGTGTGTGAGATAGGCAAGAGACAATTTGTGTTTTTAGGAAATACAGATAATAAGCACCCATGCATTCTTTTTCATTGTGTTTTCCCCAGGATTGTAAACACACCCGCTACATTTTAATAATGGCGTAGCTTCAGCATATGAAACAATTTTTTCCCTTAATTGTACTTACCTTATGTGTCTAGTTAATTAAAAGAATGTGTGATTTTAATGATCACAACACAAGGGAAGGAGCATTACTTATCTTGTTTTCTAAAGGTAGAGGATATGAATCTTGATGATTCTTTTTTCTCAGGTCAACATGCTATTTAGATTTATCCTCTCTTTCTCTTTATCAAAAACCATTATGAGTACTGGAAGCTTTTTGCTTTCTTATATAATTCGTTAAAATCTCATTCATTCTAAAATGAAGCAGGACTTTTTATTTGAAACTGATTTTAAACAATTTCAGTTTCCCCTTTAGAAAACGTGGCACACTTCTACTAGTTTCATGTTTTCTTTCCCATCTTCCTTGCAGAGCCAGAAATAAGGCTATACCTCTTTCTGTCATAGCCCATAAACACTGTTGTCCAATGTCACTGATGAATCTTTTCGATCACTAACATTTGAAGAACAGGCTGGTACATCTACTCTTGCAATAACATTTACCACACTATTGGCTGGATCTACTGAAGAAACCCTTATTATGCCACATCCTTGTGGCATTTGACAACTTTATGTCTTTGTGAAGGGAAGAAAGCCATGTCCATAGAGTTCTTCCTCTCGTGGGTATGGTGAGAGGCGAGGAACTGAGCCTGACAGTATTTATTTCTCCTTCTCCATCTACCAGATAAGAATCCTTATGATGGAAGCGTAAAACACTATGTAGTCCTTCAGTTACTTTCTACCAAACCTTTTTCAATTAAATAAAGAGAACCGATTGAGGTAATAATTAATTAATGATCCATTTTCTATTATTTTAAGTGCATTTTTTGCTTAGTAAGTGATATGTAGTTCTCTGGAAATGAACATCTTACTTCCGAGCGTGCGTGCTGGGTGTGAGTGAGGGAAGAGACTCTGCAGTAGTGATCACTGAACAGTGCACGTGTCCTGTAAATCCTTCACCCCTGTTTAACAGTCCAAAGCTGAAGGAAGACAGAGTCTACTTTAGTAGTGATGAGGATTTGCAAGAGGATTATTTTGGAATGCTTCCACATCATATAGTTGTACTGTTAATTTGGTTTTTTTTTGTTAGTTTGTATGTTAATAGCAGTTTGTTAGGTTTATTCATATTAATAAAAGAGGAATAGCAGATTATGTCACTTATTTGTTGATTTATTTTTTTTTGTTTTAACTTCAATGAAGGAAATTAAAACACGTCCTTCAATTTAAAATCTGTTTCACTTCTGAGTCCTCTAGTCTGGCAAGTGATGCTTATGAAAAGCATTTTTGTTTAGCTAGGGAAACTCTTTTACCATTAGCAATCACATTACATGTGATTTGTAAGTGCATTGGGTAGCAAAAATGCTGTAGGTGCTCTTTTGAAAATCTTTTCAGGTGAAAAACATCATAAGGAATACATCAGTATCTGAGTTTTCTTACTAGGAGAAACATGACTGCCCTGAGGTAGTAGCTTCCAGTGCCCCAGGCATCAGAGGTGTAGCTCAGGGTATTGTTAAATGGTCTTGTTGTGGTTTTGACTGTGAAGTTGACTTTCTTCCTAGCAGCTGGTATGTTTTGGATTTGAGATAAAAACAAGTGTTGATAAAGCACTGATGTTTTGGGTTCTTGCTAAGCTCTCAAGGCCTCTTCTGCTCCTCACGCTGCCCAGCCAGCGAGTAGGCTGGGAGAGCACAAGAAGTTGGGAGGGGACACAGCTGGGACAGTTGGCCTCAACTGACCAAAGGGATATTCCATGCTGTTTTCAAGTGAAGAAATTTAGAGAGGCAACAAAAAAATTAACAAGTTTCTTTTAGCAGCTAAAATTATTTATTAGCTATTTTTATATATAAATATATATATTTATATATAAATTAGATATTTTTATATCCCATGAAGGACCTTCTGTTCTGCTGTAATTAAAGATGTCATGATTCCACCTATCAAAACCAAGGAGATAGTCAGTTTACGAAAGTACACAAGTATTAGTTAGTGTGCCTTCTTTCAGACTAGAGATTTCTACAGTGAAGTGTTAGTTATGAAATTATAGTTGAAGGGGGAGAAGCCAGGGATCAATGTCAAAGAAAGACTAGGATGACATAAGACAGGAAATTCAGAAACAAAATTACTTATTACTACCATTTTTTCACAAATGTGGTATATATTTTGATTTTTCTGAGTGTCTTTAAAATTACTGTTCTATAAAAGATTGCCTTCAGATAACCTTTTATTTTATCTGTATTGCAGTTTGTTTCTGGGAATATGGTATACCTTACTAGTAGTTTTCACAGAATTTTAGAACTGGGGTTGAAATGGAGATTAAAGATTGTGTAGTCCAACTTCTCTGCTCAGAGTGGGTTTGACTAGGGAGCACTATTCAGGGCTGTGTCCAGTCTTGCTTACAGTTATCTACAAGGGTGGTGATCCCATAACATCTCTGGGCAACTTGTTCCACAGTTTCATCACTCTGACAGTCTCATTCTTTCACTGGGTATCACTGAGAAGAGTCTGGCTCCATCTTCAAACTTTCCTGTGATGTATTTATACACATTGACAAGATCTCCCCTGAGCCTTCTCCCCGCAGAGCAGTCTCCGCTCTCAGCCTCTTTCTCTGTGTCAGATGGGCCAAGCCTTTCGTCATCTTTGTGGTCTTCTGCTGGATCTGCTGCAGTGCATTCATATCATGCTTTTATTGGGGAGCCCAGAACGGGATCCAGCTTGAACTCACTAGTTCTGACAGACGAGAAGGGTCACCTCCTTCATATGACCTTCTGTCAACACTCTTCCTTACACAGCCCAGGATTCTGTTGGCCTTCAAGGCGTGTTGCTGTCTCATGTTCAGCCAGTTATCCCCCAGGTACAAGACCTTGCATCAAAGCATATCTTTCAATTTTCAGCAACATTTAGCTTGGGAATTCTGCTCTAAAAACAAAATTTTTATATAGATCTCAAAAAGATATGCTTTATTTTTATTGTATTATATCTGTCAAGGTTTTATATCTTTTCATAACCATGCACTCCTTATAGATAGGGTATTGACCTGGGTGGTCTGATCAAATTCTTATGTTCCAGATACAATTAAAAGCAAACAAAAAAGAAAATCTCCACAGCCATATTCAAGATTGCTCACAAGTATACACACTTTAAAATGTGATTTTTTAAATTTTTTAGTTTCAAACTTTAGTGTTTGGAAGGTAAAGCAATGGAATATTACCTTTAACCAAATATCTATACTTGAGTGACAGCATTTTAAAATGAATTTTTCCCTGTAGATGAAAATTTCATTAAAATGCTCCACCAGAGTTAGGCTGCTAGAGCATAACTGCTCATGTTAGATCTTGTATGTTTTTTCATTTATATTACCACTATGCCTTCTACCTAGTTTTATTTACATATGGTTTGTTATATTTTTTTTTTTTTTGCTATGCGCTGTGTACCAGAGGAGGTGTTATAAGCATTCTCGGCCATCAGTCTTCTCCCAAGTGGTTTTTAACTGCTGGAAACAGATTCTTTGCCATTTAAAGTCACCATACTTAGCAGAAGAAATGGTCCATCTTCATAATGTTTTCAGTGCTCTTTTTGTGATTTTTTTTTTCTTCTATATGGTAATAAAAAAATTTATAGTTGAACTGTCATTTCTTCTCCTGTGATTTAAAACAAATCAATGACAGGAAATAGTTAGTTAGTGTAAAATAAATAGAACTTGAAGAGGACTGAAGCTGAAAAGATCAAGTTATATTAAAAAAGCAACAGAAAAAAAACCCACAATTGTGTGATTTTGCAGGTGTTAAATTATCCAGAGAATGGCTTGCAAATTTTTACTATTGTCAGTAGAAGCATATTGGGAATTACATGGAAGAAAATAAGCATTGACTAGCAGACTACAAATTTCAAACAATATGTGTTCTCTAGTTCATATCAAGTCTTATGGGAATGCAAAATATAATGCTGATCAGTCGTAATTCATGTTATGTTTTATGACTGTGACAAAACAGAAAATAAAAATAGCAACAAGAATGTTTAGTCATATTATTTTCCATGAACAGGAAGCCTTCAATGAAATTATTCTGTTGCTGTTACAGTGAATAGCTGAGTTAAAAAAAAAAAAAGTAATATGATTTGGATTGCCCCGCGTCAGATTTACATAAAATATATGAGAGTACTTTCACTGTTAATGTGACTTGAAGTTATAAAAGAAAATAGCATGTAATGTGCTGTCATGTGCTCTTGTGTTTAATTTCATTTACCATAGTTTTGTGTTTCTCTGAAATAAAAAAAATAATGTTTTTGTTACATTAAACGTTCAGTTGCTTTTGAACTGTGTTAAAATTGATTATACAGAATGCTTAAAAGCCTGTTTTCTAGAGGAAAGAGGTATTTTTATCTTGCTCCCTCTTCCCCTTTAGACAACCTGATTCTGAGTTGCCTTACCAGCCTATTATTGTATAATTTCTTCAGACTTCACATGGAATGTCGTGTTAAGTCTGTGCCACTTCCATAATTCTATGATATGAACTCAAAAGCTGACTGATCTGACTAGTGAATGTTTTCTCTGGTAGTTCAGTCCACACAAAAACATTTGTTGTTAACCAGTCCCTGTTTGCTCAAGGCTGTGCCACTTGAGTGCCTAAAAACAATGTAAGAGTGTTCGTGACCCAGTTGTGGCTGGGTATTTTTCAGACACTTCAAGTTTTTTGGGGTTTGGGTTTTCCTCTTTCCATTTTGAGATGTCATAAACACGTTCTCCTTTCTCTTACTCTGCATTACTGGATTCCTGACTGATGTGCTATCATTTCACTGTGTCCTTCTGCAGGTTGTTAAATGTGCTTTGCTGTGACCTCAATACCCTTTTACTCTTGGAGACTCAGTATAAAGTGTCACAAGTTTTACTAACTGCTCAGGAGGAAAATGTCACAGAAACTTCAGAAGGACCAGGGTAAGCAGTGACTGACATAAAAGTTATTTTAACTATCAAACTTTTATCGTGAGAACAAATACCTTAATACTTTAGTGTCTTTCAACATACAAATGCTCTGACTCAAGTTGGCTTCTAATATGCTTAAGTTTACTTTTATGTAGGTTTGTCATCAATATTTTTCTCATTTTTTGTTTTTGTCAACCTTAGGTTATTTCTTTAAAAACTGCAAAATTTGTGGGTGTAAATATGTGTTTTAATTTTTGTTTTATATTATTCTTTCATTTGTGTAATATAAAATTAGGGTATTGTTTTCATGCTAATTAATTAAAGGCCTCATCAGTACTTTCTTTTTTTGTATTTTGTTTCTTTTTTATTTATAACTTAGTCAATTGTCCAACTTCTGTGATTTCCATTGCTGACTTTTAAATAAAATTGCACAGTACGTTGTTTCAAATAGCAAAGTATATTTTGGGGATAGAAGCAGACAGACATCTAGTCACAGACATTTTTTCCTTTCTCTCAGCATGCTGAATTTTAAGAACTTTCCTCTTAGTCTGTGCTACATGGGACTAGTTCAGAATTTAAATCAAAGAATATGGGTAAAATCTCAGCAAATACAGATGTTATATACCACTTGAGGATGAAACATACTCTTCCTTAAGAAGGAAAAAGTTGTAAGAAATTTGGTGTATAAAAACTTTTTTTTTCTTTAAAAAAAAAAAAATACCTTGAGCTACACAGTGGCTTCAGTCAGCAAGTTGGCTGTGTGTTAAGTTATGAATAACCTTGCTTATTTGTGACAATACAAATTTACTGGTACACCAAATAAGGAATAAATTTTGATGATCCATTAACTGTCTCCCACTGAGCACGTGGGTATAACAAAGCTTGTGAAGTTTTCTTGTCTCTTGTGTCCCCTGATTGCTCAGATGTTTGCAATCAGCAGTAGGTAAGGAAGTATGAAGTTAAGATAATGCTTGCAGACATCTCAAAATACTTTGTTTATTTCTTTATGCCTGTGTTTTCCAGGTTGTGTTGTAATTCCAGTATTTTTCTCAAGGTATTTTTGCTCATTAAAGTTTGTTGAATTAAACAGTTGGTAAATTGAAGTGGTTCTGATTTTTGGGATTTTTTGTGGTTTTGTTTGGTTTTTTTTCCTAGTGATTTTATAATTGATGGTCTATCAGTGGAGAGAAACCATGTTCTTGTAAGGATAAATCTGATTGGAGGACCAAAGGAAAGGATTTTGCCTTTGAGAGTACTAGATAAGGTTAGAATCTAAAGTTTAACAGTTTATCTTTCCATAACTCTTGCCTTCATAATTGAACAGTTTTGCTCCTAATTCACCATGTGGAATATTATTTAACATTAGAAAGTATTTTCCCACCTTTAGCTTTATAAAGGGCTAAAATTTTTATGAAGTGATACACTGAAAAAATACATTGTACCCACTCTCAGGAGATTGTCATGTGTCTAGGACATACCACTTTCAGATGAAATGTTTATATTGCTTCATTTTTAGTATTTCTTTTTCTACTGTGAAAGCGAATGCAATTTGTCTTTTTGTTACTTTCATCTTCCTGAGTTTTCTTTTTTCTGAATTTGGGTTTTCATCTGCAGTATCTAATACCTGGAGCTTTCATCCATGTTCTAACAATACAGTGTTTGTTAACCAGCTCCTTTAAATGTTCTGCTTCTCAGTGGCTGCCAGTCTCATAAAGATGAAACGTGAACTGCTCTCTGCACAGTGAAGACAGCTAGATCAATGTATGAAATTGAAAATACAGTTTTGTGGGTTTTTTTATTAATTTTATAAAAATCTGCAATTTCTTTTTTGGTTGGAAAAAAATAACTGCAAAATCAAACCTGTTAGTTTTATATACCAGAAAGAATTCTGGCTCAAATGCTTTTTGGATTTTGTATCCTTTAACTTTTTTTCTTTCAGTTATGGCATATCTAATTTCAAATTGTAGTATCAAGCATAATTTTGGTGCATAGGCAATAAACCTGTGTGTCATCAAGCAAATGCTATTAATTATTCTCCTAAATCAGTTTCTTTCTGGTCCTGTTTCTAGGGCAATGATCCATATCCTTGGACAATGTTTTCATCATTCCCATTGCCAAAGTGCTATCTTCCAGAAATTACTAGGAAAGCTGAATTCAGACAAGGTACATACAAAGCGTGCAAGCAGTGTACATGTCAAACAAGCATCTCTGTTGATTTTTTAATTTTTTTTTTCCCTTCCACCTCACGCCCTTCCCCTCTGTCCTCCAGATTATAATCTTATATGTATTTAAGGATTTTTTTTATTGTTGACTGAATTTGTAGCTAAATAAATTGGTTTGGTTTTGCTTGTCTGCCTTTGTGTAACTGTCAATCTGCAAAGCTCTGTTTAGTAATCTAATTCTTATGCAAACTTCAAGATTAACCTTTTGGCTCGTCTCAGGTGGGTGACTCATGAGATGCATTTATATCATCTCTCTAGTAACTGAAGGAAGACAGTATGGTTAAGATACCAATTTTTTTGTACGGTGTTTTCGTGATTCAGATCCCTGTGTTTACAAAGCTTGGTGGTGTGTGAAATCGACAGTGTTTAGGATAGTTGGTTTCCGTATTGAACATCAATTTGGAATGCAGGCAGACTGAAGAATCCTTTGAAGAACTATCTAGGCAAAGCAGTTTAATTCATACAGAAAAACCATTTTAAGGCTTTAATTTGCATAGACAAGCAAAAGAATCTGAGGAAGGGTTTATAGTTAATAAACAATTCTTTGTATTTGTTCATGTTTATTGTATCTTTGAGATGTACTTATTAGAAACTATTTGTGAATTTCCATAGGTGGTGTAGATTTTCAAAAGCGATAGAAATTCTTCATTAACTGTAGAATACAAAATTGTTGCTTTATAAATATCTAGAAAAAAATAAAAAAAAGGTGATTTCCTTTTTTGGTAAGAGGGAAGGCCATGTAGTTATAAAATGAGGGAGTTTTCTGTATCTTAGCTTAGTACTGTTCCAGGCTTCCCAAGGCAGTTTTCATAAGACAACAATCAGATCACCATAAAGTGGTTGCCCAGTTGTTTTAAATATGCCTTCAAGGAGGCAGGTAGTATTGCTCTCGGACTGGAAAAGCATATTTTATTGTAACCCGCAGAACCTCTCTGTTTTCTTGTTCAGAGCAATTCTGTTGCTCATCCTTAACAGTGGGATAATGGAGCAGAGATTGTAGTTGTCACTTTTGTGGTTGACAGCCAGTTGGGAAAGACTGGGTAAAACTTTTGGACTATCAGAGTAGACTCACTGATAGGACTGCTTTTTTGCAATAGAGGTTAAAAATATGACTATGAGAAAGATCTATGAGTTACATTTATATGAGACAGAAGGTGATCTTTGTCAGTTGAAGATGGTGAGCCCTTGGGTGGAGTATCTCTAGCACAGGCACTGCAGTCTGAGGAAAACAGATGCATTTGAGGGATTCTAGAGCACAACTACATATCGTGACTTTGAAATGTGATATGTGAGCATAGATTGAAATAATTGGAACTGGCTGATGTGGAAAAGACAAAGGTCATGAAAGTCTCTTAGTATGTTAAAAGCAGTTAAAAGGAGGACAGATTGATTGTTTTTGATGTCCCTGTGCAGAAAAATGAATAGTTGGCTTACTTGTCAATAAAGATTTGTTACAAATAAATAAAAACCATTTAGTAGGATACAACTGGAAGTCATAAAATCATCATTGGAGGTTTTAAGAGCAACTTCTTTGATGTTTTGAATATTCAGAATTCATGTTGTGTTATGCAACTTACAGGTCTTAATAACAATTTAAGCAAATACTTGTTAAATTTTAATTTGCACCCTTCACTGCAAGGGCATGGACAGGGTTCACACAGCCGTGCAAACACTTGTGCATGGCTGCTTTGTTGTGTCTGTCACCGAGGATTGAAGGCCAGCAGAAGGTTTCTGAGATTCCCTGGAGCTGTCTGTGTTCAGATTTCATGCTGCGGTGTTTCATTGCTGTGGTGGTATCATTTCTGTCCTCTTTTTGGGGTGTTTCTATTATGTGAATAACTAAGACTGCTAGATCCTTATTGCTGTTAAAGAACGTACAGTTTCTTTCACTGGAAAGGCTGTAACAGTAGGTTTTATTCTGTCTGTCCTGATCTCTTATTTACCTCCTCTCTTATTACCTGTGTGACGTGGATTCCTGAAGCTTACCTTCTCTTTCTTCTTTGAAAATTGGTTCTGTGTCCATCATGCAATTGTGATGTCGACTGTAAAAACATAACCTGAGTTAATTTTTTTTAAATAATAAAAAAAAGTGTCTGTAATACAGATATTGGAGTTGGCTGGGAGGAGAGGGGAAAAAACGTGTTACAGATGTGCCCTCAGATATGATATTGCTGTCTATGAACATGTTTCTCTTCTGACACTCCCTTCAGATGGGGTTGAAGGACAGATGCAATAACAGAACCTTTGTTTCCCAGGGGTGTCTCTCAAGTAATGGAAGTTGTCTTTCTGAGTGTAGGCTGAAATTACTCTGAATCTTTTGGAAGTAGCATGTGACTGTTGTTCGCAGAAAAGATTATGTACTGCTGAGGTCAGGGAAGAGGAAGCTTCATTTCCACAGCCCTAGATGTCATGCAGCCTGTGGCTGTACCTAGTAGAATTGAAATCATAGAGAAAGCAGCACATGAGGGGTGGTCGCTGAAAGTGTTATTCACATCGAATTTTCTATGAAGAAAACATGCAGCGCTGGCACTTTTTTGGTTGCTCAGTTTGGGGCAGGAAGGGAGAAGGACTAATTAGGTGTATGAAAAAGCAGATCGGTGCTAATGCTGCAGAGTGTCTGGAACATTTGTTTCCCAGCACTAAGGCCTGAAGACTGCATCTTTTTTTTAAACACTTGCTGTTATATTGTGGTGATGTAGTGCTCACAGACACTGGCAACTGGATATTTTGCCTCATTGGATCAAAAACGAAGTGGTCATAATTTACGGTGGTAAAATTAGTAATTACATTGGAGTAATTCTTCCATTTCATGATGACACTTTTAATGAGTAGACCGACCCAAAAAGTATATTGGTATTTGAGGAAAATCTTAAGTGATTCACTTTGCAAATATGTGGCCTGGTTTTGCAGATGTTGTGTGTGTGCCTGTATGGCATATATGTCTGTAGGAAAGCATATATGGAAAAAAAACCTTGCTTGGTTGTGTATTAATGTGCATCAATTATTTCAGATAGTATTTAGAGTTGGAAGACTATTGGATAGCAGTATATTAATGGTTCTCTTCTGTCAAGATAATTTATAGTGAAGCTTAAAATGATTTATGCGGATCATTATTTACGTGTGGAAATTAATTATGTCATTTCCACCTGTTTACACTGCAGCGAGATACCCTGTTGCTTTTCTTTTGTCTTAATTGTTCAATTATTATTTCAGTAAGATAATTTGTGGAGGAACTATTAAGAGGTTTTCAAAGAGTGATATAGTCCTTTGTTATTCAAGATACAACTATTAATGATCTTTTTACTTGTTATGTTAACTACACTGTAGGTTATTAAAAGTTAAAATTTTTAGAACTGTATTAAAATGTAATATTTGCTCTTCTGCTTGCACAGATCTGTTTCCCTTTTCTTCTAGCTCTGCAGTTATGACAGTTGGTGTTGGGTGTGATTGAAGAATAGTGTCCATAAGTGTCCTGCAACAACACATTCACTGCTTAGCATTTCCATATACATTGGCAGCCCATTATTCACTAATCTTACTCTCTTCTTGACTCGTATAGTCCGTAATTGCTATCAATAATATTCTGTGATAATGTTCTTAAAGTTTTGATGTTTTATCTCAGCCACTGTTCTCAGAATTCATTGCTTTGTACTCTTTAACTTGAATGGGAAGGTGCTGCCACGGTTCTGTTTGAGTTGTTTGTTTTGCTTTTGTTTTTAAAATATTTTTTTTTGGTCATGGCTGGTTGGTTGGGTTTTTTTGATATCTGCCTGAAACTAGTACTGTCATTTTAAATTATTTTTTTATTATTTTCTCTGTCAAAGAACTAGCTATATTAGCTTTCCTCTTACCCATTATAATTTCACATAAATGTCTTCACCATCTGCACTTCTTTGACTTGTACTCCCTTTTATATTTGGCTCAGTATTCATGTATGAGCCTGTTGTCTTACACTCTTTAAGTTAAAGTCTACTCAGTGAATGAAAGATGGAAGAGAAGTAAGTGGACAGGTGTATCAGAAATATACATGGGCTTTCCTAAAATCTATATCCTTATATGGATTTGTTTTCAGGTTGTAGTCAAATATAATATAGTCAGGTTATTTATTATCTCTAAATTTAGATTTTGAATAAGATACTCATCCATTTATAGGTCTTAGTTTCTTAGTCACAGAAAAACACTTTTATCACAAAACAAAATCAGAAAAGAAAGGGCTTGTGGCATCTCTGATATTTTCTAAAACATTGATGAATTTTCCTAGGTCTTACCTGCTTTAAACACAAAAGGTAGCTGAAGAATTATTTGAAGAATTATAAAGCAGCATCTTTTAGGATATGAGATCAGTTTAAACTTGCAGAAATTATGACGTGGTGGTTCAGATTTCATACATGCAAATAACTGTAGGTTATTTATAGTGCAGTTCCACACCTTCATAAACTCGTAAACATGGTTATTTTTCTTGACAAGGCTACACAGAACAACCAGTGTTAAGAATAAGAATAAGAAATTAAGAATAGTTAAAAAATAAAAGTTAAGAATAAATCCTTCTTTGTATTCAATTTTCATACTCATGTAAGCTGTTCTAAGCATCAGTGCATGTTATTTGGAGAGGTAATAACTGAGAACTTATTCCTTTGTTATCCTCAAATAACTTTCAGATTAATTAATTTGAAATCATTACTAATGATAATAATGAAGTTACTATAGTAAGCTTCTTTTGAAATAGTATATATTGTATAATAAATTCCAATGACAAGGAGACAATTTACAGATTATAAATAATTAAGGTCCTTAGATCATCTTAAAATAAATTATATGCAATATTGTAGTTCTGTTGAAAATATTCTAATCATCTTAAAAGAATAAGATAATTTGAAAATAGCATTTTGTTTGTGGAAACAATTAAGTTTTATTGGAAAACTGAAATACTATAAAGAAGTAAAAGTAACAGCAAATATTTAAGTAGCCATAGACTGGCTCAAACAATTTTTGAATCTTTCATCAGAAGTCACCTTTCACGAAAGAATTCATTGCTATAGTATTCAAAATGTAGAAACAGAACAAAGGAGAGCTTGCAAGGTATGAAGAACCTTCATCACCTTAGAGTAGCTGTGTAGACTGCGATCCTTTCCTAATGAAGGGAACTGCTTGGTTCCACGACACAGGGATTGTGCACAACGGGAGTGCGTGTGCATTTACCTTTTTACAGATAGCAATTTTATTTTTCCCTTCAAGTTGACCAGAAAGTATTTCATAGCAGCATCAAGTACTTTGGGAAGCAAGTTGCCTGAAGAGAGGCAGTCTAATTGATTGTTTCCATTTTGGAGGGGTCATTATTGTCTGTTAGAAAACTGAGTGTGATCAGTTTTATATTACATAAAATTACTTAAAAAAATTACTTGGCATTTGAACTTGAAATTTGTTCTGCCTTCAGAAAAATGTAATTTGGATAGTCAGCCCATCCCAGTATATTCGCATTTTTTAATAAATGTTGCATATGGGAAGGAATTATTTCCTTTTTGATTTGCCCAAGCATATGTATGCATTATTTAAATCTCTAACTTGCATATATTATTTAGTGTGCTGTGTCATCATGCATCATGGTAGCTTGCTAATATTCATTGTTCATTGCGAATTCCAAGATAGACAGTTTGGTTGCAGAAGATGTTTGATTTAAAGAAAAAATTCTTAAGGCTTCAAGTACAGACATCTTACTGTTGAAAGCCAACAACGTTTTCATGTATGATTACATGTGTTGGCTCTACATTTGTCACTGTGCTGCTTCTGTTTTCAAACCTCTGTGAGACTCAGCTACTTGTGAAGTTTACTGCCTTAGTCTGTGATACTTTACCAATTTTGGAGAATAAAGTATCTGTAATTTCCTCTATCTTAGTAGAAAACAGGGGAAAAAAACCTTTTAGCCAAGACAGAAGAGAGCATACTGTCCTTTTGTTATTGCAATTTTAATTTTGAAGGCATCTCCCTATTGTAAATGGTGAATATGTCTTTAATAACAAGGTAAGTAGTGTCTTTAATAACAGTAAGGAGTGATCTTTGAAATTCTTTCTTTGCATTTAAAAGGAATCTTTCATAAAAATCTTTCTGTAAACTGTTCCACAAATTTGTTTTATAAGCAAGCTGAACATATAATGAAAAACGTTATCTGATACATTTGTGCCTCATATATAAAAAATGTACCAAAAGATTGTGTTATAATAGTGCTCAGGTAAAAAAGTAAAGTATTCAGAAGTTAGAAAGTGCCTGAATTAAATTGTTACAGTCTCTGACATCACTAGCAAGCAGCCTATGGCCCTGGACTAGAGCATGTTGGATGCACCTAAATTATTCAGAAAACTCGATTTAAATCTTGAAGTTTCTCTAAATATTAACACAAAACTTGCAAAGTGACATTTCAGCAACAGCAAAAGTATACTTTTAGTGTAACCTTTTGTCCCTGTTTTAAGTCCTTGTGCTAAAGTTGGGAAACGCTGGAGATTATCAGCAAAGCTAAGGTAAGAATTCTCATAGCATGGGCAGCCCAGTGTATTTTCACAAAATCTGCCTAGCAACCTGAGGGCATACACATTCATATATGCTGTAATATCTGTCCATGGTAGAAGCATCTGAAGGAAACCTGCTTACAGAAAGAAGCAGTATTTTTCTATTGAACCTTGTTATGTTGCTGTCTTAACAATCTTTATTTCCTGTTCTACAAAACAATGCTGCCACCTCACGGTTTTGTTATTAAAACAATGATATTTGGTGGAGGATCTTTGCCTATCTTCTATTTTAGATTCTCAGTGGTGAAATCATACAGAAATGCCAAACTACTTTCTTTGAAATATCTTTCCAATACTTATAATTTCAGGACGGAGGAGTAATAACTTTAGAGGAGACATATAATGTGCCTCAGTAACGTTGTAAATGTTCAAAAACCCAGCAGTAACTAGAATGAATATTTCTGTTCTGCATAAAGCAGAATGTCGTAAGCTTTAGGACTTCTCCGGTTTTAATTGTCATAGGATAAGGGATATTTATTTAGTCTTTTCTTCCTAATGTATGAGGTCTGCCAAAAATACCGGGCAATAACAGGGCTTTCAGCTGTGTCTGACTTTCCTGTTCTTCACTGAAATGGTATCTAGTTTCCGAATGCATCTGCTTCTTTCTACCATGCTCTGTAACTAATAGCTTATTACTTACATACTACCTTAAAAAGAAAGAATGAAAGAAAAAAAAAAAAAGGCCAAGATTATACTTACAGACTCCTTTTTCATTTCTTCTAGATAAAGATCTTGACAAGCTTTTATCACTCTTAAGAAGTCAGGAGAAGCAAACCGAGTGGAGAGAAATTTGTAGAAAACAGTTCTGCAAAGTCATGAAAGCCAGAGCGGATGCCATCAGTGGAACCAGTGAGTATCACTTACTGAGTTTAACAAAGCCAGCAAACAGTAAGCAATCATTCTTTAAAGTGTCATTGAGGATTCCGTTATCTAAACAAGTAGTCAGAAATTCTGTGGTGATTATGAAAACTATTTCAGTGGGATTTTCCTGAGAAAACAAGGTTTATGCCTTACGTCTTGTTTTTCTCTCTTCATGGCCATCATCCCTCTGTGTTGGCTGTTTTCAGTGAAGTTTGTGACAGAAAGAGGGCTCAAATACAAGTCTTTGTTTCAGATCTCTAAAGGGTCCGTTATTGAGATGCTGAGAAAATGGAAAAGAGAGCCTGAGAGAAAACAAACATTTCTCAGAGATCAGTGAATGATGCTAAGATGGGTTGGGAAACTATATTAATGTAAAAAATTTCAGAATTAAGCCATACTAAACATCAAAGAACCCACTCATTTAAGTTTTTCTTCATTTTCATATGTATTTTCCAGTGAAGAGTGTGCTCATGCAGGAGCATCGGTACAGATCAGTTAGAACAATAAGCCAGCCAAAACAAAAACCATGATCACCTATATGATGTAAATAATATGAAATCAGATGTAATAATTCACCTGTGATATCATATAAACTTGTGTAGCAATAAAGAAGTTAGGTGTTTTCAGAAATTGCTGACTTCCATTTCTGTAAGAATTCTGATTATGGTGAGATGGTGAGTAATAGTCTAACTTTTTGTTTACACATGACAAAAGGTGTTCCCTTTAAATTCTTTAGGTAAGCATTTGATAAAACTGACAGTGAAGACAGATGAAATATCTTCTATATGGGATCAAAGTGACCAAGCATTTGTGTTTTATTTAAGAGACCTGAATTTTATTATAAATTACGTAGCAATATAAAAGTTATCCTCTATAAAAGTCATTTGTACAGGAACTTATTTAATATTAAAATAGCTAATAAGAAACTTGTCATTTGTATATTGTGGTTAAACTCAAGAACTATTGAAAGTTTCTAAATTCTTCTAAATTCTAAAAGCTTTCTGTTCTTACTACTTACTTGAAACAAGCTTGAGCCTGTAGTGTTAGGTGATTGCAAATTAGTCAGAGCTTTCACCTTCCATTTGGAAGAATGTGTGTGTAGACAGAATACATATGTATTCGTATGTAATGCATAGATGTCTTATAATATACATATATATTATGCAGTATAATATACAATATACGTTATATTGTACAAATCTATAAATACATTTAGACAGGCTGTTCAGGCAGCTTTGTGAAACAGATGAACAAACAGATACGTAACCATTCAGAAACAACTGAATGTATTTTATATGAGCTTCTGCTCAGGGTAGGAAAAATAAATTGCAGAACAGCAATTAAAAACCCTAAATTTTTCTAGTAAAATTGTATGTTTACTTTTTTTGCGTGACTCTGATCTAGTTGTTCAGTGAGGTTTTTTTGCCGTTATATATTGTGAAGCAGAAGTAATTTAATCCTTGTAAAATCAATTTTATTTGAATGCAGCACATTTTCTAGACTGATCTCTTCTTAGATTATATGCAATTTTTGTTAAAAATTGTTAGTCTGTCTCTAAAAGGAATTACTTGTTGAAAAAACATATTTTTACAAAAAAAACCCGGAACATATCTTTAAAGCATGTGACTTACAGAAAAAAGAAAAGTTTTTCCTTTTGTGCTTTGTAGTTATCCATACACAGCCTTAAAAAACCTGTATAGGTTGTTTTCTGTAACTTTGTTGGAGGCACCAGAAGCTAGAATGAGGAATTAAAGAGAGACATTAAGATTTGTCAACCCAAAGCAAAAAATTTTGCTTACTTTTGGATAACTCCTTCCAGCTGAGATAGAACTGGGAGTAAAAGTCAGCAAGAAAGTATCTGTGGAATTCCTTCTAAGCTTTACAGGAACTCCTGCAAGTACTTTCATGAACCACACAAAAAAGTAAAGTATGAAAATAGAAACAGAAGAGCGTAACAAAGCATGAAATAAATAAACACACTCTAAAAGAGGGTAGTAATATAGACTCACTCTAAGTACTGGTAATTTCAGGTGGATGCAAAGCTATTCAAATGTTGCACATCTACTTGGAGATATTTCAGGAGCAGCAAAATACCTGCTAGCTGTCTGTTTTGAGACAATGTCATGTTCATTGAAGCTATTTTATGAGATACAGCTGTGCTGCTGTGTATCTTTTGCAGCATGTGAAGCTCTCCCAGATTCCAGAGGACTGAGTGGCTTCAGTCCACATCCCTGTAAATCAAAATTAACTCTTTAGTTACAGATGGAGCAAATTGAAGGATTCCAGAACAAAGATGCATGCTTATGGTTCCTATAAGGGAAACTAACATTGACAGCAGTTGAACCAGAACACAATCAGCAAAGACAATGTTGGATTCAATGAGCATTTAAGTGTAACATGTATTGATTTTTAAAATATTTTATGATGTAGTGTCAGATAGTTCAATTAATAACCAAGATACTTGTATACTAGTATAAGACATGCAACCTTCATATCCGATGGAATCACTGTCAGAATTTTTATTATCTTATTTTCTTCTTTTCAAAGGAATACAGGTTGTTCCTTTGCCATTTCAATGTACTATAATTGAAAGACTCTTTCATTATCTTAGAAATTCAAAAAAGTCCTCATTATTGTTACCATTAAGTACGGAATTGCCAACTAAGTTTTTCATAGATTTATTGAACTGACATATGGTTGTTGGAGTTGACAATTTCTGACACTACTCTTACAAAATCAGCTGTCCAAGGTTTTCACTCTTGAATTTTTAATTTCTAACATAAGCATGACTACTGTTAACTCTTACAAAAGTTTTGTGTTTTTTTCTTTTAAACTCCACTGTAGCATCTGAGAGTCGGTATAGAATATGGTGCAGTAACACTTGTTACATTAGAGAATGTAAAAAAAAATCTTTTGCTTTTTGTAGTACCTTTTTGGCATAAATCTTTCAGAGCAGGAATTAGATAGCCTCTTGTGGTGGTTACCTTTTAAAACAGTTTTAATCACATGAATTTTTTAATCAGTGTTCTTATGAAGTTCAGTAGCTGCTGGGATTACATTCCTTTTGTACATTAGTTCTTCAAGGAAAAAAAGTCCTGCAGGAATTCAGGTGTTGTATGAGCAAACCGCAATCATTTAGGCAATTTTAAAAATCTTTCATTCAGTTTGTATATGATTACACACTCTTAAAGGAAAATTCTCTTTATTTTCATGTGTGGATTAAATCTGCGTGAGGTAATTGCCAGTCTCTTAAAAACTTCCATGTTAATACAGCCGAGCCACCATAATTTAAGAAAATCAGTGAGTTGGTAGGCCACGGGACTAGTCTCTGTCTCTGAATATAACCTCTGCATGAGAATTACAACAATACTGACTTTGTGCTGACTGTACAATGAACTCTCCTAAATTTTTTTTCTCTAATTTTTCCGGTTCAATGAAAAATCACCGAGTCAGTTTCCACCTTTATAGAGATTTTGAGGGAGTGTCCAAACGGCAGCTAAGTGATTTAGTATTAAAAGACAAACATTAAAATAACTACTTGTCATTTTACATGGACATTCTTTCGGAAGAGACCAATGTCCTTTGAAAACCCTCTATTTATGTATTAAGCACATTTGTTTTGATAAATTCTTATGTGTGTCTTCCTCTCTCAAACTTGATTAAAAGCTTTTCAGAGATCCTGATAAGCACTTAGATAAATACTTTCAAAGGGTGGAAATCAATTTAGTGCTTGAGTTTCAAAAAATTGCTTAGCAGTTGAGCTGTCACTTCTCCCATTAACTCAAGCACTGAACTGAAATATTCAAGTGCTAAGTCAAGCGTGTGGATGCCTTCCAACAAAAAGGGAAGAAATGTACAATGTTCTGACTTGGTTTTAAATTTCCTGAGTTATGGGGTACTTTAGTCCTTTTAACATAGTTCCTATTTGTTATTATAGTACGGTATATTTCAGTACTCACAACACTAATAGTCATACAGTAAACATTCAGCTAGTTACGAATCTTAAGTTTAATTTCTGTTTCTTGCTATCTAGAGTTCCAGGTAGAGACACTTTTTCTCATTTTATGCAAATGCTTGCTATATTGTTTGTGGACCAAATTCCAGTAAGCGTGTTAGTGGAGATCAGTGAGATTGTTTTTTCCATTCATTCCCTCAAAACAAATAAACTGTTACTCCTCTATAAAATAAATTGCTTTTTGCTAGCCCCATGTGGTTTATTACCCATGATTAAAAATAGCTATGTTATGTTTAATTAGCAGTTTCTTCTCTTCATAAAAATGCATAAGAATATAAATTACACATGTATTTTTTTTGTTTTGATTTACTAGTCTGTTGCAATGCAAAATTAATTTTGTTACTCTTTGAGTTGGCTACTCTAGCTGTAAATCCATGTTTAGCTGTTGTAGTGAAACTGCTTTTCCCCTTTGCCCTACCCATCAACATAGTACTACCAAAAAATCAACCTTTTAAGAACTTTTTCTGGACTCGTTCAGTTTAAATAATTTCTGTAAAAAAAAAAAAAAAAAAAGTCATGATTTAACATCAGTATGTTAGCTTAAAATGGTTGGAAGAAAAGTTCATTTTTCTGGTATAACAAGCATCAGGCTACGGGTGGAGGTTCTGTCATCTTCCTCCTCCTCACACATGAAAGACCTTGCTCCGCAGCCTCCTGCGTTGGCTTTCCTGTCAGCAAGGCTGCTCCGAGAGTTTTCTGTCTTTCTCCATTCCCACCTTCACCACAGATCGTTCCGCCTTACTTCTGCTGCTACAGCTGTTTGTACAGCTACCCGCTAACAGGGGTTAGTGCCATTATTCTGTCTAAAACTAGGAAACCCACCTGTGGGCGCGTGGAGCTATGTGCAGGAATAGGGGCTGAAGCTTGGCTGTTAGTAAATTGATCTGCTGCCAAGGACATAGTGACTTGCAGTCTTAAAACAGGAAATCCCATGGGGAGCAGCACTCATTACTCTCTAAATACACTTCCCTGCTTGGATTAGTGTGAAAAGAATGCTACATGACTGTTCTTTAAATCAAAATTTGTTTGTCAAATAACAGCAGCTGTTTTGGGATAGTATTTACGTATACAAGAAATGTTCATTGTTGCTAACTGAAATTCTTAATATTGGCTCGTCTCAGTACAGGCTCCCTCCATGCACTGTGTGTAAAGGCTTCCTGGCATCCTTTGTTTCCATCTGAAAGGTGGTAGGATGCTCAGTTGCCATAGCCTCAAACTTGTGGAACTGAGGAATCGGGAACAGTTTTTTGGTAATGATTGGTGATGGAGAGTTCTCGTCAACTTCCTGGCTGACATCCTGCTGAGGGGGGAGATACAATTTCCTACCGAGTGACCAGATGTCAGCATCTGACTTATCTGTGTGCTATCTGCAGACTCAAAAGTTCCATGGCAAGAACTGAAAAAGAACATTATGGTTTTCATAAAAAACAGAATTTCCCAAAGGAAATGCTCCTTATTGCATCATTTTAAGAGAATAATTTTTATCTTGTGATTGCATAGGTGGTTTTATATCGTGGGTTTTTTTGAAAGAGCCCATAAAACTTCATTTACTTTTGGGATAGTCTGGGTTTTTTGTTGTGTGGGGTTTTTGTTGGGTCTTTTTTTCATTTTTTTTCTTTCCTCTCTACATCTACAGACAAATATGGTAAGATATAGTTGTTTAATTATAGCTAATTTTCATTTCATATTGAAACCATGTAACAAATTCTGAAGTAATCCTTGGAGGAGATAAAAATAATATCGGATTCTCTTTCCATTTACACTGAATATATTCTCAGTAAAGCTATTAAAATGTAATTTAAGGTAGGAATGTTGTTCAGAATGCAAAAGCGCAATGCATGCTTTAAATTGCTCCCCCATAAAACCATGAATAAACATTCAAGAATACAAATAGCTTTAGTTTCTTACATATTGTCATTTTGTTGGTTAATGTAGTTCCACATTTTGTACATTGCCTCTAATATGTTAATGGATTTTTACTTTTTGCAGTTTTGGCAGAATTAATTGAGAAGTTCGTGTCACATCTTTCTGAAAGCCGTTCGGATTGTTATTTCAGCACAGGAAACTATAAAGGTCAGTTTCCTAATAACTTATGCCATGCAGCCTCTTTATATTTAAATTACTTTCCTTTTAAATGTGTCTGTAGCATATTGGGGATTGTTTGGGGGTTGTTTAACATGTTATTTAACAACTGAGAAATTCATTACTTAACTGGTGGGAAAAACCTTACTTTGGATCAAAAGATGATGTGTTGAGTAAACAGTACAGATGACTATAAGTGGTAGGCTTTCCCGTTTCTGGATGTGTAATGGAAAGAGGGAGATGCAGAACAGGTGAGGGTATAATTCAAAGTATTTGTTCACGCCTCTTACAGAATGATTTGCAAAGCTGGTGGCATAAACATTTAAGGTGGTGTAAGCAATCTGTCTCACCTTTTGAAATCAACCCAAAGGTATGCAATTTATATTGCATTAAAAGGTATGTATTAAAGAACTGCTGTTGTTGACAAGAGTAATCTGAGTGTTAGTTTTGTACAGATGTCGTGCTTACAGACATGATTAAAGGATGAATGATAAAGTTAATTTATTCTGAGTGTGAAGTAATACATTGTAATATTTCAAAGGCTTTGCTAAGTTAGATTTAGAAGCATTGTTAATATCTGCCGGAAAAAGCACTTTCATTCTTTATGGTCTGTCCAGGACTTTTCTCTTAGGTTGTAGTTCGGTCATTTAGATCACATACTCTGCCACTATTTCTGGAGAGCCAAGCCAGCTTTGGGGACAGTCTGTTATTTATACTCATACTTTATTCTCACATCCATAGGATGCAAGTATAGTGTCCTTGGAGACTTCCAATTTGCCTTTGAAGTTTCAAAGCATAAAACCTCTTTAGTAATTGAGAGGATCTCTGTGTTTATATAGTGGTCTTTACCTTCTGAAAGCTTGCTAACAGAATACTCCTAATTTTATTTGAGAATCTTGCTCTTTGCTTAATCAAGTGAGTTGGTGAAGTGACAGTTCTTTCTGTCACTGTTTTATTTTTACTTAAGAGATACCTAAAGGGTTTTTTGTTGTCCTGCATTAGTTTGTCATTTACTTTTCAACTTCTCCAGAGGCATAATGAGCAAGAAATATCTTTTCATGGACTCGTAAGACTTGCTATTTCCGTATTTCTGACACTTCCCAATTCAGTTGATGATTTTGATGGTTAAAAGCCTACATAATGGTTTCATGACATAAATGATTTATCTGAAACCTAGACTCCCCCTCTTGCTCCTCTCTGTACATTTCTCTTTCTTAGGTCACAGTTCGAAGCATTACCCATTCTCAATGATGTGGAAGGCTCAGGTGTAGTTTTCTTTTCTGTCATGGGGAACACCTTTGCCACATTTCTTTGGAGAACAATATAGCCCACAGACATAAATTTGCAAGATTATCTTACTGTTCCCTAGTAGAAAAACAAGAAAACCCACTTGGTTTGAAGAAGGCAAAAATTAACTAGAGGAGGAGCAGAAATCCCTGCCCATGGCAGTGGGGTTGGAACTTGATGATCCATACTTTGAGGGTGGCAGAGCACTGGAATAGGCTTCCCAGAGGAGTGGTGGAGTCTCCATCTCTGGAGACATTCAAACCCCACCTGGATATGTTCCTGTGCAACCTGCTCTAGGTGGACCTGCTCTGGCAGGGGGGTTGGACTAGATGATCTCCACTAGATGTGGTCCCTTCCAACCACATATCATTCTGTGATTCTGTGATCTTTAAGGTCCTTCCAATGCTAACCATTCTGTGATCTAACCATGCAACCTGCATGTGCATGGTTTGCTGTTTTGCCCAGCAAAGATGGCATTGTGCTGTTTCTTAATCACAGCAGCTAGGTGCTTCCATCCAGTGTGGAAGAACTCCAGTGGAGGAAAGCAGTAGGGTTTAAGTTTTATAGGACAATAGTTACTAAAATTTCATAGCACCTTTTTCAGACAGGTGTAACAATGAATGTTGTCAGGGAAGAAACTAGTTTAGACAATTAATTTTGTGCTGGTTGACACAAACGTGAAACAAAAATCTGTCTCTAAAATAGAGTCTTTGATCGTACTCCATTCTGGAACAGTAAAAGGGCTTGATTGTGTACCTACATTTATGCTTGTTTTGGGTTCTTTGTTACACGAAAAACGTGCATCGTGGCATTCCTGTGAAGATAGGGAATGTGCTTTGAGAGTCCAAGTCTGTATTATGCTTCCTATGATTGTACAGAAGGGACAAACAAAACGCACTCAAATCCTTTTAGAATCATAGAATTGTTTTGGTTGGAAGAGACCTTAACCCAACCATTAACCTAACACTGCCAAGTTACCACTAAACCATGTTCTCAGCACCACATCTACATGTCTTTTTAATACCTCCAGGTATGGTCACTCAACCCCATCCCTGGGCAGCTTGTTCAGGGAGTTGTAGAGAGCAATAAGGTCTCCCCTCAGCCTCTTCTCCAGCCTGAACAACCCCAGCTCCCTCAGCCTCTCCACATAAGGCTTGTGCTCCAGACCCCTCACCAGCTTTGTTGCCCTTCTCTGGACCCGCTCCAGCACCTCGATGTCTTTCCTGTAGTGAGGGGCCCAAAACTGGACACAGCACTCGAGGTGGGGACTCACCAGTGCGGAGTACAGAGGCACAGTCACTTCCCTAGTCCTGCTGGGGGCTTTATTTACTTAAAATTAGGTTTCTCATTCTCTCACTGATTGAATAATGATTGATCAGGTTTGTATACATTTCCCAGTATTTTTCGTTAATGTGCATGAAGGGTTGGAATTTCTCCAAGGAGAACAATTAATTATTGAATGCCATGTTGTTTCACAGTATCTTTTCCGTATACGTGTGTGTAAGTGCTATCTAAGCTAAATCCTAAAACTGCCATTAGAGTAGAGACATGTTTCTGAATTAGGTAAAGCTAATGAGGAGTTAAAGGTAAACTATATTCCAGATGCGTCTTTCTAGCTGCACATCTAAGTAAGCCAAACATGCACTTGGCAATTGCTTGCATTTCCTTGAATAAATTTGCATCTGAGGAGCTGAAAACCAGTTTCTAACAGTTGTTTAATTTTAATGAAGAGAAGCCACAATTTTCATGAAGGTGGATTCAGTACAATGCATAGATATTCAGTGTTTATAATTTTTCTTGAAATAAGAAATTGATTATCCTAAAAAATGACAGCTTTCTAAACCCGTAGGTAGTTGTAATTAGAATAACACAGTCATCCATCTGCTGTGGAATCCCTTGGGATTTCAGTCTATTATAAAATTTGCAAATATGGAAAAATCAAATTAGTTTGGGTTGTTATCATTTTCGGGATGAGAGAAGGAAAAATATCTGATAAACCGCTATGCAGTTGCAGTGTTTAATTATAAACAGTAACACAAATCTTACTTGAAGTTTACTTTCTGCCAGCAGCAATGATACTGCTGTGATGTGGATTCAGGTGAATAAAATAACATATATTATATTAACATATAATGTTAATGGGCTCTGTCTATCCTCTTTCCCAGAATGAATACTCTCTATTTTGCTAGTATTTTTCTTTCTTCTTAAAAAAACCATAACCATTGAAAATCAAATCATTGATGTCTAGCTGTAACAGGCAATTGGATGGCAAAAAACTGAAATTTGCTATAGTAGTAAAATAGTCATTACTCATTAGGGATATGAAGTTCCTAAAAGAACCACTTGCTCTTCCTGTTGTTAGTAAATTCCAGTTCATTACAACATAAATCCTTTGTGGAAATGTATTAGTTTTCTCAAAGTTCCAACAAAACCATTTCTCAGAGAATTCCATTTAGAGAGTCATTTAGTATATTAGTATCTGAACTTCTTAATTGATCTCCATCATGTGTTGCAGACTGGGAATGCTATGCTATGACCTTTCAGGTTCAACTGGTTTTTTGGTAGCTCTGGTTGTGCAGATGTCCTTGCAGTTGAGTTCTCTATTTCTACCTAACTTTGTCTCTGAAACAGCTCTGCCGTGTACACCCAAAGGGACAGACCAAAGACACGGCTTTCAGGTCTTGGTCATAAAACTCAAATGTCATGGTGTGTTTCTTCTCTAGATGAGGCTTAGTTCTCTGGCTGAACAAAATCTCATAGGAACTTTCTACCATTTAATGAGCTCTTAATCTTCTAAGGCTCAGGTGGATCAGGTAATGAACTGAGCAATTTTAAAAACACCAATGGGAAGCTGTCAGTATAGAGCTGATCAGAAGGAGTAGCAGATGAGAAATACACGACCACAACCCCAAATTGGGCCGACAGGGAAGGAGAAGGATGGTCATCGTTCCCTTCTCCCTGCATCATTTGAATGCACTTCTTTATTTAAAGATGGGTTCCCACTTTAGAGATGCTGTTAGCGAAAAGGATTTTCCTGTTTGCTAGTTTATATGTAAAACTGGACGGAAAACATGGTTTGTTCTTAATGATAATAAGAACTCAAAACTAGCTTGAGTATTTGTGATGCCCAATACATAAAAAAGTTCTAGATATGAAAATTGTGATCTTGTATTGTTATGACAAGTGTATTGATTATGTAACAGATGCTTTCAGTAGTCAAGGTGGAATTGCACGTGAGATTACCTGGCTATGATGAGAAGCCAACAACATTGTCCAGCAATTATTACTGGGTCTCATTACATGCCTCACGTTCACAGCTCAAATCCAACAATAATAGTATTTGTCTTTCAAGTGGGATTTTTTTATAGACTTTTCTCACAATGAGTACATTCTAACAATGAATATGAGATGCAGACTGTCAGAAGTGCTCTAGATGAGTAGCCTGGTGTAGGAGATGACACCATCAAAAAATGGTAGCAAAATGGCAGATGGGAATATAGTGAGAAACATGACTTCTGCTCTGCCCCAACACTAAACAATGATTTAAAATAGAAAACTTTCCTAAGGACCTCAGAAGGAGAGAGGTACTGACAAAACATAATGTTCTGTATTGACTGCTTGGGCACCTGCCCATTGACAGTGTCAATGTTTAGATACCTGTTGAAGAGCAAGTAGAAAACCTGGTTTTATGCTAAAAAAAAAAAAATTAAAAATTTTCAGTTCCACAATTTCAGTTTATATGGAAAAAGCCAAGGACCAGAGATCTGATAGCGAACGTGATTACATACTTAAAGGTTTTTGAAACATCCGCAGGAATTATGCAGATGGTTCTGGCCTTCATGGGATTTTCAACACCCATTTGCAGTATTGTTGCTTACATGGTTCCTTTGAATCAAAAGTATTTTCCATCCTTACAAACAAAGCTAATCTTTTTTACCATCGCTGAAGGTATGTTATAACATTCATTAATATTTTGTGAAGATTTTTTTACATAGCTATAAAAGCATTTAGCCTGGGAGTGAAAAAGTGAAATCGATAACGTGAGCAACAGCTTTAGTAATTTCCACCACTTAACACAAAAGGGAAGCCAGCAGGTTTTTTGGGGTAACAGCAGTAAAACAGGGAAATAAGTTAATTATTACCTAATTACTACCTAAAGACCGTACAAGTTGTATGCCTTAAAGCTGCTTCAGTTTGGTGTTCTGTCATTTCAGTATGAATGAGATGTAGCCCATTTTCTGACTTAAGCACATAAAAGTTTCTTCGTGGTAATAGGGAAAGAGAATGAGTACTCAGCCTTTTCCTCAGCCTGTGTCACTGTTTCCCCCTGTATCAATAATAGATGGAGATTCACCTTAGCCCACCTTTTGTTGCTAATATAGTTATATATTATATATATAACTATATTAGCAATTATTATTATATAACTATATATAACATAATATTATATACAGAAACGGTTTCTGTAATATAAAAGATATGTTATATCTATAGGAACATTTTTTATAAGATAGGCAATAGCAGTGAAGCCCGCTTTACCTAGGAATCCCAGATGAAGGTGAACTGAACCAGGTGGGACAAGTTGCTCTGCCTTTTTTTGCCCTGCTCCCTGCCCTGGCAGCTCCCTCCCACTCAAGCAACAAGAGTCCTAATTCTCCCTCTTTTTGGCTCCGTGTGGATCGCTGAGTTTGATTTAGAGGTAGAAAGGTTGGAAACAAGAGGAAGATTACCAAGTGATAAAAAGAAATCCTTCTTTATTGTAGAAAAAGATAATTTACAAAATTTTATGTGTGGTGTTGGTGGGATTTTTGTTTAAAGTTATCACTAGCAATTAATAGTTTGCAGTCCTTGGTGTTTCAAAGGAAGCATTTTTCTCTTTCTTTTGAATGAACAAGATTGTATTAAATAATAAATTTAAAACAAGATTTGAGAACAGGCATACCAGTATGTCTTAAGATTAGGTTATCTGAAGTATGTATGATAGGTTGCTAATATAAAGAGCAGTTGCATGGCTCTATCATTTACACTTAAAAATGGTCCGTATTTACAGTTGTGTGGTTTTTTTATGTATTTTAGAATGAGACATAAAGTCAGCTTTCCATAATATTTTTTTAATTATAAGTCAATAATTTCATTTAACAGTGGTTTATATTTTTAAAGAAAGAAGTGTAAAATACCTGTTCAACATAGAATTTTTGATTTGTTAGATAAATAAAAAGGAAGTTGCCAAAGCACGTTGTTCATTCCATTTAATGATAGCCACAGTGCTGTATCGTGCTGTTCTCTAATTCACAGTTCAGAGAGGTGTTCTGTCCTTTGTTTGAGGATAAATGACATTCTTATTTATAAAATTGATCTGTCTGTGCCTTTTGTTATGAAACCCATTGTGTTTCAAGATGATAGTTATAGCAGGTGCATTGATAAGTTTCGTAGAAAATTTAATTCAGCCTATTAAATCCGACATATCGTGAGGATCATTACAGTAGTCCAGTCACAACATACCCTTTCAAGCTTATTAGTCAGCTTTTTATCCATGGATTGCAATGTGCAGTATTTGAGTATTCCATTTATTGTTAATAACAATTTTAAAAACTTAATGGAACATTTAAGGTTTCTAGGTCCGGTATTTAATCAGTGGGAAGTGGGCCTGTGTGTATTCTAAATGACTTTATAGGTTTTTTTAAGCCTGGTCTTCCAGGTAAGAGAATTGGTAAACAAAATTGGTAAACACAAGAGAAAAATCAAAACTTTTGGCCTAGGACAAAGAATTTGTGTTCCCATTGTGAGTTGTGGATTGTCAGCAACTTGACTGCTTGGTGTACGGAGCTATCGTTACGCTGCTGTACAAAATCAAGGGGTTTTGCCATGGTGAGGTACTGTGTAATATAGAATTATTATTCAGTCCAAAGTCTGTGTTAATTTTATCTTCTTTCACAATACAGGGAAAAATACCAAAAGGAAAACTGATAATGAAAAAGCCCTTTTCAGCAACTAAGGAGGTATTACACTAGAGAAGAAAAAGCAATAAGAATCAATGAAATCAGTAGTGTTCTTTTAATTGTAACGGGAAACAAGTGTTCAGTGCTTGCTGTAAACTGATACAGAAGAGAGAGCGGGCTCAGGTTGTGGGTTGTGTTACAGCTGTTCTCATTACACCCTTGCTGGGCTGGGATACTGTCTGCAGGAGGATGCTCCTCAAAACTGAGACAGAGCCTCCTTGTGGCTTAGAGGCTGTTACCTGTCATTACAGATGGTCGTGCCAGGACGGAATTAGCCATTAGTCGTAGAAACTCATTCAGATCCCCCTCGTTTTGTCTTCCATCATAGTTTCTAGGATATAAGTATACCTCTTGTCTTCACAATTGCAAACAGGAACCTGAAAATGAATTTACTTTTGTATGGTAATTGCAGCTTGAGTAAACAGGAGCTGAAAAAAAAAGATATGAACTGCTTCACTCGTCTGCATGGGTTTTTAACTGAAATGCCCTGTGGTTTTATATATATTCTTCCAAATACTGTGTTGCTGGTGTACTATGCAAAATACATTTGAACTTGTGCTATTCAGGTAAAAAAATAACACCTTTCTGATGTGGGATTGCTATTTCAGTCCCATCAGATCTTTGGATAAATTTGTTTTACTCAAAGACCAGTTGATTTTTCTTATGTATAAATGTATTTGTCAAAAGTGAAAGGTTAATTTTTCATGACCCTAAGACTTAGATCATTGTCCTCTATTAAGGTTATAATACAGATTATTTTTTCTTACCGTATTTCCTCTCCTGCATTTTATTGCTCCATTGTGAAGTGTAATTTTGCTGTATTGTTTTCTTTATGAAAATTTCACAGAATCACCTAGGTTGGAAGGGACCTTTTAAGATCATCTACTTCATCTCATCGAAGCAGAGTGCTGCTTAAATATTTTTTTAATATATTTTCTTTCTAACCAGAGGCATTTCTTCCCTTAACGTGTAAATATTTAATACCTTAGTCCTTGATTGCTTACCAGCAATACTGAGTGTTTACCTGAATGGGTAGGTAGGGAATCCTTCCGTTTTGATATCTCTGACTGAGAAGGGTATAGAAAAAATACGTGAAGTTATTACGTGATCTGCTTATCAGATTTGCACGTTTTTCACTTATCTGGATATATTTTAACTTTTTCTGCCACATCTATTATTTATATATTTAACAAACCATATTGACTGTTAGGTTGGGTTGGTTTTTTTTTTCAATTTAAGTTTTCTTTCCTGTTTTTCAATTAGCACTTTAACTGAAAGACACATATTAAAGGTTTAAACCCTTGCCTTTGTAGCTCATGATATTATTGGACTGTAGTTTTTCTGATGTAGAGTTATCTTAGATGATATATGTACATAACAGAAACAATGCCCCATTTTTAATTCCTTTTAGATTTTAAAATATTGATAAAAATATTACAACAGAAGTTGCTTTAATTCATAATTTATTAATTTGTCTAAATTGGATTTTTAATTTTAAAAAATGCAGAAAATGGGGTATATATTACTGTGTGAAAGAACAATGTGTAGAAATGCATGATTTTCAAAAATCCATCAGTTAAAATGTTTTCTGACATTCATATAAAAATAGATATTTTTGTTAATAAGATTAGTTTTACAACTGAGAGACTTTTAGGCCATTGGAATGGAAGTAGATCAGAAAATGCTGTCTTGTCTCATTTCTTGGCCAGAAGAGATAAAGCTCTACTGAGAAATGATTCTGAATAAGGTGTTGTTTGTTTACCTCATGCTGTAACTCAGTTAAAACTGTATTTATCATAATACTTTATTATATTTTTCCGTATGTTTTAGCCACAGATGCAGATGTGAAGAATGAAAACCTTTCATCCGTGCAGCAGCTTGGTGTTGAAATGACAGTCAGGTACATAGTATTAAAATATTTCCCTCAAGTATTTCTAGAATTTGTTTGATTTTCATGAAATGACTTTAATGATATTTAATCCATAAATTCAGTGTTTTATACCATATAAATCTAAAGATCATCTTTAAGAAAATCAATTCTAACTTTGAAAATGAAAAAGGCATTAGTACATAATTAAATGATCTTTACAGATTATATATGTTATTATCCTTTATTGTTGGAAAGGATAATTGTAACTTGTTAGTAAGATTTGCCATAAAATTACATTATCCTGAGTTATGTGTCTTTTTTTCCTCATTATTTCTCTGAACAGCTCTGTTTAGCTAAGCTTAGCTATATGCCATTTAAACTTATTTGGCTGGTAATTTGCACAGCTGTGATGAAGGAAAAGCTTGCGTGTCTGTACTTGCACAGATTGTTATCTTTAGAATTAATAATAATTACACATACAATATACTTAGAAGGAATTGTAAATAATGTATGTGAAGAAAATGAGTCATTTGTCTTGGAGTTCTCACTCTTCCCCACTATAGTCTCTAACACTTAACTAAAAGGAATTTAACTGAGGAATTGTAACACCTAGTAGCAAATGTTTGATGTGTATCCTTCCTAGATAAAACATACTAGATTTTAGCAAATTATTTATGTGTGTATCTACAACATAGTATTTGTGATGACAGCTTAAATTTCACAAATACAAGCTCTTGCTTTTT
>JAOTQQ010000023.1:66369265-66422577 GCA_026546715.1 Gallinago undulata
GGAATCTGAACTCTCAGTTTGGGCTTTTGATGATGGTGTAGATGTATAATATGTACTGGGAAGAAAAGAAGTGGCACTTCTACTTTGAAATTGTGTTAACATGCTCACCCAATGCAAGCAAGAAAATGTTTACCTTTTTGTCTTCATGCTTCATTAAAACTGTAAGTCTCATTTTTGTCATAAACTGTTTTAGACAGTACCATATGTCCAAAACGTGTGATACTGTTTTGGAGTATCACATGTTTTTGTATGTGGTAAAGAAAGAGTCTGGAACAATGAAACTTTGAGCATTAATGAGTATTTGTGGTGCTCCCACAATACCAGCGTTGTTAATGGTACTGCCCATGTGGCTGTATTCTGATCAACAGGAATGTTTTGACTTCTGTTTGAGATCTCCTGTGGAACTTTTTTAAAAAATAGAACAGGTACAGCGTTTCAATAAGCTTTGATATATTCTTTAGATATTAGACTTACATATCACTATTAAAAAACACTTCAGATATATTAATCAGAATACACTTAATCTCTCTTTTTTAAAGCTTTTCTTTTACTTTAGGTTTTTCTTCCATAATCTTTGCAGCTTCCATTTTCTTCCTCCACCATTCCCTGTTCTTGCACTATAAGCACACTTCTTTTGGTGGAGGGTTTTTTGCACTTACTTGGTTTTTGTTTGCTTTGGTTAGTTTGGCTTGACTGCTTATGGACTGAAAAAAAAAAGGCAGGGAAAATAACTTAAATTGTTTCTCTTAAATCAGTTTGAGAGGCAGCTGTGTCTCGAGATGCTACCCTCTGTGCAGCTGTATCTCCCCTTGTCCCACCTCTAACAAACCAGCTCTTGCCTCTGTGTGCCTGGGCCGGAGGAGGAAGAGCTCCTGCCTGGCAGTGAGGAGGCCATCTCTGCCCAGGTTCCTTAACCTTCTCACGCAGGCTGCTTGCAGGAGCCCTGTGCTGGCTACGACTGGTTTGCATCTTCTGTCTTCCTCATCATGTCAGGGGACGCAGAGAAGACACTGATGTTTCTTCAGCGATTTTCACGTCTTCTGGTTTCGGCATTTCTCTGGCTATCAAGACTGCATCTATCTGTAAGAATTTAAAAGATACTTCTTTCTGAAAGGCAACTTTGAAAGTTTCTAAAGGAGACTTTATCAATTTCCTTAGTTTTGGGTGAGTTTTTAAAATGCATTAAAGTTTCATTAAAGCCCTCTAACTGAATATGTGACCCTGAAAAATTATCTTAGAGAAATATAGATTTGACAGTTGCTGAAAAGGATATTTAAAAGCAGTGAAATAACAGGTGGACTGATAGCAAAGGCAACGTTATTGATTTTTAAAGCTGGCAGTAAAATAAACTTGTAGTATTAATTCCGTGTGAAGGCTATGATACTGTTAAATGACCTTTTTTTTCATGATTACAGTGTGCAAGTCAATATTGATTTTTTTCATTTTTTCTTTTTAGTAAAACTATCAGTTTTAAAATTTACTAAATATGTAGGTACTAGATGCTTGGCGGTTTTAAACAATTAGTATTCTGGATTAAGTTTGTAGTATAGGAAACTTCATTTCCACCTTTATTAGATGGTATTCCATCTATTTAAAGTAAACCCCTTTGAATTAGACTTTGTACGTTGTCACGTTGTCTTGAAAGTTTTGAACATGAACAACTGTAGTCTTTACTGGAGGGCTCTGGGGTATGAGAAGCATGGATTACATCCCATACATCTTCTGCAGGTAAGCATCTGTATTAATATGAATAGGTCTGTCTTGTCACCAGAAGGGACCATATTGATCCACTCATAGCACTGGGTCCAGCCCCGAGCTTGTTCCAGCACAATGAAATGTTGCTCCATTGTGTGAATGTAGTTGTGCTGGACACCATCAGTGCCGAGAACTGAAGAGTTGTGTTCCATACACGAACTGGGCAGCATTGCAGGCAGGTTGCTGTAGTGCTAATGTTCATTCTCAGTACCTAAATGATTTGTCTTTCATAATATATCTTGAAAACATAAAGAGAAAATTCAACAATTAACTTATTTGCGTAAATTCCACAATATAAATTAAAATAAAATGTCAAAACAAAAAAGAGGAGTTATCCAGCCATTGGAATGTAAAGGACGTACCTTGACTTTCTAGTATGAATCCAAGGATTCATTACCTAGAACACAAGCAGTGATGTGCAGAGCTTTCTATACCAAGAAAACCTCTGTTCCTTTTGCTGCATAAAGTAGAATTTCACTTAAACCAGCCATGTGTGCTGCAAAGAAGTGTGCACACAGAAAACAACTTCAAATACAGAGAAGTTCTGTTCTGTCTACCAGTAAAAGGGGTAGAAGAAAAGTCCAACAGAAGTTAGTATTTTGTGGGTTTTTTGTTGTTCTTTTGTTTAAAATATAACAGTGGTTTCTCCATCCCCAGTTTGACAATTAAAGCTTACATTCAGCAAAGAACTAAATTGCAAAGGAACAATCAGGATATATTTAATAACAGGCTCTAACTTTTAATTTTCTTTAGTTTAGCTAGACATTTTTCCTGATGGTAGCACCAGCTTTTTTATTTATTTCATTTCCTGTCTCTAAAATAATTGGGATGCCTTATCTTGCAAGCGAAGGTTTATATTTTTTATATACTGTTCTTAGCAAGATTTTTTAAAATTACGCATTTTTGTAGTCTGTGATCCTTTTCCTGAATTTTGCTGTTGTTGTTACTGTTAATCAGATGCACCTGCCTGTTACCACAGTGGAATCTGGCATCCATCCAGTCTATTTCTGCAGCGCTCACTACATTGAAATGTTGCTCAAAGCTGAGTTGCCACTTGTCTCTGCAGCCTTCCACATGTCCGGTTTCACTCCATCTCAGGTAACTGGTGAAAACATATCAAACTGTCATCAACTTTTTGACTTTTTTAAATCCACAAACTCGTGGACATTCAGGAACTTTTGTGTTTTTTCTATACAGAACTTGTGTGGTGGTTATGAAACTGGGGGTAAGAGATAGTATCGAATGAAAGTGCCTTAGAGCATCTGAAGATAGAAAGCAACTGACTTCAGCAGAGCAATGAGAGTGTACTGTAGCTGATGACCTTCCATTACAAGTTCATGCAGAAAACTTGATAAAAATAATATATGCTAAACCCTTAGATTTATCATTAAAAATAAATAGAATTTCTTATTCCCTGGAATAATTTTCTGAATTTTCCACAGGAGGGAAACTTGTAATTTGGGTTAGGTATATAATAGGAAGCAGTTCAGGTGATATTAGAGCAAAATTAATTTTAAATGAGCTACCATAAATATTACAGTCTAGTAAGACACTATTTTTCTATATTAAAGAGATATTACTAAAGAAGAATATTTATTCATAGTGTTAGTTTTCATTTTACCTACTTACATAGCATTCCATGATACCAAAGAATTGCAGTATGGATCATGATGGAGCGTAAGGAGCTTTGTACAATGAGTTAGATGATTGCCAACATAAAGTACCTCTCACCATAGTAAGAAAGCTTACTGCCGTTCCAAACCAAGAAAAATATTTTTCATCTTATGCTTTCAAAATTCCTTTTTGCCACAAGATTTGCAGTTGAAGAGGCTTCTTAATGGGGACGGATGCCAATGTGGTACAGATGTTACTTAAAAATGGCTCGGGATCTGGTCTTTGAGGAGGGAAGATTGGCAGATGAGGGACTTTATCTCAGCATAGGGGAAAGGTGCTTATAATAACGCTCCTGTTTTGGGGTGGGAAAACACATGGGGGGGATAGTCACTCCTTCCTCACCTATTGTTGTGTAAAAGTCACACTGTGTGTGTGTTTTTTATTGTTTGCACTCAACTCATAATTGACTAGTTATTGTTCTAAGCTTCTGGTGAGATTTTTTTGTTTGGGGATTATTTTTTATTTATTTAACGTGTTACTGAAATGCCCCTGGTAGGTACCACTGTATCTTTTGGGTGATTTTTCAGTTCTACAAAAACTAACAACAAACAGTTCTAAAAACAAACCATCCTTGAACTGTGAAAACAACTCTGAGGAATTTAAGTATTTGTGTGCCTCAGTAAATACCTGAAAATAGATTTAGTGCCAGAGTATGGCTGCTGTCATCTAATTAGAATCTTGATACGTCTGCTGCTGCTGCATATTTTTAAACACTTTTAAGGACTGATTAACAGAAGATTTTTTGGTCTAGAACTAAATGAAATATGCTGTACACGTCTTAATACATTGTGATTTAGAACTGGAAAAAAGAGTTGCTAAGTGTGTTCTGTACACGTTTCATTAAATGAAAACATGCCTTCAGGAAGCACCTAACATTCATTCATAAAGCAAAGATCCACCTTAATTTAAAGGAAAATCCCCATTAAACACACCTTCTTCACCCTCATCCTCCACGTTTTTCATGAAAAAATGACTTTTACTTTGGCTTTTGAGTTTTATTTCTGAACCTCAAGAGTTGCCAGAACATACTCTGGCAACTAGTATGAACAGACTCATATGTCTAGCAGAGCTCCCTGGAAGTCTGTTCAGAGGCTGTGATTTTAAAAATGGTGATTCTTGTCGTCTTATGTATTTTATTCCTTTTATTTTCAGAACTAAGGTGATGTTACAGGAAAAAAAAGGTCTATAGTGTAGAAAAGTTAAGAGATAAAGCCGATGAATTATGGCTGTCTACAGCAATTTAATTATATATACTTTCATTCTCATCTAGGTTTGTCTGCAATGGATAACTCAGTGTTTCTGGAATTACATGGACTGGAGTGAGATCTGTCACTACATTGCTATATGTATTTTTCTGGGTCCCGATTATCAAATATATATGTGTATTTCTGTGTTCAGACACCTACAGCAAGACATCCTGGAGCACACCGAAGCCCAAGATCTCCAAGTTTTTCTTAAAGTAAGGGTTTCTTTTTTAATTCTTCAATTACTGAAAATACGTATGTTACTTAATCTGAAGCTCTTACTGAATCACACCTATTGATTTTGAGTGAACTAGTACTTTAATGTTATTTACTTGCTGGCAGGAAATTGAGGTAATGTTATTTTCCAGAGAACAATTTTCCTGCATTTTGTCCTGATCGGTTCCCTTTGTATGCAAAGTAAATATCCATGTTAAGTCATGAGAGCATTTGATTCAGTGAGTTTAAACAGTGGTCTCCTACTGAAGCTTGAAGAGATGTGGCACAAAGCTTAGTGAGCTGTTACTTTGAACAGATGCCAATTACTATACAACCAGCCTCAAAATTTCCTGTTCTTTGCCATATTATAAATTATGTTTGGTTATTGGATTCTCTTTGCAGGGTACTGCTTAGCTAAAGATGCAGTCATGAATAGATAGATACAAATAGTTGACTCTTCTTCCCTATTTTGCTATTTTTCTCTGGTATTTTTTTTCTTCCAGTCAAAATTATTTTGAGAGCTATATATCTGCATCTTAGTCCTACCCATCAGCATCACCCCAACATCAGTTTTCTGATTAGTTTTAACATCCAACTTACATATTCTTAAATATGAACAATACGTTAGCTCAGTCATTCTCCTTGGTACACAGTTTAATGAGTGAATTGTTTTATTTTACCTGGTTTTGGTCAATGTGGCTCAAAGACTACTTCATCTTGATGGTATTGTTGGGGTAGTTCCTGTAAATTATAGAAGAGAGAATTTATATATTGTCACCTATGGTATAAACATAAGATTTGACATGGAACTGTTAAGCTAATGAGAAATACCTTGTACTACTGGAGTATTTACAATTCATTGAGTGACTACTGCAGAAAAAGAAGAGTTAATAGCATACTTAAGGTATACTCTTGCTTTTGATAGCTCTTAATTAATCTAAAAAATATTGTTCTGTCATCATATTAAACTGTTCTGAGAACATAATCCAAGGAAAGAAAAAAATCCAACACATGAACAAGTTCTGCTACCTATTTTGCTTCCAAGAACCGATAATACTTTCTGTTTTGAAGCTTCTAACATGCATTATATCTGTCATAGAAAGATGATGATTTGACAGCAATATACCTTCGTTGGTATTCTCTAATAAGTAGTTCCAGCTGGCTATTAAAATTAAAAAAAGATATTTTCTTCTTAAAATATAAATATACTTTCATTTGCACATCAAAAAAGACGTTGAGACAACACTGCTGTCAATTTGTATGAAATTATGCCTAGTAGTTAAAGTGAGTAAAACACTTACCCTTTCAATGTGTCCTTCTAGTGATTAAAAAACAGGTGACAACCTGTGAAAGAGATTGTCTTCTATTACTCTATAATTTGCTTATCCTCTGTTCCAAGAGGAAAGCAGAAGTAACAAATTTTCTATTAACATTTTTTCCTTTTTTCTATTGACTGAGATGGATTATTAAAACATACAATCCCTTCAAGATGTCTTGAAGTTTTAGCATTAACTGCATTTTAACCTTATTGCTTGGTCTTTTATTAATCCTCTCATGGAAGGACAAAGGTGCATAGTTCTGTCATTTCCATCATTGAACCTGAATATACTGTAACCTGCCGCCTCAGTAAACCCATCTCAGTTTTATTGGTTTCATTTGGATACAACAGAGACAGTGGGGCTACAGGGTGTGCGGCTTGTTGTAACAGCACATATAGGGCAGTATGTCAGTCCCTTCTGGGAGTCATTTAGCTATTCTTCACTATTTTCTGGGAATAGGGGCCACATTACTGACAACTAAGTGGCTGACCAATGCTGACACATTTAATCAACATAGGATTTGACTTTCAAAAAAAAAAAAAAAAAAGAAAAACCAGACCAAACCCAAAAGAGAGTTAAATACCTCTTACAGTTCTCTGCTGGAGTCAGTTTTCTTTTCCACTGGAGTCAACCTTCTAGCAGTGCATGACGAGCAACTTGGAAGGCAAAATTGTGCATATAGTTTCACCTTTTGAGTAGGGGAGTGGAAATAAGAGGACCATCTTGAACTTCTGTTCAGATGCCACAGTGCAGCCTTCCAAGCCTGAGCAGGTGTTTTCAGGAAATTCAACTTAGTGGAGATATACAGTCAACACACCAGCAGGTACAGCATATGTCCACAAGGACTGTCTGGCTCTGAAGAGCAGCACGTGCTGCCAGCTCTGGTAATACTGCTTAGTAGATGGTGGGCACACAAGTTCTTCCAGTTCAAAGCAGTAACAGATTCAGCCATTTTATCTGGACTGTTCTTCAGGATCCTGCTTTCCACGGTGTGTCCTCCCTTTCCCTCAAGAAGGAATGTGGTCTGTTCATTTCTTTTTCCTGAGAGCATCATTTTTTAATCTGTGTTTTGGAATTAGTAAAAATTAATTGTTTGTGGTGACACATAAGTGTTTATTCTGCTTTTATTTTAACACTTCATAAAGATCTTTATCATTAATTTTAAAAATAAGTATCTACTGTTACTCTCCTGTTTTTATTGAGAATCTAGTTGGATATAAAAGCACAGTAACAAACTTTTAGCATGCAAAGTGCTGGTACAAAACTCTTTTAAAAGAGTATTTCAGTACCTGGCTTTGCCTTTTGAAAACTTACCTTGTTTCTCTTAAAAATCTTCATAGGGCATGTTCTCCAAAGTTAGATGAACAGTCCAGCTGAAAAAAAATATTTGTTACAAGACTGTAATTAGGAAGAACTGTCTGGAAGCAGATAATAACAATGTTTTATTTCTAAATGAAAAGTAATAAAATGTATTTTAAAGACCAGGCTATGACAAGCAGAACAAAACAAGCTGTAGTTAGCACCTTAGAATTCATTACATTTGAGTCATGCATCATTTTTTCCCTAGCTAATAAAAGTTTTCTGTGTGTATTTGTGCAGGAAGAAGCACTCCATGGATTTCGAGTGAGTGATTATTTAGACTACATGGAGGGTTTGGAGGAGATCTACAGACCTATGCTGCTGAAAGACATGAGGAACATAAGAGTGCAGAATACATAGATGAAGCAAACAAGCACTTTATTTGTCAGTTTTGGTTGCATCCTTTAAAAGGATGCTGATTGACTAAAACAAGTCAGACTGTGTAAATGTACATACTATAAAATAAATAAGGAGAGTTTTCAGAAGATATTTTTTGCAAAAGTACTTCATCTAAGTTTGATGACTTACTTAAAATACCACATAGTCCCAGACAGGCTTTATGCCGCAGGCTTGTTTTCAGGGCTTCAGAACCCACCTGTAAGATGCTGGTGTGTCTTCCTTAGAATGTAAATCTTCTTTATGAAGTCTTGAGCCTGCACCCAAATCATTGCATTGTTCTCATCTCCTTGTAGCACAGTCCTAAAACCCTCATATTTTGCTGGAGTCTGAAAAAGTGATTTTTTTATAGAAACAACTTTTAGTGTGTATTCATGCACATGAAAATTCAACAAATGAAGAACAAATTCCCTTTACACAGCTGTTCTGACTTTGTGGATAAGCTTGAGAAATTGGGGTGTTCAAATACATGCAATGAAACAAAGATTGATATTCCTGTCTTTTTTTCTAAATAAATAATTTTATGTCATAAAATATCTATTTCTACCACATACTGTCCATATGCATAAGTCAAGAGAAGTCCTTGAGGGGCCTGATTCTGGAAAATAATCATTTTTCAAGATTCTGGTTTCATTCAGACATGAAAACTAGTAAGTGTCACTGGTGTTTGCCAGAGCAGTAGCATCCATCCATGACAGAAGACAGCACTTACCTGCTTTTTCTCCTGTGCTACGGCAGGTGCAGAACTGGCGTTTGTTGCATGCTGGCCCACAGGCTTCCCCTCGGAGCAACAGTACTGACATTTTATAATATTCATTTGTCCATACAGGTAGATTTGACTGATGATCTCCGACTTTGGTCTGAAGGCTGGGTTTGTCTTGTAATTATTTCATAGATGCTGTCTTCTGACAATTCCTGCTGCTTTAGGCATTATGCTTTATAAACAACATCATTATGTCATGCCAGTCTACATCAATTCTCCAAGTCTTTCATGCACTGCCACTTCCTGAATCCTATTTTCTTTTTTCTGGGATTGTTGAAAGGTAACATCTGATACAGGGCATCTTCATGCTGATGGCAGATGGGAAGAAGCAGGTAAAGACAGTTTGTTGTCTTGAGGAAATTTCTTGTATAATGGCTTCTGAAGTACCCACATCTGATATCTGACATATAGATGGCAACAAAAGGAAGAAAGAGGTGAAAAACTATTATAATATCAAACCAAATGTTCAAGAGTCACACCAGGTTCCAGAATATGCGACAGTAATTGTAGAACTGGTTTTAAATGCTATGTTCACTTCAGAGCATATAGAAATCCTTTTGTACACTTTTCTAAAACTGTCCTGGAATACAACTGGATTACTTTTTCTAGATTACCTATTAAGAATTTTATGTTGTATGATAAAGCTTTGCATAAAAAGGCCCAAGGGACCGGTGGATATGTCCTAAAGCTGGCACATAGTTCCTTTTGGGTCCTGTGAAGAAATTCACCAAGGAATCCTACTCCCATATTATGAGTTGGCTCACTAACAGCTGCTTAGGCAGTCACTTGACTTGTCATCTTCTCTTCCTGTCTTAGAGGTGGGAAGCAGTCTGTTTGCAGGAGTAATGCAGTCAGTAGGCAATTCTTAGCTGAAAGTTGATTTAACAGAATAAAGGAAGTAACGGCTTTAGTGGAGATTTTAATCTCTAGACACACCCCCCCCCCCTTCTCTCCCCTACACATGCCCTTTATTATTCTATTTCTTCAAACTGTTCTTTAAAAAATAAAATCTTTCAAAAACTGAGACTTAACACAGCCATACTGTCACCTCACCCAGCCTTGATCAGGACTTACCCAGCACCTGGATTTACAAAGTCTTTCCATCAAACTGCCTTAACTTTCATTTAAGGTCTTAGTGAACATACTGTCACTCACTAATGTCATGTTCAGTGACGGCATCTAAATAGGCTTTGCAATTTGATGAAGTTCTACTCCATAGAGTACAGAAAATACTAGGTTAGTACTCTACTTTGAGAGTGTAAGAAATTCTCTAGTGACATCAGTATCAAGTTCCTAAACAGCTTTTTGAAAACTCAAGATTATTTTTGGCTTAGTCTTGGCAAAATACTTCTTCTCACCCTAAGATACTTTATCCCTGAGTAAATTTGCATCAGTAATTCTGAAGCTTCTTGAAATTTGTGCTGCCCCCTTCAACAACACAGAGTTTCTAAAATGCAAATACTGAATGTCTGTTTTTGTTAGATCTTTTCTTTCTTAGGATTTCAGTTTCATTTCAGCCAAAGTAATAGACACACTACTTCAATTTAGAGTGAAATTCCTTGTTCCTGCAGTTAGTTACCTTTAAAGACATTTTTCGCTTTGGTAATTATTTTGCCTAGAAAGTTGGTAAATTGCACTCTACCCTGTAATATCAGACCCTTAGTACCTGGATATTTTAAATTACTTTGCTGCTTTATGAAATGAAACAAGATTCAGCTTCTCTAGCAAAAAGTTACTTAGCATCTGTTTTCTTATAGGAACAAATCTTTTTACTGTAAAGTAAGTAGCCAGCATAATTGGTCAAGTCCCTGCTGTAGCTTGTTTAATAACTAACTACAAATTCGCCAGACTGCATCCTGGTTATGTAGGCAACATTACCAGGTGATGTTACATAGCAAAAGTTAAGCATTAAATAGTTCCTTATTTGGTTAAAGAAGTAGGTAATTATGTTTTATCAACACCTGCAATAACATTTCATACAAAATGTCTGGAATCTCAAAATATTTTGATTAGAATTTGTGATATAATAAATATTTTAGAAGTCCAACAGAAACCACAAATGTTGAATTTAGACTTACTTATACAATATCATTGCTACATACCCATGAGACAAACTAAACATTACTGCAAAGTACTGGAAAAACAACTTCAGTAGATAAAGTGAATGTGTGAGCACATATACAAATTCAAATTATAAAATACATTAGAACCTGCAGTGAACTTTCTATAATTATATGCAACCTAAGAGTGAGCAGCACTGACAAAGGTTTTGCCACTAATTTCTATTTTCCTGACTCTGCATTTCATAAGTTCATGGGTTTAGCTTTTTTCCCTGTCTAGAAAAAAAAAAATGTTTTAAATATATTTGGACTTTTGTGAACTGTGTTGGCTTACCTACATTAATAAAAGAATCAGGCAAGTCTGAGGAAAGAATTATGACAACAACTGATGGAACCAAGTGTTTGCCTGACACCAGGGTCAAAGAATGCTAAGGCTCCCATAAAATCTGTTCTTTTAACCTTAATAGCAGTCTCTTTTAAAAAATATTTTAAAAAATCACTTTTTGGGGGGTATATATCTCAAAATAACCAAGTGACAAATATCCAAATGGTAAATAACAGTACAACACTAAAATATATATATATATGTTTCTAGAAATTCTATACATTTTAAAGAGACCATGGCTGATTAAGCTACCAATTATGAAGTCATTGGTTTCTTTATCAGCAGCAGATATTTGTCAGGGAAATTAGCTCTTGTGCTACGCATCTGAGTAACCTAGGGAACCTTGCCATCTAAATAGCTGCTACATCCCCCAGAAAAGAAGAGAGAGGCACTGCAGAGCTGACCCTTAATATCAACAGCTCTCATCAGTATAGCATAAAATCAATGCAAAGAGGTATAGTATAAAATAATCAGGAAGATGAGTTGAACATAAATATAAAACAAACAACCCAAGTACCAAGTGCTGCTACTGGCAAAAGCACTTTCTGCATTGCCTCCAGCAATTCGATCAGCTGCAGTTTCCCCATCTGCAAAACAGCTACAATTTCATACTGTCCATGTTGGTGCTGAGATGATTAATTAGAGAATATTTGTAAAACATTTAGTGCATGAAAATTCTATGTAAATGCTAAATCTTCATACCTGATAATAATACAGAATTCCTTTGTGCCGTATGACAGAAACAGGACATTGATACATGTCGACTGGAACAGAGCTTGAAGTGATGGTAGTCAGGGAAACCAGTGGCATCTTCTTTGGATCAACGACACTCTAGAAACAAATGACCATTTTAGCAACAGCTATTGGAAGACATGCCCACATTACCTCTGGTTTGAGTACTCCCTCCTCCAGTCTTGCTGCCTGATATATAAATTTCTCTCTTTACTCAGCTCCCCATTTTCTTTCAGGGAACAGAAATCTACTGAGATACAGACATTTTCTATCTCCAAATCTATTTGTATTTTTCTGGTTGCCTTTTCCAGCTTCTTTTTCCCTGCTTTCCATCTTAATTGTATTTACCCCCCTCAGGCTTTTTCTTTCTATTTTCAGCTGTCTCATTGTTCCCAGTCTCCAATGACAGTCTGAGCACTAAAGGATAAGAAGCGTTTCCCTTGCTTGTACCTGAAATGTGTAACTAAACATGATTTAAAATAAGCATTATGGAACAAAACAAAGCAAAGCAAACACTAAATAAAACCCCAACTTGAAAAAAAAAAAAAAAAGAAAAAAAAAAACCAAAACAAAAAAAGGGAAGCCAGTTGTAGGAATACATGAGTCCCCAGTTAAGCTGTCATCAGTCCTGACCCAGTCTCCTGCTGCAGGGAGCTGAGTGCTGCTGCCTCTGCCTGTCCATCACACCCACCCAACCATGCACCAGGGTGCCCTGCTGAATCAAAACATCTGCGTTATCCTTGTTGGAAGATTTTCTTTGCCTATGAGGAGAGAAGGTTTCTGATGACATCTTTAATCTAGCCACACATCTTCCACTGACCCCACATCGCCAAGAAAATTGTGAGATCTAAGAATGAGGAACTATGGAAACAGACTGAAAGAGGTTGTCATTCTACAATGAAGATAACTATCCAGTAGAACAAAGTTATTTTTAAGATAATAAGTCATCAGATCAATGTTTTCAGTCAGGATCTGATTTTTGAGATACATGCTATTCCAGAAAACGTGCCATTCTAAAGTATATCATTTATTCCAAGTTCCAAAGCCCCAAGTTATACAGGGAGTTAGCTCTCTGATATCTGACCTGTCCTTAAAATATATTTTTAAAAATAAATCAGTTAGTATCAATGGGATATGATCTCTTCCAGTTCACTTTGAGGCATTTTAGGCAAATCATCAGATCTTGAAGGTGAGGGGATGGTTGTTTTTTTTTTGTTTGTTTGTTGTTTTTTTTTTTGTGGTTGGACTCGATGATCTCTGAGGTCCCTTCCAACCACCACAATTCTGTGATTCTGTGATTCTGTGAAAAAAACACAACCAAATTAACACAAGGAGTTTGGCATGGACAGATCTGAGGTAGAACAGCAAAAAACTTATATAAAGAATTTAAGAATAGATGGTAATGACAGCACACATTTTTCCTTTCAAATTATATTTATATACCACATTGAACTGAAAATACAATTTTAACTAGTTTGAGCAGATAGAAAATCAAAATTTGTTTGAAACATAACATTATATTTGTGTCAGAAAAAGTAACTAGAATTTATTTCCTGTTAGCAACTTGCATGGAGAGCTGCAATGTTTTTACTGTTTCTGCAAATCAGTGGAGTATATTCATGACACCTCTCCCAGGATTTTGTTTATGAACTGATCACACAGAAGCAGACAGCGGTATGAGTCTTACTTCAAAGCTAGATTATTCAACCTAGTTTCCCAACATTTAAAATGGTATTTCCAGATGTGCAGACCATGTCCTTTCAGTTTTCACTTTTGTTCAAAATCTAAGCTATAGCAGAACAAATCTCTGAATTTCAGGTCATACATGAGGTACCATTTTTATTACTTCACCTAACAAGCACTCGTTCAAAAAGTTCTGTATACTCAGCAGAGTATCAGGAAAAAAACAACCTTCCCTGTTCCTCAGATACCAAACCACCAGTAAATTAAAAAAAAAACCCAAAGCTCCAGACCATAATGCTATTTGATTCCATTTCATCACAAAAAAAAAAAAAAAAAAAAAAAAAAGGATCTTAAAGCTTAACATAAAAATGCAGTGGTGCATGGGGAGGTATCAATATGGTTTGAAAAATTAGTTTAGATGAGGTTAAATTGAGAACTGACACTTGACTAATATTTCATCAGGTCTGTTTCCTGCGCAGAAATAGAATGAGACAAGGAGAATACATGAAATTCACTTAGAATGATGAATGGGGAAAGCAGGCATTTCTGTGGTAGATTTTTAAGGAGACAAAACACAACAAAACCAAAAACTCCAAGGGAAATTAGGCATTTGAAAGAAATCAGTGTTTACTCTCTCAAAAGATTTCATCTGCTTTTGGTATACCTGTGCTCTAACTCAAAGCCTATCATGGTATCAGATTCATTCATGTTGTGGGAATTAGCTGCTTTTAAAATGGACTCAACAATTTAAAATATTCCTTTAAATTAATACAGACATTCATACACTGAACACAACAATTCATTTACACTGCAGCATCCCTTTGTGCCATGGCTGCAGGTAAGGTCACTGCTAAAAGAAAGCAATATTCCAAATAAAACCAGGAGGCTGAGGGTCTCATCATGTTGATAAAATGGACATTAATTGAAAGGGTAGGGAGCCTAGTAACAAAATCCATTTGTGAGCTGTACTCTAGAAGATGAAATTCCAAGCAACGCAGTAAAAGTGATGAAAAAAGGTCACTATGTGCATTTCGTTACATTTGCATTCATCTAATTGAACTTCCCATTCTTCCAAATTCTTGATGGTTTAGATAAGGTACATTTTATGGAGTTATCAAGACTACCTCCCTGCAGCATAGTTTTCACTTAGAAAGCAAATTACATGTATTTTTTTCAGATCAACCTCTTTGGGGTTTGTAAAACCCACTGTTGTGAACAATGCCGTATACTGTCAGAACTTCTTCCAGGGACCTTCTAAGTAAACCTTTCGGGTCCAAAAGGATGATGTTTAGTTATAATGTTATTTTTCTCCAGCTCTAAATCAATGAAGAAAAGCCTCCTGCTAGAAAATAGGAAACCAAGGTTTGGAACAAATACAATTTTGGCAAGGAATTCCTTCTGAGGGAATTATAGACCCATGAAGGCAGTTAGACCATCTGTCTAAATCACTTTGGAGTCATTGAGATACTCATAGGAAATTCATTTTGTACAGATCTTGAAGGTGAGGGGAAACCATGGCCTCCAGATACCCCAACCCTTCCACACTCCCATGGAAATTAAATTTAATGAATTTTCAACCGAATCACTTGGAGCCAAACAACTTCTCCCTCAGAGAAATTAATTTTATATGCTGAATAATTGCCTTCAACATGTAGTAATCTTGAAGCTTCCAAAACATCCTGCACTGCAGGAGTGGGAGAATCCCAGTGTAGAACTTAACAACCACTATTCTGAATTTATTGTGCAACACTGCTCTAGATGACAACTCTGACTATTCTCAGTGCCAGCTGCTTTTCATCTGTGAGGCTGAAGTTTCAAACAGCTATTGACAATATCATGCAATACTAACAGGCTATGCTGAGGAAGACAGTGTCATCTTCCAGGTGCAGTCTGCTGGCTCGTTCTCTATTGTGAATAATAATGGAATTATTTGCCACAACAAAACCATATTTCATAAAGTATTTTCCAAAAGCACACTGATTCTTTTCAGAAAGGGAAATCCTCTAAAAGTCTCCCATAAAAATAGTCTTCCTCTTCATCAGCATTACCCCTCAAAATAACAAGGAATTCTTTAAATATAGTACTCCTTGGAGAAAAAGAGTAATAAAGAACTCCCAGCTGCTTTTACACACAGCTAAAGCAACCTAACAATCTCATACCTTCTACAATTCCTGCTCTAATGTTAAATACTCCCATTACTTGCACCACTCTGATGCTTACCAGACCCATCCGCTACTTGGTTTATATCATTAAAACAGCAGAAGGACATTAATTTAGTGGGGCTTATTTTCTAGATGCTCAGATGGGGAGTGGGAGCCCCCCATCAGGGTTGCAAGCTGAAGCTGTAACATCAGTAATAGTGCCTACATGGAAAAAATCTTCTTTCCTCCACCTGAGTCATGCAGAGTTACACTTTCATTTGTTACAGTAAAGATGAAATTGTCAAAGCTCAAGAGTAAGAAGTTTGTTTCCCCCCCACATGAACATATTCCTACTAAAAATTTCAGCTATTGAAGAAGTAGTTTAAAAGATTTAGAGATCTACATCAACATACTCTGCGGTATAGCATGGTCTGGGCTGTATGTAGCCAGTTTGACTTGACTTAAAGAGCAGAACAGGTAAATGTCAGAACCTGGTCTTCCAAATGAGCCTTTCAGAAGATATAATTGGGCAATAAACTAGAAAAACACAAATGTTCTCTTCTATTCTAAGCAAGAAAACAATCTTACCACCTAGCACACAGACATTGCTTTCCTTTGGGAAAATCCTGGCTGAGACCCACAGTAAATTTCCTTTGGCACATAGCTTTTACTTCAGCTTGCTGAAGTGAATTGTCCTTTTCCTCCATTACCTACCACAGTTGCCAGTGTCTATCCCCAGGGTCCTTGTATACCCACCACTTACTTACACTTTTTAAAAAAAAAATCAGTGAATACTCTAAATACAGTCTCTACTTGAGCATTAGTTACTTAAAAGTATGAGCAATATGGGAAACTTCACATACACATCTTCAAGGGTCTTTCATTGGAGGACACTCAAGACAAAGAGTTACATTTAGTTCCTGGCTCCATATCCCTCCTCGTGGGCAATGGTAAGAAAATCACAAGTTCTCCATGTGGAGCTGCAGCTCCACAACTGGACAAGATGGAGAATAATATTTGTTCCCTCTCCATCTTGGCCTCTACAAGATTTTCAGGAAAGAGCTTCATCCTTAGTATTTGTATTAGCAGTTTCTATTGCAATTTCAAAACATTTCAGGACACTGGACAGGAAGGTATCAAGAATTCCTTGAATTATAGTAACAATGTCACGCTTTATGTTAACGAAAAAGTCAGTGTCACAAAAAGAATGTGCTGTTCACAAAGGCCAAGGGACCTAGCTACATTTTGACACTTTAGAAAAACATGCCACTCTGCCATGTTGTAGAGGCCAATGTTGACATATCTTTGTTTTGTGTTTAATCCTAGTGATAATTTCACTGAGGTTAGATTAGGCTATTTGTAAATTCAACTTAAAAATTCTCATCTGTGAATACAGAAAGCCATGCTTAGACTTGCTAAAACTTTTCTTCTGAAAGGTATGTTGAGGAATTTAGGTTATATGTGATGGTTAATATGTAAATTTAGACCTATTTAATCTGGCCGACAAAATTAAAGCTTTAGGTGTTCTGCTTGCAAAAAAAAAAATCTTAGAATTGTAAGACTAGTGAACAAGTCAAGGCAGTCCTTTTAAAACTGTAGCTTGGAAAAGGACTTTTCTTCTGTTGGCCTCAAGCTAACATTATATTAAGATACATCATTACCTTTAACAAAGAACAGGGTTGAAGAGACTTTAAGAGTTCTCCTGCTTTTATTAACTCCAGAGCAACTGACCAGTTAAGATCCCAGGCTTTCTTCTGATAGAGCTGAATGTTAGGTAAAGTTGCTAGCCAAGTGTCAACAGGGAGAGTGAGAGCTCATAAAATTCATAAGTTTTAGCAAACATACTGTGATCATTTATGAAGTGACTGTGCAGTTTGATAGATTGCAATTATTATCAGTTAAATGTTCAATTCTTTCCACAAACTAATCAGCCAACAAAGATTAGCTCATTATGCAAATGCAGACAGTGAACACTGTGTGCACAGCGGTGTAGCACAGATCCTGCACTGGCAGCAAGTTACTGAAGGTACAGACAAACCAGAATTTAAAACAGTAAATGTAATAACAAAAAAAAACAATTAGAGGAAGTGTAAATATTAGGTCTGAGACAAAGAAATTAGAAAAGAAATAACTAACAAATTAGCATGCCAGCATGCAGTTGGAAAGCAAGGCCCTCCATAAAATAATCAGAGCACAACAGAGACCATCTGAATTTAAAATTGCAGTTCCAGTAGATACGAAAGTATCATCTGCTTGCAGTAAAAATGAGCCCCAAGGGGTACATGAAATGAACAGAGCTCTCACCCTACTGTAGAATGGTGTCTTCTCTGCAATGCTGTCCTGTGTTTACACAGTTGACAATTTCTTGACAGAACCATTTTGTTATAAATACTGGTGTACTGGCCTCAGGCAGGTCTTTTGAAACATCTCACGGTGAAGAGTTTTCCATAAACCCACAGCAGGTATTTAAAAAACCCTACTTGCCCTATCTGACATCAAGCTCTTCCCACCCTCCCAACCTGGCTGCTCTGGAAGTGCTGGCAACCTCATCAGAAGCAAACAAGAAACTTCTCATCTTGTAACACCAGACGGGTTTCCCAGGCTGTAAGCTAACAAGGAACAGCCCATCCCATGTTGGGAAGACTTTCAGAGACATGAATGCACATATGCCCATGCCATGTCCATACAACTATCAGACAAGAGCCTTGAGTTAGCACATAAATGCTTATCTCCATGTCAGCCTAGCCAGTTCCAGTCCACTGAGAAACTTGCAAACACCTTCTTATTATATGGAAGTGCTTAAATAGTTCCAAGTTTTTGAATCAAAAAACAATTAAAAAATAGCAACTGTACACATTTTTTTAAGTAAAGGCATTCCACCAGCACTACAACAGATAACAAATCCTAGAAACTAGCTTAAAGAAACATACTTATTTCACAGTTTGGGGCACTTAATACTTGTCATCCAATTATTTGTATATACATGAAAATTGTCATATGTACTTAGATCCTTCTAAAGATGTTTTTCACTTTTTTAGTAGGATCTAAGGCTTTAAAACTGGTGTTTAGATGTTCTACTGCAAACTATGGGGGCATGTCCTAAGAATTTGCTCAGTTTCTTACAAATATTTTGATAATTCACAGTCAGTCTCAGACACACATCATTGATACATAACAATCCAACATCTAGCTGCAAATAGTTCACTGCTTTTCAGAATGATCTTCTTTGGGCTTTATTCACAAGGAACCAATGATCTATCTCAACTTTCTGCTTTTGGCAAAGCAGAAAGCAGTAATGGATTTTAATTAGCCTGATACAGTAGGAAAGCATTCATTCAGGAGACTACTTTCTTTCTGACTATTTTCAAATTATGACTAACCCCTTCTCCTCACTCTGCTTTCCTGTGACTCTGCAAGAGCCATTTATTTCTTTGTGAATAGCGAGCACTGTTAGAGAAAATCTGTTCTGAAATGCAGCAATGCAGCACTCCACCTGCTCTAGAGATGAAAGGTACAATAAGCAGAACAGGCCATTCATCAAAGAGAAGGATTTCAGACTGGAAAAGAATTTAACCCTTCTCACCCACAAAAAGGTAGGGCTTAAGCCCATGCCCAATTTGATAGGGAACATTTTCTTTGCTGTATGTTAGAATAAAAGTAAAACACCAGTCTTAGAACCTGGAATAGATGAAGTATTTGCCAAACAAATACTTACAATTAACTGCAAATTATCTTGGTTTCTCAAATTTCCCAATAAACACTAAAAGGTAATTGGAAAGTGAAGCAGTGAAAGAAAATAATCAATCAAAAAGCCCTCAAACCACAAGAATAAATAAAAATGGGGATAGAGCATGATTTATTTCTCATTCTCTTCTGATGCAGCTTTAATTTTCTGTTCCACACCTCAGTCTAATACCAATAGGAGACAGGTATTTATACTTTACCACTGAGATGATATTATAATATATGCTATTTGGTATTGTGGCAATACAGGCCACACACCAAAAGAATTAGGACCCAACTACCTATGAATCTTTGGGTTATCTGCCTTTGATATTGTAAAAATCACTGCTGATCTATTATCTCACACTTCAGCCTCTAAACTTTCAGACAGGGACATCTCCAAACCAAATTCAACAACCTTTTTAGATTTACCGAAACTCTAAAATTTATACCAGGCTGTTCCATAATTCCAAATTCCATACCATATAAGAGTTAATACTTGGGTGTCAACTCAGCCTGTCTGCCTGTGCACAAAAGAGCTCGATAAAAGAAATTTATACCAGCTTCTACTGCTACATGTATAACGTTACTAAACTCTGTGTTTTTTCACAACCTAAGGCCGCTGATAACACTCCTTCTGTGTTTACTATGATTACTTTTTGAAGTTTACCTCTTTTTCCATACTGCTTGTGAACACGACGCCGATCCTCATTTGGATTTCTTCAGTTTCTCTCAAGTTCACTTTGCCTGTAACACCAGGGATGCAGTCAGCTGATGAATGCCTGTAGTTTAAAGCAGTAGAGATGAATTCATTACAGGCCAGAGTTTTCTGACAAACTTTATAACTAATGACCCACCCCAAAATATATTAGCACTTAGTTAAGCACTTATTTAAGTAGCATTTCTACTCATTCTTTTTCTTCTTCATCTCCAGCAGCCAGGCGGGAGGGCACAGAGCTGCAGGCTGTGTGAGGCCCCCATTTCTATGGGGCTCCCTGACGGCACACGCCGCTTCCAACATGGATTCAACCCTGCTGAGCTTCCAGCAGGCCATCTGAAATGTTGAAGTCCTTGGTTGTTATATAAAACGTCCTCCTGAGCTTTTGCCAAAACTGAACTCGGCATTTTGCATTCAAAGCTAATATTGTAAAAGCTGGAAAGCAGCAGGGCAGGCTCCCCAGCAGCCTGCTGTGGAAACCACGCCAAGAACAAAGCAGCGAGGATATTTTGGCCGTCCCTTCCAGATACCCGTATAAACGAACACTACACATTCCTTTCCCTCCCCTCTTCTACAGCATATGGTAAAAGTTCTTGTTTTGTTTTGTTTTGTGTTTCTTTTTCTTCCTTCCAACATCCCTTTCATCTGTGTCCCAGGTGCCGGTGCCCAGGCACTGGAACTGGTGGGCTGCAGAGAGACCCCTGTGAGGAGCGGCCGGGGCTGCCCCGAGCCGGACACAGCCATTTCCAGCCAGCTCCAACCCACCCACCACAGGGCACAGCCCAGCCCCACAGACAAGATGGCGGCACCTCAGGGAAGGGCTGTGTAAGGAAGGGCAAAACACTGCCCAGGAGTGATGAGTGAGAAGAAAACTTGTCTCGGTGGGAGAAGGTAGAAGAGTCGGGAAGGAGGAGCGAAGCTGAGCCGGGAAAGGAGGAAGGCAGGGAGCAAAGGGGTTTTAGTTTTGTCTCTTTTTTTTTTTTTTTTCTCACCGTCCTACTCTATTTTCAAGTGGCAGTAAATTAATTTTCCTCAAGTCAAGTCTATTTTGCCTATGACAGTAATTGGTGCGTGATCTCCCTGCCTTTTGCTCCACCAAGAAGCTCTTTCACCATATTTTCTCCCCCTTCTCCTGTTGAGGCAGTGGGAGTCTGGCAGCTGGCCAAGGTCAACCCACTACAATGTGTTTTTTTCTGATATTTTAATACCTTTCTCCATACTCAAATCAAATACCAAATTTGTCCTTAATTATTACAGTTTCTTCGCTTTTCTTCCACTCAGGAAAACAATAAGTAGTTAAGGTATTTTCCCCATTTTTGTAACAATGGAATAAATAAAGTAACTGGGTTGGCTTTTTTTTTTTAAACAGATAACATTTAACTCATTCCCATCCTTTCAGATTGTTAATTTTCTGGTATATTGATGAATGGCGTGAAGCAACTTTCACCATTTTTGTAGCATCATCAATAGACATGCTATAGCTAGTTGGGCTTATGACAATATAAGAATTCAACTGTGGAAAATCTCTTCTATTCTATCCCACTTGAAAGGATAAACCAAACTGTAATAAGTGATCAACCAAACAGATAACTATCAGGATTTGACACAGTGGCTATATTAAAAAGACATTATTTCCAGGTCTAGAGAGAAAAAAATATCCATGACAGTGTATACAGACTGAAATTTTGAAGCCTGAAGACCTTCACAAAGTCCTGTTGCATTCAGATTTAATACCCAGTCCTCAAAGGCATATAACCAATCTAATTGATCTAAACATAATCAGCCAAACCTTACTTAAATACCCAGATAGAATTTTCTTTAGTGATAATACTTGCATAGATATTAGTAAAGTAGAGGGTATCAGAGGGATCAATTCTGCATGTTCATTGCTGAAGTATGGCAACAGTGAACCCAGTGATTCATCTTGCAGACTTGCAAAAACATTCTAAAGACATCTATATAATGAGTTATAGTCAATTTTCACAGGCTGATACAGAATCCAATTCACAATTAAGCTACCCGAACGCTGCACACAGTGGCTGGCAAAATATTTAACAGGAATTTGCTGTTTTACCTTACTGTTTTTCACAATATACAGTTTCTTTCAGCAAGAGATTCCTTTTTTCAGCAGTCTTCAGGATACACACCTTGGCATCACTAGTGCCTTTAATCAGCACAGATAAGCCAAACAATATGTTTTTTGTTATCCTCTAAAACCAGTTTCTCTCCAGGTTGCATCCAGACTGACCAATAAGGAGTCATCTGTGTTTATAGTCTGAGGGCCTCTCTGTGGTCCCGTGCCTATACTTTCAAGGCTTTTGTTATCATCCCAGGATTATCATTTAGCATCCTTAAGGATTCTAAATTATGTTTCCTCTGAGGTGGCTTCTATCAAGCTCAACACACCTTACTGATGACAGGTCCACATGTTTGTTACAGGGCAGCTGAAAATTCATTCTGTATAGCAGTGATTCATTAAAAGAATATATAATATTTCCTCAACTACTCATTATAAATAGTTATGTCAACTATGTCAGTATATGTTTGAATTTGGTTCTTTTCAGATTATAACATTCCTCTCTTCCTGAAATGCCTCTCCATACACATGTACTATTTTGTAAAAGTAAAACCAGGTTTGGGACTTTTCTGTTAGCAAAGTTTGTTGCTACATCAGCAGAATACACTGCTGTGAGTATAGCATACTTCTGCCTGCAGCCCAAGCCCTCTCCTTTTCACCATGTGTGGCTGTAAACAGAAACTTACAAGGCTTCTTCACATATTCCAGAGGTTGCTTTCCTTTGTGCATTTTTTAAAACAGATTAATAGTTCACCATAACATCTATCAGTACTAAGCATGTATTTATTATCATTTATATTGTCACGGAAGAATATAGATTCCCAAAGATAAAGACTTTCCTGGACCATGAGCACATCATGACATTCAGCAACATTTGATTTCTTTGACCAAAGAGTACCTGGAAAGCAGATATGCCACTGGTATTTCTGTTTCACAAAACACTCAGCAAGCAACAGAATTTAATCTTAAGCAAACAGCTACTTCAGAGGTGGGTGCACTGTGTCAGGGAGTTTGGTTGGCATTAATATCTGGCCTAGAAAAAAAAAACAGAAGGATCTTACAAATGGTATCTTATTGGATACCAATTCTGTTTTAAAGGTACCTTACTGGTACAAACTCTCTGTCTTATGCAAAGCAACACTGGGTACACCCCAGCAGACATTAATGCTGTTGGCAAACACAGTGCCAGGGGAGTCATTATTACCACCCGTTGCCATCGCCCAGTAATTACTGTTCAGGAGGATTCTTTCCCTGCTGAAGCATCATGTCAGGTATTGAAATAACACTGAGTAGTACCAGATTGCGCTATATGTCAGCATGGGGGGGGTGGGACTTTAATGAGAACAGAAGCTCCTTTGTGTTAGCAATGGTCCTAACAATTTTTTTTCTTTTTGCATGGATATCAGAGCAGTGGAATAACTTCCTCCGTTATACTCTTGAATAGAAACAGATAAGCTCTTCTCTTAGACCCCATGAGGATTCTACCATCACTGATGAGGGACTACATACCTTCTTCCCCCTTAGAAAAAGAAAATTCAGAAGAAGGTTTCAATTCCTCCCTTTTTTCTTCTGCTTTTCTTCCTCACTGTCACCACACAAATAGCAAATGAGGGTGATATACCTCCTCTGGAGCAGATCGTATACAAGCTCATTACCCTACCACTGCTGTTATCTAAGCTGCGACTGCGAGTAACAGGCCAGTGAACAGGCACTAGAGGGATGCCGAGGTGTAACAGCCACCCAGTCGTGCTTTCTGTACCTACTGCCAGAACGGAACTTTCAGCCATTCAGAATTCATTCTGAGTTCACCTTGGCCTCTGAAAAAGTCAGGGTAGTGTTTCCATCAACTTAAAAAGCATCAATAACTCACTTTTTGTTTTTCCACGTTTATTTGCATGTAGAAGGTAAGATTTAGTGCCATAGCATTCACATGCTCAGCCATAAAGTGGAAAAAGTGAAGATGCTTTTGGTTTCCCTTTGTCAACTTTTTTTTTTTTTTTTAAATTTCTTTCATTCAACTGGCAGTACTTGCTGTAGGGAAGGCATTGAGAAAATTAACAAAAAGGAATAATCATCTTACTGTTATCAGTCTCCTATTTCAGAAGCCTGCTAAAAGTTACACATGTAAAAAGATTACAGAGAACATTTCAAAGCTCTAACATTACATTTTGCTCCAAACTATCCAAGCAACTTTCAATAATTGCTTTGATTGTTACAAAAATGCAATCCCTAAATTAGCAATGGATCATTATCAACATTTTTTCACCTTTCCAAGAAAAGCAAGCACTTGTTCCAACAAATTTAATTAAAGGTGCATTAAGCCTGTATCATCAGAAAGAAATACTTAGGTTATTAACATTCCAGTTCCACTTTACCACTACTGGCTTTAGCAACGGGTCAGTAATAAAACCAAATTTTTCATTAAAAAATAATAAAAAAGAGCCACTCATTCAATTATTCCTTATTTAACATAAGTTTCTTTAGCTTTATTTGAATGTTGCTGTTTGTTCTCTCTGCCCGGCAATGCTGCCTGTAATGATTAGTTCTAATTCAATCCTAAACTCTGAATGAGACATTAGCACATCATACCTGCACCCAGACCGAGGTCAGCTCTTCCCAGGGTTGAATTTTTGAAAGTCCCAGATGGTTAGTCCATCCCAGGCTTTTAAATGTCATCCTTCCCGAGTTTGCTACATGCTATGATGTGGAATAAAATGGTCTACTCTTCTGTAAGGATGTCTGGTAACCTAATAGCAGCAGTGAGAAAGAAGAGGGACTTCATAAGCAATAAATCCATGTTGGATGTGCAGTGTGTAAAGGAAAACTGACCTTTGGTTCTCGTTGATTACAAGAATTGATCATTCTCTGATTGATAGAGAGTGACTTGGTGCCTTAGCCTCTTTGAGATACTTGAGATGATTCTGTGCTCTCAGGAATATTTGAAACACAACCCCTTTTAAGGAAGTAACAGTCATTATCAGAAGCTCAGCCATTAAGATAGGAATAAAATAGAATACGTCCATTTTGCCTGACACTGTGGTCTTGAACAATAGTTTTTTTAGTGCATGACTGATAGGCAATGAGACTCTTCTTACAGAACGTCACTGCTGATGAATTGATTTGGTATTGCAAAGCTAACACAGAAAGCTAAAAAGACAGATGAGGAAAATAAGTGTTCATACTGCTTTCCCAGTCCATCTAAGAACCGATGCCACCCTCCAAGGAGCTTTCATTTACAAGCTATTTGCTATGAACATAACTGGCTCTCATTAGATCAACCCTCCTTATCCTCACTCAGAATCAAACTGGTCTTTACTAAATATATAGAAAGACTACTTTTCTGTAAATAAAAACCCTTAAAATACACGGATAAAAGTCTCAATAATTTAAAAATTTCCCCTCCTCCTCAATTCTAACAGAAGTTAAAAGTGAAAATCTCTATACAGTTCTAGCATCTTAGGAAGAATAAGAAATCATGTCTTTTTCCATTATTGTTACATAAGTTCTGATTTATTTTTGTAGTAACAATGAAGCTAAATTATGGATCTGTGTTTATCTCATTATAAGAGCTGTTTCTATGAAAAACTGGACAGATTCCCTTTGAATCACCATTTCAAGATCCAAATTTCATAGCTGAGACCTTTCCTGATTTTTGTAATGTTTGATCAATGCTCAGCTCAGTCTACATCACCCATGCAAAAGTGATATTCCACAGTAGCAGAGCATTATAAGGTTTCAAATGTTAGACTGCTGTACTCTTAAAAGCTAGTTAAAGGTAAAAACAGACCTAACGAAATAGCCTCCTGGCCTATGCTGCTTCTTCCAATATACTGTGCAGATTTTTACATGTCTCACATAATTGTGTTAACTTTCATGATTCCCAACTAAACTACAGAAAACAGTTTCTCTTTCACATTTTGCTATTTATTTCTGCATGCATCACAGCTGACAGTGTTGATTCCCTTGCTAATTATTCAACAGAGACTGGAGAGTAACACATTTATAGAGTCATCTCAGAAAGGCCTTTGCTGGGAAAATATTTCTTTTCATTCTTTTCTTCAGTAAAATCATGAGCAACCCTCAAAACGTAGCCTATTTGGTATCCTGGAGCCCATTTAAAAGCCTTTGCTGAGGTTAAGTTATTGCTTCCTGCTCTTGGCATTATAGTATGCTGATACCTTCAACAACTCCTGTTACCAAATAGCACTATAGTAAAACTTTTCCCACTTACTCAGGTATTAAAAAAAAAAAGAAACGAAAAGAAACTTTTGTTTCAGCATTCTCCAAGCATCACAACTTTCTATAAAGCACAAAGCACAGATATGAAATTCTATTTCAATACAGCCTTTTAGAACAACATAATTTCTATTCTACATCAGCAGACAAGGAACGATTCTCCTATGCTGTCTCCTGGCAGTAGTAGTTATACATCCTTTAAATCTGTTATCAGCTCATACTGAATACTGATGCCTTTCTGTTCGGGCTACCACACTTTGATGAGGATATCATCAGCCTTTCCTGATTTTAATTCAGCTCACTGGCATTTTCTAGAGCATTGAGGTCCCACTGCCCTCACAGGGACAAATCTGTGGGCAGAATACAAGCAGGTGGGAGGGCTAACTGCAATTGGTCCCTCACCCACTGCTGTACAAGCAGGCTGAACACATTACATGCTATTATTGATGCCAACTTTGTGTAAGAAAAATCTTTCCTAAAATAAGGAATATATGGTACTGCACTGTAATGAATTCCCATTTCTTCTGTTTATTATGGCCAGATATCTCAACTCTTATAAACCATTATATGTTTGTCTCCCCACCTCCTCCTCCTCCCTCCAAAATCAATCCTACAATGATTTACAGTTACAGAGGATATTGTCTCTTTCTTATAACTCCATTTTTCCTTGAAGAAGAGATGAGAAAACTCCTGGCAAGATGGATGGAATTTTAAATCTGAGCAGAGACAATGCTCTGTTGACATAAAGTGGCCAGTGCTTTGTCAAAATTTCTGGCAACTACTGAAATTAACCCATACAGGGATTGGTTCCTAGGACTGCAGTAAGGGTTAAACATGAACAGTGATCTTAGAAATAAACAATGTATATGTATATGCCAGCAAGTAAATGCTTTGCTATTCTAATAAAAGATATGAAGTCTTAGTAAGGCAAAAAACAAAACAAAAAAAAATTCCATCTGCCTTCCTCTGAAATAAAGATATATAAAGCAGAAAGTCTCTGGCTATCGCAACAAGAGCTAGTGTGGAATAAAGGCAGAAGCACTAGATAAAAGCTGAAATAGGCTACAATTTGAAAAACACTCAGAACGACGTTTTTAAAAGCCCATTAAGAAGAGCAGGCCATTCAAGAAATCCTAAAGTGCAGTTCTGCACCTTTGCAAAAGTTCAGACTTCCCATTTCAGGCCCAGAAATGAGTTGCAAAAAGAGCAAAGGGCTTATCTTTTCTGTTCTCAGCCTCACTACAAGCTTTATTAGTAAATGCCTCCTCTCCACTCTAGAGTCACAAACTTAATTCAGTTGAAAAGAAGTAGTGCATTTAGCCTCTAGTTCCCATACAGACAGTAAATACAGGAGATTTTAACCACTGTGAAAATTGTTTCAAGCCACATCTAGAAAGCACAGTCCGTGTGGCTACTGATGGTTCATTATAAAAGCAAGTGATTTCCTCCTGGTTTTAGGGGAAGAGATGTTGTAACTTTAGACTTACATGGCATTTCTGATTTAGCTAACAAGGGCACTATAAACCCAAATGACGATAATATTGTAAAGAAATGAAGCTGACTTAGTGCTTCTGATTTCCTTTGGAAATGGTACTCAGCCTCTGGATGTGTAACACATAGATCTGCAAGAAATTAATCTTACTAGGCTGAGTAAAAATGGCACAGGCTCTTTTGTTCTTACCACTTCAAAAATTATTCTTCCCTGGTGAGTTTTCTGTCAGAAACAAAGTGAATAGCTCTCTTCTATTTGAAGTGCAGTTAAAAGATTTTCATCTTGGAATGAAAGGGAAACTGGCTGAATCTCATCAATCTGAAGTTAAATGATGATGGAGACCATGTCTTTCAGCTGTCACTTAATCTGTGAACTGCAAAGCCCCCACTGACTCCGTTGATGGACAGATACACATAGTAATGCAGCAAAGTCCTTGCTAAGATGAAACCCTAGATACTGGGTATGACACAAACCCCAATTTAACAGAAAACTTTCTGTCTGCAGTCACCTGGTCTCCATTTTTATTGCTGCAGTTGAACAATAAATACATCGATTGAAGGATATGGTCTTGTCCTGTTTTGTCACTGGACCATAACCGTATCTGTATGAACAAAATGTGGAATAAGAGGACAACAGCTCCTGTGTTAGCATTGCTTGTCAGTCCATACACTCTCATAGTGATTACACAGCCCTACCACCCACAATGTTCCCATTCTGTTCCACGGTGATAGCAAAGACCTGGACTGTGATACATCTACTTTCACACCTGGCCAATAAAAATTAATATGCAAAGTAAGAAAAGATCTGCTTACTGCTACCCAAGATTAAAGTAAGAGATGTGACATCAATACCCTGACTGCAGACATCTGGTCAGGCAAAACACTAGTTCTGGACATCCAGGCAATAGTTTACTTGTCTCTTTACTGCTCTGTGGGGGTCCTTCCTCATCTCTGCCCCAAAACGCAAACTGCTGCATAGTCAAAGAGTCATGCAACTCAATTCCCACTCCATACTAAATCCATCTAGTGATACACAGAATACAGTCCTACCTTCAAAAGTGCCAATGAGATGGACATGTGATTTTGAGGGAATTGGGATGTGCTCAATCGGGAGCATTCCAAAAAGGACATTAGTGCTCTGAACAAAGCTACATATAGGTTAATTAAGGACTAAAGGGAAGAGCTGTTTTCATTGGAAACGTGGATTAAAGCACTAATAGGAAAGAGGAGAAGGAGAAGGAGAGGGATTAGAAAACTTTGAGGAAAAAAAAAGGAACCATTCTTGTTATCTTGACAGCATATTCCTTTTCTCTTTTTTTTTTTTTTTGTAAATAATAAGTATTTCCAAGCTTACCAGAAAGAGGCATTTTATTTAATGCAGTTAAGGACTTTTCTGCTGATAAAACATTCTTCCCTAATATTTTGGTCTATTAAAGAGCATACAGGTATTCTCCCTAGAACATTTCTTGCACCAAGGAAAGAGGAGTAATAGCTAATATTTTACTTCTCTCTTAGAGATCAGCTGAGACCTTCCCCTCCATTTGCAAGAGGTGGAGAACAGACAGACAGCTAGTTGGACTGAAGAAATAAGAGGCAAGCATAAGAGTATTTTATAACCTTTACTTATTACAGGCTTGTACTTTCTACACAGTAGTCCCAAAATTATCTTCAACTGTAAGAGGTAAGTCCAAGGCTCTAGCACAAAATACACTACTAGCATTCAAATGAAATATAAATGACTATGTGTAATTCATTCTGCATCCTTGCATAGTTATTACTGGATAAGGGTAAAATATTCAAGGCTAAAAGAATAGTTTCTTTTTTCTATTTCCAACCCAAGAAAGCCCACACTATTCCTATTCAGCCAATCTCTGGACACGATAATAGTCTTAAAATTGTTCTACGCCATTTTGACTTGTTTAACAAAATTTGTAGAGAGGGGAAAAATGAACAAAATACTCTTCAGAAAAAACAAACAACCACAAGACAGGTCACAAACATTTCACCCAGAATATTAGTGAATTCTGATAGTTTTTCACACCTATCCTTAAAAATCGGAGACATTTAAGAAGTTAGAACTTTTTTCCCTAGGAGATCTATTTTCTGTAACCTACTGAAATGCATCATTTCTCAGCAGCTAATGAAATTTCTTTCATGTCATTCTATACCCTCAGACTTTGCTGGTTAGAATGTAAATCTTCAGGGACAGGAATGGAGAAGTTCCATATATCAGTTTGAATCTGCACAGATTCTTAAGCCTATGCTGAACCAAATCTCCTCGATGGACCTGTAGAAAGACACTTGACTGTAGCATCCAAGTGTTTTTTACAGTCCCTGAGTTTATAGATCATCAGATGCACAAACGAGCGTCCACTCTTTCATCCACTTTCCAGAGGAATGGCTGCACAATGTTTTATCTTGGTGGGGCCTGGATTTGGGGTTTCCTTACTGAATGGTGCTGAACATTGAGCCCTGCCCCCATGGCCAGTTCAGAATGTCCCTGCCCTGCCTTGGCCCAGCAGTCAGTGAGCTCCGACTTCCTCATGGCCCGTACAAACCGCTATTTTGATTGAGCCAACTTTTAGAACAAGGTTTCCATCTTGAAACTCCAGGTGTCAAGGAATGGCTTTGCAAACACAGTCTGGATGATACTGAATCCTTGGCTTTGTCTTGGTGTTCTGTGAGAAGCCAATACGCACATAAAAAAACCTGATCTGATGTGCACTTTAAGGGCTGACTCCTTAATAGATACAAAAGCTATTACCTCAGCTGGTATTATTCTTGGTGGAAAGAGGAGAGAGCCATTGCAGGAGACTAAAGACAGAAAGCAATGAATGCCATTTTACAACATTGCTATAGTTCTGCAAAGCCACAAACATGTCTACTGCCAGCTTCAATTACTATAATCATTCTGAAACATCCCATACTGGTAAAACAAAACACGCTGTCTCTCCTGTTCAAATGAGGTAGAGAAGAGAGATACGCTACTGCCTCTGTGCCTCTTGTCTGCCCAGCCTTTTCATAAGTAATTTATCAAGAGGTTTTTATGTGTCCCAGGGTAAGGGCCAAGCACTATGAATGTCAGGATCTACTGACAAGGTAGATAATGCAATACCTTTTACTGGGCCAACAAATAAATTATTATGCGCTAGCTTTCAGACCAAAAAGACTCTGTCTTTTGGACGTTGTCAGAACTTTAAGAGTATGGCATTTAGATGAGGCAGTTGATTTAAACCCTTTCAGCTGTCCAACTTAAATCATATCTTAGGGCTAAATCACAAAGAGAAGCCTTCTGGGAGAAAAAGACATGCAAGATGTCCATAAGCCCTGTTTCTTCTGTTTTAGAAAACCCGTCCTGATATGTCAAACTATAAAATTATTCTATGCTTTTTTTCAAAGGTATTTGAAGAACAACAATTTGAAGAAGGTTCTCTAAAAATTGTCAAAATAAGAATCAGGGATACACAAAATGAAATTATACTGCTTAATTAATTTGCAAGTGGCTCAGGAAACCTTAAAAAGAAGCAGAAGTTTCTCTGAACACCTTCTCATGTTCTAATTAAACTGATGAACAGTATCAGAAACAAAGTAGAGGCAAAAGGAAGCATTAGAGCTATGCTTAACTTAATAGAAAATAAGCTATTCCAGAGGAAAAACCCAAAACAAATGAACAAAACCAAACAAAAAACAAAACAAAACATAAACGGGCACAACAAATAAACACAAAACCAGAAAATTTCAGCAGAAAAAAAAAAAAAAAAGCTTAAAATTCCTGCAGTTCAACTGTTGTCATCTAAGTTATTTGAGTGTTCTGGTTTGAGACCACAACACCGAGTAACATGACAACTTCCTGTATTGTTTGACAAGCTTTTTTGCTGAAGGCTTTTGGAAGACCAAATCAAGTTGTCAGTAAAGGCTCAAGGACTGGAAACGCAAGAGTAAAATTTTAAAATTTCTGAAATGATTCTAAGGCATCTCACTTGCTGCCTTTGATTTTAACTTTGAAAACTATAATCCTCATAAGTGCAGATGAACTTTTTACTTGTCTTATTTGGATGAGTAATATAAAACCTTAAACTACCTCCTGAAATGGTATATGAGAACTACAGAACTGGAAAATAGACACTTTCTCAGCTCTAAGCCTCTGTCAAGAGGGAGACAGAGGAAAGAAGGTAGAGACAGGAAAAGCAGTCTAGACAAAAAGCTGACAAGGGCCCTTCTGTAACCTGTCAGCAAAGAAGCTGTAGCTGGCCAGGGAAACGAGTGCAAGGGCACACATTTCTCCTTTGTCTGAAATTACTCGGCTTGTGAAAAAACAGATCTCTTTAGAAGAGGATTGCTCTTAGACCTTCAGCTAACAAGATATCTCAGGTTTCTTTTCCAGCTATTTTCTTTCACTGATGCATCGTTGAGGAGCACCATTTCATTACTTGTAACTCCTGATGCTACATATGCTATGCCTCTTTCAAAAGTGTCCCCAGATCTCTTTCTCTTCTCACAAGCGTTAATATCACTGCAGATCCCAAGACGGTGAAGAATCACTCTACTTTCGAATCCTTTAACAATGGCAAATTAGTACTCTCTCTGCTAAAAGACAACAGTAAGCATTCTTTAAACAAGCTTCCTTAATCTTTAATTCCCAGTGTAATGGAAGAACTACAGCTAGCAATAGGCAGTCACTTTAAAACAATCAGTACCTTGGCTTATAAGATTTATGGAACCCTCAAAGCCATGAAACTGCTTAACCTACACTATACAAAGGGCAACTTTATTGCCTGACTACATGAGAAGAATGTTCTGTTTCTTAACAGAAATAGTAAAAGCAGAAAGTGTAGATCTCTGACTCAAAAACCTGTCACTAAAGTAGGATAAATTAAAAAATGTAGTGTACCTGAGCAATAGTAAGTACCTTAAATTTTGTAATTTTTAGATTTACCTTTTATATTATTTGTGATAAGTTATCAAGTCCTTTCCAACTAGTGACCTACCAGACATTTTGGTCTTTTTTTGTTATTTGGTATAATCTAAACATTTTCTAATATATTACTCGTGTGGTCAAAGTGTTGATAACAACTAACAAACTAATATACTAAGAAGCACGGCTGTCTCTCTAGATTAGGAATTAAATGCCATCTGTGTATTTATACATAATTTTACATTTTCAGAACTCTCTGAACACTCTGGACTATTATTTCTCCAAGCAACACTATTAAGAGAGCAAGTATGTCATATATTACTCATATTCTAAGCATGGATGCAGTGACAGAGAGGTAAAACGATTAGCCTAGGGTCACAAAAAAACCAAGGTGAGCAGAGGCAGGATACCCACTGCCGCCTTCTACTATAAAGATATGCTACAGCTACACAGACTCATCTCTCAAAATTTCCCATCTCCATCCAAATATCCTATTCTCTCTTTCCTAGTGATGACTTTGAGAAGGATCACCCTTTACTTCCTCTGTGCTCTGAGCATTCCATGTAGTTGTAGTCTACAAGAACTTACCAAAGTATTCCAATTAAAAAGCAAGCATATTTTAAATCACAAGATGGCTAGTTCTTGAAACAGGTTAACCAAAGAAGTGGTAAATGTTGATTTCTTAACATCTTCACATCAATAATTTACACCTTTTTGATCAGACAGGCCTATCAAATACTGGTTACTGAGCTTAGTGAATTTCTGTCAGTCAGTGACCTGTCATACATGAATGAACAGACAGGATCCTGTCTTCTGATGTTGCACACCATGAATCTCATTATCACTTATGTTTGAAATTGTAACTTTACGTGTCTAAAAAAATGGGTTTGAGGCTTACCTTCAGGGTCCATGCTTGAATCTTTTTCTGTGTACATAAAAATATCAACAGTATTCACTCACGCTTTCTGAAAGCCTAAATTATGTTTCATTGTTGAGAGTGAAACACTGAAGATTAGGAAAAAGTAGAGGCTTAAAAAGAGAAAGAAAGTCTTCTAGGAACAAGATGTTGTACTTGCTTAAATTCAAGCACATTATACTTTGGAGAGTAAAGGTTTTAATATTCAGTGGTTTAGATTCAGATTATACCAGCCTGTAACATTCAAAGATGTTACTATTTCCTGGTAAGTTTTTTTAAAAGCACCACTCTAAATCTTAAGATAAAGTGGTAAAAGTTTGCATTTCTTAAAGGAAATTTTACAAAGACTCAGCATCACTGAAACCCTTATCTATCATAATGGTGAGACTGTTTTCTATAAGGTATTTGGTAGTTTATTAAATTACTGAAAGTTCCCTAGAACACATAGACTTTTTTCATTTTTATACGGCTGTTCTGTCCTTGTCTAGTAAAACACTTTAGAAAGGAAAAAAAAAATAATAGATGTTCCAATCTGCTGATTGGAATGTTTCAGATTTGGCCTAGGACCTGATCTCAGACCTCCTGGTACTGTCGTGTTCTGTGCAGTCCTTCCCTAGTTATAAATGAAGTAATATGCTTCCACGCACAGATTCAAAAGGTTGTGAAAAACTACTTTTGCCTGTGCAATTCTCCAAATCCTCTATGCTTTACATCTGTAGCGTGTGCTTGCCACTCACGCTTCTGAACTTCACTTATCTTCAGCACCTGCTGAACATTACAAATTATTTGATGAAGGTAGAGACACAGCTCTTAACTTTAATGAATGCGTGACAGCAGCTTTCAGGCCATGGAACATGGCTCATTAGACAGACATTAGAGTTGCAGTACTCACTTTCAAAAGCGAATGAGTTTCCATATCTTCAAAGAGTAAACATACGCTAACATACGCTTCCAGTCTGAACAAAATTAAGTTTACAGTAACAGAAATGTTTAACAAGAGTCAAGATTCCAGCAGCTTTATCCAAACCCTCTTACAGCAAGGGAGGGGATGCTGAAAAGAGAAGAGAGGAGAGAAACAGTCTGCCCTGTAGTATCAACTGTGACTCTTGGTTCTTGAGACAAGAGAGTCTTCAATGCTTTAGAAATATAGTTGTATCTAAAGCTGCCTCTCACAATCAAAATAGCTATGGAAAATATTTATCTGCATAGCTAATAGTCTGTATTTCCACAGAGACAATTTCTGGTTGCCTAAACCAATAGACTAGTGAAGTCACGTTTCTCTTCTATAGAGATTTCCAGTAAAGGAACTTGTGTACCAAGTCCACTTCATCATTTTTTGTCATGGCTATTTTAAAAGACACACTATGTATGTGTTCCTGAATTGTTCTTCAAAACAACACTGTAGTCACAAGTCATATAACATACTATCTCTGCTTAGAATAGGTTACTCATAGGTCAGAAGTGTACTCTTGTACAACACGCGAAAAATTATTTTTAGTATTAACAAATAGAATATACAAACACCATACTTGCCAATATTTGCTTTATAAATGTCCAAATACACTGTGTTATTTGCTTTATCGGTTAGGTACATTGCTGTATTGTCTTTCTCATACGTTTTGTTGCATTTATATTCTCAAAGTTAATTTAAGCAGCACTCAGAACTGACAATGCAAAAGCAGTAAGATTAATGAACATGCAAAATAAACAGAATAAGCATGCTGGGAAGTTTATTGTATGCTTCAGACACTTGTTTATTGTTAAACGCACTCAGAAGTAGTGCTTTTTTTTCAGCTGTGGCATATAAAAATAGTCTTGATTACTGTGTTCTACTGGTAATGGATGAAAGATGCAATAATGTTTAAATTTAACTGACATTTTCTACTACTTGGCTACCCAGTGAGCAGGTCAACAAGTTAAATAAGCTTGGGAAAATGTTGCCATGCTATAAATACCCAGAATTACATATTCTAGCTGCCACATGCTTACATGAAATGATGTACTGCTGTATAACTTTTCTGACTGTTTTTGTTACTTGAAGGCATTTGCCTTTTTTATCTTTGACTGAGGAGAACTTCTAAAATCTGTTGTTTCCTAACAGGATGGCACCTTAAGTAAATGCTAGAACAGACACGTGCTCTGTATACTCCAGATGTAAGGTGGGCAAGAAGTATCAGGAGTTTGAGATAATCTCTCAGTGACAAATTACATATATAAGAAAGATTCCAACCACTTAGACACGCATTTGCATCAAAACTAAGTTTACACATAAAAGGGATTCTTTCACTTACAGAAGTAAGTGAAAGTATTCCACTGATCTTGGTTTTTATAGGTTGATTTGAAAGAGCATAAAGCTAAACCCTGGTCTTGTTTCGGCTCAAGGCAATATGCTTGGTAATAAGAACTTGTCAGGTGCCTAAATTGTGATTCTCAATTTCTGAATGGGAACTCTTAATATATTAGACCTGGTTCAGTCATTTAAACCTAGCCTCTAGTGATGCGGGTGATCAGCTCTCTTATCCCATGTTACAGTGGCTTTTCAGTTGAGATACTCCTGTGCCATTGCCTTGAGTCTGTGTAGAACTACATACTCACAGAGATTAGGTAGAAGTCATTAAATATTTTAGTCAACTACAATGTATTCTGTAAGATCATACTAAATAAGACTGGCAGAGAATTTTTCAAACACAGCCTGAAATCCTTCTGTTAATATTTTTTGAGATAAAAAGCTTTGCACATATTTGTTATTCTGTTAAGAGTTTCTGGAATAGAGAAAAGTTGGCTACAGGTATCAAATTTCTTCAAGGATGCAACTTTTAATCAATTTGAACACAGGCCAAGAATATAGAGAAGCTTGTGAATTATTATACAGAGGCTTGAAAGAATTATATATTTGGAGAAGATGCTCCATAGTTTTGTACAGAAATGAAAACACAGAAAGATTGTGTATCTGTTTCAACTGCAAAACTGAATTTCTTTAAATAGAGGATGGAAAACTGGAATTTCTGTGTATCTAGTCTATTAGATACTTCAAGAGAAATTCTGGCTATTAATTAAAGGAAACATATTCCTTTAATTACAACATGGAGAAGTTTAAAACTGTTCAGATTGTTTTCACACTACAAATAAAGAGTACTGCATTCATATACAGCACAATGACTTTTGAAATGTCCTTAAAGTAGACAAATAATATTAATTTATACCTAATGAGCCAACAGTACAGCTTCCACTTAGAGCACTGTAAACCAAGAAGCTCAAAAGCACAATTCCATTCTAGCCAATGAAGAGGCCACCTCAGAAAATTCCCTCTTCTGCCTTTTTCAAAGGGAGAAACACTATTTAATCTTATTGTTGGCTAGGAAGTATATTTTCAATCAAAAAAAAAAGAGTTGGTTCTGTAGCAGTATGAATTATAGCAATGCTTAAGATCCAAACACTCTTAACATGAAAAGTATTTTACACATATAGACTGGTTGCAAAATATGTGACAAAATAATAATTTACTTATTTTGAATTAAGACAATCACAGTAAAATTTGAACTCACATCCTTATAAACATACAGTAGTGTTACATTAGCCAACAGGGTATTTTTCCATCAGTTAAAAGTTATGAAAGCTCACAAATACTAGATTACCTCTTGGGAGATATATTCTTTTTCTTTTTTGGGAGACATTTTCTCTTTCCATGACTTCAGTAGACATGGATTAAGAATTGCAAACAAAATCCAAGAAAGTCACTGAATATCAATACTTACACACTTTAAAGTGAGTACATTTGCTAGTTCATTGAATTAACTACATTTTTAGATGTTACAGAGATTTGTTAGGAGATACCTTGTATTCCTCAAAAATAGGAAGAGGAAATTATGATTAAAAGGTTAGCTTTATAAACACAGGGGTTTTTTTGGTTTGGTTGTTTTTTTTTTTCATATGTTAGTTGTGTTAGGCTTCTGTAAAAAGAAAAATTAAAAAGATCCAGCCATCTGTTAATATTGTGAGGGTAGTACTGCAGCTTTCCTCATATGTGACCTGATAACTATTACCCCAAAAGTAAATATCAAAATTCACATTGACTTCAAGGAAAAGATGAAAAATAACAATTCATTTTGCAATTTTGCATAGAAATATCATTGAAAATTTGGATGTGCACATGGAAAATTAAGAAGCCTAAAAAGATCCTTGAGTTACAAGTCAGTGTATGGTGGCAGCAACTAGTTCAAACCAAAAATCCAAGGAATTAAGAAACAATCAAGGGGTTGATATTCTGTTTCTTTTTATAAGAATATGGTCTCTTCCCAGTCATTGCAGTATTTTTAACCTCCCATTTCAAGATAGCAGTTTAGGAAAGACTACTTAAACCACAGTGTTTTAAAAGTCTACAACTAAAGGAGAAAAACAGATAAAAGTGAGTCTTTCATCCTCCCAGAAATTGAAAGGAAATAGGCATCTTTTCCAAACTGTGACCAAGAATTCACAGTGAGTTCTTAAGTGCCAATCTAATAAAATGCAAACATTTGTAACAGTTTGAACAATACTAAACTGATAGAACACTGAAAATACAACAGGGTGGGGTTTTTTTATTACATTGATATTAGTTTCTAACACTGAAAGAAGTTCTTTAAAATACCCAAGCAGAATATTAATAAGCATAGAAGACTGCTATTTCAAAATAAACACTTGAAATTAGTGTGTCAACAACTGGAGTGGTATCATAATCACCAGTTGTGTCACAGATCCTTCCTTCCCACTTAAGCTTTCTGACAAGGGAAAAACCAGGCTATTAAAATTCACTGCCACATCAGAACACTGTCACCACACCAAAACAGAAACCAATCATCTCTTAACTTCAAAACCTTTGCACTCTAGCAAACGCTGAAAGAAAATACAGTTCCTAGTCTTTAGTTGCACACAGTCCGAAATGTCAAAAATCACATTGTATATTTTTGTCTGAGTGGTATCTAAGTCAGAATCACTTCCTATCTCTATCTCCTTCTAGAGTCTGGAATCTCTCCTGCTCAAGCATTTCATTAGTCCCAAGATCTAAATTTCTAATCTCAGTTGTATCCCTTGGGACCAACAGGAGTTCGTCAGAAGCACAAGGTTTCATGTTCCAGCCACCTTGCAGTTTTAAAATCTCAATTTCCCATCTGAGGACTGTCATCAGAGATTGCACCAGCAAATGAGGTTAAACAGAGTTTAAAACTTCAACATCATTTTAAGTTAATCCCTTCTTCAACACTAACAAGAGCTCATGGGTAGGACTGTTTTTCTTCCCTCAGTTTTGAAATACATATTAAAAAGAGGATCTCTTTCATATACTTGTGGGAGCAATGCTGTCTGAATGTAAAAGAAGGCTTTTTGTTTGTAACTGCTTTTATCTTAGTTGTGTTTTGCAAAGCAACAGAACACACTGATTCCTTTTCAAAGAAATCTTTTTGACAAAACGGCTCAGGCTGCACCTGTCAGAGTAATAAAGATGTTTTTATGTTAAACAGAAACATCCCCCCTTCCCCCCCCAGCAATACCAGTGTTAATTGCTGCATTGTTTCAAGAAACAAAAACACAAAAAATAGCAACTGCCTACATAACACTGCATATCTAGAAATGGTTGGAAGCTAATTACAACAAACTCGAGCCAGTTGTTCCAGCATTCCAGCACTCCTATTTCACAGTGCAGAGGCTTCAGGAAAGAAAAAAAAAATATAAAAAGCTTTCATCTTTCTGTCTTTTGAATCTTGGGTTTTCTTATCAGTTTACTTCGCATGTAGTGACTGTTGCTTTTAAGTAGCACAAACTGCTCTCTGAATTATAAGTCACTGCTTCAGGCAGAAAGACGCTTCCTGGGGAGACCAAATTGCAACAGCAGCCGCACAGCTGTGGCTTGGCTTCTTGGTTCAGGTGATAACCCCTCTCAGCTGTGGTTCCTACAAGCAAATAAGGGGAGGTGGGACATTGTCCTGGTTTGAGGTAAAATAGAACCAACTTTCTGTTCAGTAGTTTTACTTCTTAGCTAGGCCTCTTCTAACATGACAGACATGACACGACTGGGGACAGACAGAACACTGATGCACAGCCAAACCAAAAAAAAAAACCAAAATAAACCCTCAAATTACTATTGTGGGAGATTACACAGATTAACAGGAAGGCAGAGTGTTAGCATGTCTTTCATTTGCAAATAATATTATCGCTGAAAATTATCACCATAAAAAGTGAAATACCACTGTAATTTTATAACCTGTTTAATTTAAAATCCTGCATTTTCAAATCAAGAAACTCAGACTGAACTGGGAATGAAAAGAAACTCCTTCAGGTCAAAGACATCTCTAGTTTGCCTCAAATGTCACAGAAAACAGGATTTTATATACATATATATATTTTTAATAACTGGTTTAATGATATAATTTGTTTTTATAAAACCACTGATCTAAACAGTCAAGTAGAAGTTTCAAAATGACACATTCCTTAATCTTGATAGTTGAGAGTGAGCTCTCTAAGCAGCAGGAAATATGAAACAACAGACACTGTAAAGTCCCTTCTCACCTTTCAGAGTGTTTTGAAAGCCTAAGACAGAAAACTGAATTAGACAGTTAGAGAAGCACCATAAACAGTAAAGGGATTTTAAAGTTTCTAGCTAAGGATGGGAAAGGCAGACTAACCACCAATGCTGCCTCACCAACCAGAACTGGAAAGGACTGCCAAGCATCATGCAACCCTAACACGATCAAAGAGCTCACAGCTGCAGTACCCATTCCACATGAATTCCTCCCAACAAAAATATCTCCAGTAAAATCCCATCAGCTTAAACAGGGCCAAAACTTCCAGATCTATTCTCAAACAATGCCCCAACTGTATCTCCCAAAATCAGAACTCAGCTTTGGCTTTAATGGCAAGAGATTTGTTACACAAAATTTTCTGGATCAAGCCCAGAGATGAGTTTGGGTGGGAATTATTTTTTTCTTTTTGAAAAAGAAACAACAGATGATAGATGGCTGTGAATGGATTTGTTTGACTAAATGTTAGTACCTGAATCATTCAACATAGACCCCGAGGAGGACAGTTTGTCAGACTTAATTCCATCCCCAAAAAAATTTTCAGCAACATTCAAAACAGCTGAATCGAACTTCCTCCTAAATCATCCAATTCCCTCCACTAGATAATGAACAGAAACTCACATTGAGTTCCATACAGGTGGGATTTTACCTTAGGAATTCTTAATCTGTATTTAAAGTGATGCCCTTAAAACTGTGTTTCAAAACCAGGTGTCTTCTCGATTTCTTTATTTTATAGAGCATATCACATATTATTGAGCTTTCCAAAAAAAATAAAACTCAAGCGATTATACCGTCTGAAACTGTCCCCTCAACAGTTTGATTTCATTCGTATCTGAAAGTGGACAAGGTTGGAAGGATATGAAAGTATTTTGTGTTGTTTGTTTTTTTTTTCTGGTAGAAATTTTCTTCTAGGAAGAAAAAAAAAAAAAAGATGCTATTTATCCCCACAGTAATGACAGTAATGGAAAAATCAGAAAGAGCTCAGTCCAACTCTATGCAGAGAGGCAGCAGTGAACATACAAGGGGAAAAAAAAGAAAGAAAAAAGAAAAAAAAAATCATTTATCCATTAAACAGGTGAACAGCTCCAGACAAACTACACTCACTGCTGTGGTGGTTGCATGACAAAATATACAAATGTGGGCTGGTGTACAAGGACGGATGACAATAGGAAAGCAAGTTTCATTAGTTCTGCTACTAATGGAACAGTTTGTTTTAGCTTATAAACATTCTAGAAAAATGTAATGGTTATTAGAAACTTTGAAGATTACATTTGATCGTTAAAGTGTGAAATAGAGAAATTTATGTCTGTTTTAATTGAAAAGCTTAATACAACCTTTTTGGCAGAGTTGCCTCCTGATATATCTGCAAATGTCTGCAGAATATTTTTTACCATGCATATTATACATATGCTAGGAGACTCTAACTATGAGAATTAGATGGTGAGGACAGAGACAAATTAATGTAGATTCAATTAAGATGCTCATAATTAAAATCTGCATACGTCAGACATGTATTTGTCCTTTCTACCTTTTCTACTTGTATAAAACAAGGGGAAAAGTTAGTGCAATCCTAAAGGAGTCATTTAGATTCTTCTCAAAGGAGTATCTCTCCACACGATACATACTCAAACTTTAGATTTGATAGTGAGGAGGTAAGCACCTCAAATTCCTACCTGCAGCACTCTAAAGAGTTGCATTGTAAGTTTTGCTTGTAAGATTTGAGAATGAATGATGAGAGAGGAAGAGATCTGTGTTTGAATTGACACAAGATCTGACCAGGAAAGTGCCATAGGAACATGTGAGGGGAAGAAAACCCCCTAGAACAACTCCATTGTGGTATAAGTGAAATTTTCAAATGCCCTCCTTCATTACCTGTAGTAAGTATATGCTATTATTGCCCCATATTTGCAGAGACAGTTTCCCGTATGAGATAACAGGTTTGCTACTCATGCAGAGTTGGTAGAGGAGGAGTGAGGGAAGAATGACTCTCCACTGTTTAGCAGAAGGTTTAGAAAAATCTAAGATATCCTGACCACTGTGAAAATGTCTAAGTTCGTATGTGACTTCTAATAGGAGATACAGGAATATATGGCGCTATTTCTTTCTTTACTTATGCTAAAATTAGGAATTGTACTAAAATAACCTTTCGTAACATTCTGCAAAGACTGATCTGATTGTATGAGTGCTCATTTGCCATAAGGAACTTTCTGAAAACACGCTGTTCTTGACTTTCTAAAAAAATAATGTGACCCGAATAAGATGGGGACTATGCTCAAGGCAACTTAAATGGTTAACCAAAAAGTCTTTTCAGAGTTCACACCTGTTGGAATGGTCTAGAATTCAAAATTTTACAAGCAAAAATAAATGAAGTAGTGCTACAGAGTCAGAAGCAAACCGGGAAACGGGTTGAGACATACTTTCCCCAGCACAAAGCATATCCTTCCAAGAGCACACCTCTAGCTATATTGCATTTGGTTTGCATCACCCAGTGGCTACTGCCCCTTTCTTCGATGTGTTTGAACTGGCATGCAGTGGGTGTTGCCACTCGTTGGCGGCCCTGCAGCCTGCCCCAAATGCTGCCAAGTCTGCCTGGTACTAGAGACCACCCCTTCCACTGGTCCCTGAAAAATACTGGACATAGCCTGGATCACTCCAAGCTCTAAAAAAGAAAGAAACAGATGAACCAGAGATGAGAGGAAACATCAGAAATGACTGAGGAGGAAACCTAACCGTAGCACACCTTTTGACAACTAACGCCGGAAGCTGAGAAGAGATGATATGTTTTGCTCAGGCAAGATCAAAATGGCCAGCAAAAAAAGCTGAACAAGTTTGCTTTTTGGTCTATGAAAATAGTAGCAGTTTCCTCTCTTAAAGTCCCTAAAATGTAATTCTACTAGTGTCTCAAAAAATATTTAAAATCATATAGTCTTACGGAGTTTCAAAATTCAGTGTTTTTACTGCAGTCATTGACTTAGTCAATATTCAGAAACCAAAAAACCCAATTACATAAATACTGAATAATGATAAAAAAGACCTGCTCAGCTTCAGAAAAAAAAAAAAAAACTGAATTTTTAGAGTCTTCTTATTTATTTCTATACATTAACATACACAATAGACCTACTTCTTTTTGTGTTTTAATAACTTTCTCAACCCTGCAAAGCTGACAGGTGGGGAGCTCTAAACTTCTGAATCTGTGCACAGGCTGCAGTCATAGATGCACTCAGAACTTAAATCAAGGTCTGAAACACAGGGCAGAAAACCTGCGGTTCATCTGTGTCCTCTGAAAGTGTGTTCATGCAAAAGAGGTTTGTTCCTGGTTAAATATGTTCTGATGAGAACATCTTGTATGTTGGACACTTTCTCTTTCCCTTTTTTTCTTTTAAAGCCTGAAAGTTCATTCATACAGGCTCTGCTAGTAGCACAAGCTCATATGGGAAGGCATTTTCTAGGCTACTCTGATCATCTACAAGGTATGAATAATAAATTGAGAATAACCTTTCCTGGAATAAAGCTTTCATCAATCAAAGCAAGGACGGAACACATCCACTCATTTATGAACACAGAGCATATAATCTATTTTTGCTTCTATGCACCTGTTCACTTTTCCATCTGTCATAGAACAGGGAGGAATGTGGTCAAGATCAGGAATTAAGATTACAGATCTCATGCTCTTGAATATCCTCAATGGGCTTCTCCCACCTCCACAAAAATGTGTTAATTAATAACATGAATGCTCAATTTGTCTGACACAAGATTATGCTTGTCCGTGCCAGCTATCCATATATCAAGACCATGGATCACTAATTTGAGTGTTCACAATCATACTTAAACATGCCAACATGCCTATCTGAAATCATACAAACAACAACAACCCCAACAGCCTCTAGAATTCCTCCTAGGACCATATTTTCAAGATCCCTAGCTTCAGAGAACAATTGTGCCCTTTAAAAATACCAGCCCTTGAATATAAGTAAGGATGATCTCTTCAAATAACTTATGAAAATAAAATTTAAAAACATGAAGCCAAGGGCAAGAGAGAGTGTTAAAGAGGAAACAGCAAGATACAAATGGATCAGAGAAGCTCCCTGAGAAAGAAGACCTATGAATTCAAACTGCTGATAATTCATAAATTTAGCTTGTGAAGGCTTTCTGTCTTATATTATTTTAGACAGATGACCAGAAGTCATTTCATATGTTGAAACAGTAAATGTTTCGAAAATACCTGCCTTTTTTTCTAAACAATCCATTTGCATTTTGACCATAGGGAAAGAGCATTTTCTTTAGGAAAGATTAATTTTAAAAAGAAAACTAATCAAAATAAAGTGTTGATCCTGAATTAATGCTGTGATTCATATGCTTCCATTCTCCCTCTAAGCTCAATTAGCTATCTCAAGATGCATTACTCAGTGACAAGATTCAATGTGGTGAAATATATCATAGAGAGATTAAGACAATTTTCATCACTTTAGTTGCTCCAGTAAAAATTCTGGTGATTTCCAGAGACAGAAAACAACAGGCATGAAATCATTAATTTAGTGAAAACCTTATTTTCCATTACAATCAGTTTTGACAGAAGATCACAGTAGAGCCCAAATTAAAAAGCAGAAGAGCAAAATCATACACATTTGTGCACTGAAACATCACAAAACAACCACTTGACACCTCCTCCTGGAATATAAAATACTGCTAACAGTCAAAAAGCCAAATTCTTTCAACAACTTTCAAATAGTTGCTACCAGAAAAGAGGTTTTATATACTGGGATTTTTTGGTAATTTTTAATTATTTTTTTAAAGATAGTAATTTATATCTGTCTTCTCTATTGAAAGACAGGTAATTTTCTTGGAAAAACAATCTTTTCTGTTCTGGCCACACAGCACTAAGCTGCCACTTTCCTTCTATCCCAAAGAAGATATAATTATATTATTAAATTGCACGTTATATATTATACAAATTATACATAATATATTAAATTATACAATATGTTAGTAAGTAAAACCAAGTGAACAGCAAATGATGAAGAAAAGAAGAGATTTTAAATTAGCAAAGGAAAAAAAGCAAGATGCCATTTCCCTTAGAACCTTTATCACCTAACATGAAGTCAACTTTTACAAAATATATTTTGGTATTGGCTTAATTAACAGCTGTAGTAATGAGTTATACCCTTCTCTGAATCAAAACACACCACTTTACTTCCATTACATTATTTGAAGACCATTTCTTACTGCAACATTCACAGATGGAGCATTGCATCCTTCCACACTGTAAACTCAACAAAATCTTCATACGTGTATGAAAACAAACAAATAATGACAAAAAACTGATTACTAATCTAACAGAGAACACTTTTGGAATAGACAGTTCATTACCACTCAGGTCAAACTAACTAAATGACCAAACTGCTTTGAACTTAGCATTTTATTCTTTGAAGAAGTCATGAAGCATGTAATCAAAAATTTAAAATATTATTAACAGTGAACATGCAAAAGCTATTCAGCCTGCTGCTAGGGAGACAGTAATCAAGAAAGCTGTGCTACTGAATGAAAATAATCTTTCAGAATTTAAACAAGGAGACAAGTGCAACTGTACATGTTTGCTTGGTTGACTGCAGTCAACCAGTGTCCTAAAAATACATGAATCTCATAGAAAACAGTCATTCAGTCCAAACGCATGCAGTCTGGGGTGTTTAATACATTAAAAAATAACATTAAATTTAGCCTTAAACCTAACCAGCTGTTTCTCAATACAAGCTTTGTTACTCTGCTTTATGGCTGAAAACACATTTGTTTGCATTTATAATATATTATTGCCGAGGGTGCTCTTCTGCAATCAACTGTATTGTTCTGAAGTTAAGAAATTTTGGAAGACAATTACAAGAAAGCACCAGTTAATGAAGAGCATGTTACCAAACTAAACATCTTCAAGATCTCTTAGGTGAAGGACTAATGCTAAGTCAAAGAAACCATACTTCCAACTATTTTATCCCACATTGCTGCGGACTATGGAATCATTTTAAAGCACAGACAGACCAAAAATTAATTCCTATATGGTCTCACTCCCTCTTTTCAAAGGACTGCTGGGAAGGCTTTGAACAAATGTTTGTCTTACAGACTAGAATCCCAAAGAGATCTAATGTTTCAACTTTTTTTTAAAGTCACTTGGAAGAACAATAAGATAACAGGCTGATGACAGTGAAGCCAGTAAAATGATACTTCTGTATGGCTTCTGTTGAGTCCAGTACTGCTTGAAAATCTAATTATTTTTTTTTCAGTTTGGCTCAAGATTAAGATCGACTAAATCAACTTTGTTCATTCCAAATGAAGTAGGAGTGACACTTATTGTCATGGGAAGTAGTAGAGTGATGTCTCTGAAAAGTCTTTTGGTAATTACACAATTTATTGCTGAGGCAGCATTACGGGTCTTTGGGTTTTGAAAAAAAGGGTTTGGATTCTCAAAGAGCAGCACAGACTTGAATCACTTTTTCCTCATGGCTGATCAGACAGAAAAAATAACGAAATTTCTATGTTATGTTTGACCACTTAAGGTTGCAATAACAATTGTCTTACCACACAGTGGAGTAAACTGAGCTAGTACGAGTGAGCACACTCACTCCATCTGTAAGCAGATTTATTCATGCAAACTTTTGATAGACTTGTGGGTCCAAGCTTGCTGAACAAGACCTTGCTGCAGGCAAGATTTGCCCTTACTATCTGGTATACAGCAACATAATATCTCTAGAAAATGGCAGTGTTAATGTTTACAGTTATTGTAAGTCACTAGGGAATTGAAAATACATGGACCAGTTTTCAGAAACCCAGTTATACTTTAGGAAGCCAAGTGTGGAACTTCAGACTCAATGTTCCTCTTTTCTACATCTTCTGCATGCTTAGACGAAATATGACCTCTTGAGAAAACAAAGTAAAAAAAAATAAAGATGATACTTAGACCTAAACAGTATACTTTTCCTTATTCAGTAGCAGCTCGGCATTTTCTAGCAGTCGTGCAGAGCCTTACTTTCAGAACCTGTGCGGCAACAACCTCATGCAGTGTTTTGAAAAACCTAAAAGCTAACATTGAAAGTTGTACATGCAAACTATTATTCTGTATTTACTCGATCCATTTTCTTCCACAGATACCGTGTTTCTCTTCATCTGTCTCATTCACAAAGTACTTTAAAATGCCTGCCTCATAAAATCTCAAAAAGAAAAGAACTTTTAAAGGAACAGACTAGCAAGAGAATAAAATCTAAATGGAAGACACAGCTTTATTTTTTTTGCTGTTTCGAAGAGAGACAGAACCCCAGGGAAGGGGCAAAAGAACATGAAACGCACAGCCAAGATTGTAAAAATCTATCCTATGAAAGGGGGATGAACCTCTTAAAATGTTATTTAATAATGAGATGACCATCAGCATATCCTATCTAACACTCAGTAAATATTTGAAGGCATATCTTCCATGAATGCATTTTATTCTGCCATGTCTAGTCAGAAAACTGAATCATTAAGTGTATACTTGTCCCCGAACACCTTAAATGATCATAGAACAGCTCCTCTATGTATTATAAACCAGCATCCCTGAGGCAAGAAAAATGAGAAGAACAAATATTCATTGCTCATTATGTATATTGAAAAATGGGTCACCACGTTAAGAAAGCACTCTTTTTTCCAGTAGATACCTGAGTTTTCAAGACAAACTAGGAAGGCTTTCATTTCCCCTTCTTTTCATCAATAAAATCAAACAAATTTTTATTTGCCATCATTTCTGAAATGTAGGCCTGGATTTAGATTTTTAAAAAATCAGGTCATTTCAAATCAAAAATGCCACCCTTCTCCCTCCCCTCAAAAGCTCTAAGGAATATAAATTTAGATTTCAAATTAAGGATATGAAGCTTAATGAAGAACTCCAGGGAAGGGCTGCTTTCTAAAAGCTACATGACAGAATACTGAAGATTTCTGTGTGTATGAAGCAAGTAGATTTTTAAACTTCCCCTTTTCTTCTTGATAAAACTCAGACATTCTTGCATTAACTACCAAGCAAAAATATCCACTCTTTTCTGCTTATCCTGACCTCATTAGCATCCTGTCGATTGTTTAAGAGAAAATTCTTTTTCATTGTAAATTCTCTTTCAAACAGTACTCCCCACCCCTGCTTCCCCCTAAGGGCCTTTAATTGTGCAGACTACAGACATTTGACAAGTATGACAACTACTTTGAATTAATGCTGCAAGATTATTTATGTGCTGCCTTAATTTTAAAGAGCAAACCTGATTAAAACCAAAACCTTGAGTTCCAGGATTCTATAGATGAGCTGCAGAATCAGCAGCACAAATGGGCATTTCCAGCAAAGGGCCATTTTACTAAGGCATTTCAAAGAAAAATGGCAATAAATCATTGCTCATATCAATTACAAATATTCACATGCACTCTCCAGTCATAAGGTAAGATCTTCTCAAAGTCTGAAGCCCTGAGATGCACCTGTTCAATATAGTCAAGTGAAAGGAAATCATTTTAGTTAAAAGAAACCTTGTCTCTGCATTGCACCTGTGCCTAATTTACACTGGCACTGATTATGAAGTTAACACAATTAAATTTCAAATGGAAATCACAGTCTTTCACTTTTTTTTTTTTGAGTGCAATTATATGCTTATCAGAATACAGTCTAGAAAAAGGAAAATTCTTGAAGTCATTTAAGAGAGGTTGCTATACTACAGCAACGAGTGTGGAAAGAAACTAAAAGCTAGAAGTTAGGGAAAGAAGGTTTCCTTCAGTGCTAATCACTGCAGGCTTTTTTTATTTCCATAATGCTGCTGTTGAAGTGTATAACCACTTGACCTGAAGCCTGTGAACATGAAACCCCTCATCTTCCTTAGTGAATTTGACCACAAAATAGCAGTTTTTCATTTTTGCTTAAGTTTAAGTAGTGGACTCTGAACATCTGAAGAAGAAATGGTGTAGTGGTGAGTTATACAGCGCTTTTAGGGTTCCAAAATTTTTTACAAGCACATGCAAAGTTATGCTACCATGGACATGTAGCCACATCTTGGAGGAAGCAAAGCAGTTAATTAATAGCACACTGCAGCTCAGTACATTTGCTTAGTCATGAAAAGTTGTTGAATTAAAATTATAAAGTAGGAAACTATGAAAAGACAATATAATTTTAACTGAAAACTGCTCAGGAAGCTTCTTAAGCTTGCCAGTAGGCAATGAATCAGCAACTGAGCAGCAGCCCTGTTTGGATGAGTGATGAGAAGCTGGTTTCTCCAGGTGTGAAGGAGCAGAGCATCCCAGTGCTGCAGGGGGAACCCCGCTTACCCAGTCAGGGACATAAGTCCCTGCCCTGGCCTACCTTGGGCATCCCAGGAGGGCACCAGCCCAGCTGGCTGGGGGATGACACCAACCTGTGTGAGTCAGCAGGAGACCCTGCCCTGAGGTCATCTACAGACTGAGGGGCCACTGCTGCAGCATACGGACTCATTATGGGGGAACAGCACTTGGAGATGGCACAAAGCTGATTATGAGATTTTTATGGGTAGAACTAAACAGAAAAAGAAGAGACCTGGGGGTGCAAGGAGTCAGGCAGCTCCTGGATGGACTCATATCGAAGGCAATTACTGAAGGGATCCAGTGAATGTGTGTGTGTACACATGCACGTGTGTGTCTATTGATGTGTGTAAGTGTGTTTGTACCAACAAATGGATTGTACCAGTGGGGATCAGGGGCTCCTGTGCCCTGGTATAAGCAACTGGGGAGTCCTGGGATCCAGACAAAGCTATTGGGCAGACTTAGCATCTAAGCTAGATACCGGAGCAATCTCTATGGTGTATACATAAACAATTTTATTTCTGGAGATACACACACATACATGTACGTGTATACATGTACACACATTCAAATAGAATCATAGAATCATCTGGGCTGGAAGGGACCTTCAAAGGCCATCTAGTCTGACCCCCCTGCAGTCAGCAGGGACACCCCCAACTAGACCAGGTTGCCCAGGGCCTTGTCGAGCCTCACCTTGAATGTCTCCAGGGAAGGGGCCTCAACCACCTCCCTGGGCAACCTCTTCCAGTGCTCTACCACCCTCATATTAAAGAACTTACTCCTAATGTCTAATCTAAATCTGCATGTATAACATACACATATATGTATCTACATAAAAAAGAAAGGTAAGTAAGAAAGAAGAGGCAATGCCATTAGACTGGTAACTGACTACATGTCCTCACCAAGGACAGGGAGTTTTCAGCTTTTGGATTAAGGGCAGATTGTTACAGGAAAGCAAGCACACCACCAAGGGCAAAACAAAGAAAATTAGCATAAACTGTATTCTATTTTCAGTTGTTTAGTACAGTTTTATTTTTCAGGCTGAAAAGGGTTCCACTATGTCAGGCCAGATCACCTCCCAGCATGATGTGACCTTCCTTCAGGCTGGTCACTCAAGTCAGAAAGTTTCTAGGGCACTTCATCTTAACTGTAGTAGATTGAGGTTATTTTAGTCCCACATTAGCAACTTTCTGTGGTTTGGGTTGCATAAGCATTTCCCATCATGTTGTTCTCTTGGGTTCATGATAAGTCAAAGTTGCATATATACATGTAAGAACAATCAAATACACGCGTCTGTGAATCACAGCCAATCAGTAGAGAAAAGCTATTTACTTTAGCTATAAAGCTAACGTAAAGGACTAATATGTGAGGTCCCAGATATTATTTCAACAAAATAAAGTCCTTGTTTTACCTTCCTCCCCTAGCTATGTATATTTTGTTCAACTTCGTTTATCTATTCAAATTTCAGCTGCATGGAAATAGCTAAAGCAGCACCCCGCACTCAGCAAGGTTTGAATCAGTTACTGAAGTTAATACTGAATCTCGCTTGGGTTCCCTCTGAATTAGGGATGTTAGAGAGATCCTCATCATCTTTCAGTCAGAACCAACTGTCATCACTAGAAATTATGGCCCACTACATCTATTGAAACCTGTAGCAAAGACAACGCACACACAGCCAGACACAGTTGTGTGCCTGCCCATCCATGCTCTGAGCCAGCCCAGTTCTAGCCCTTCAACTAGCCCTCTGGCTGCCCAGAATCACAGCACCCTACGCATGGCGGGGCCGGGGCCGTCTCAGTGCTGGCAGGACAGGAGCATACCTGTCAAGGAAAGTGCACGTCTCAGAAACGTCACCCCATGGCCCAGAAAAAGGCTGAGTACAAAGCTGACACAAATGCATAAACCAGGTTAAAACTCTATCATGTAAGCCAAAGATAATGAAACCAACATGTGGTTGCATATTTAAACCAAAGCCAGCATCAGTTCCATGCACTCAGTTTTCAGAAGTGCAGGAAAACAACCTGAGGCAAAGGGAGGGCAAGTTATTTCACTGGAAGGTGGCAAGGGCGGCACAGACAGTTTAGAAGTCCGTGACCTTTTTCAAGTAAATGGGTGTTCTGACTGACTTCAGCGAGGCTGGCGTTTTACACAGTGGTCATCAAGATGAAGTGGTCATCTTGCACACTGACCACCACTGGAAATGAAAAGAAGAACTGGAAAGAGCTTCAGGCTTTACCAAAAGAAGAATATCTTCCCCTTTAGAGACTGAGTCATCAGAAAAAAGGGGAAGAATTCTTCTTAGAAACGTCATTGTCAATGGAACATTAATATAAACAAATCATTTCAATCCTTATCACATATGCATTTGCTCAGCATGTTTAATGTCTGTAATTTATGAGAGGGACAGGGACTTCTCAAAAACTGAGCACATCCATGTATTTTCTGTCTCTGAAGTTGAAAGGTTTTCTTCCTGGCAATCTAACAGGACAAACACTGCGATTCGAAAGAAACAGTAACGATGCACCCAATACCTTTGAAAAGAATAACCTCCAATCTGCCTATAGATTTTAAGGCAGCCTAGTTTTCCTCAGCCAGAAAGAATTCAAATAAACTGAGTGCTACGTAAAAACAAACAAAGGAGTTATATCTAAACTGGAGCGCAGGGAAGAAATGAGGCATGTCATTTCCACTAAGCTGTGCTCTGCATACACAAACAAGGAGACAACTTACTACATTTAAAAAACCTGAATGCCTTTAAATGCCTTTACTTGTATATGCTATACACATTTACCTATATTTGCATTTACTTCTTCTCTTGCTCCTACACGAAATACTCCAATTTACTTTAACCCTGTCTTTTACATAAGAACAAGTATGAATAGGAATCTGCAGTCCCCGATAAAAGACTCATTTAATAGTTATATAAAAGACTATAGTCACCGAATAGGTGAAAATATCACCTACAGTACAACAGACTTTTTCTCAAATGCAACTTGAAGTTATCTAGAAAAGGTCTACTGCAGTATCATTTTAAAATCTCTTCATCTCTTTACTACCCCTTCCTTCCCACAATATACTCTTTATATTGTTCTTTATCCCACAAGATACCTACTGAAATTATAGAGAACATAAACAATGTCAGCAATTGTTTACCTGTACAAAACAAGGAATTTTGCCTCAGTTGGAGTCTCCAATTACAGTTAGTGTTTAAATAGGACAACTTGGTATGATAGATCACTCCACTTTTCCATTACATTCCACTTTGTGCTATTGTAACAGCTCCTCTGCCACTGTTCCAAAAATTAGTAAACAAAATAATTAATGAGGCAACCTCATTAAAGGTTGAGAACTGGCTGCGTGATAGGACCCAAAGGGTAATGATTAATGGAGCAGGTTCAAGCTGGAGGCCTGTAACCAGTGGTGTCCCCCAGGTCAATACTTGGTCCAGTCCTGTTCAACATACTCACCAGTGACCTGGATGAGGGGACAGAGTGTATCCTCAGCAAGTTTGCTTACGATACCAAACTGGGAGGGGTGGCTGACACCCCGGAGGGCCGTCCAGAGAGACCTGGACAGGCTGGAGAGCTGGGCAAGGAAGAATCTCATGAGGTTCAACAGGGAAAAGTGTAGGGTCCTGCAC
>JAOTQQ010000023.1:66422677-66440861 GCA_026546715.1 Gallinago undulata
GGGGGTTCTGGTAGACAGCAAAATGACAATGAGCAAGCAGTGTGCTCTTGTGGCCAGGAAGGCCAACGGAATCCTGGTCTGCATAGGGAGGAGTGTGGCCAGTAGGTCGTGGGAAGTCATTCTCCCCCTCTGCTCAGCACTGATACTCACTCTACTCACTGGTGAGGCCACAACTGGATTACTGCTTCCAGTTCTGGGCTCCCCAATTCAAGAGGGACAGGAAACTACTGGAAAGAGTCCAGTGAATGGCAACAAAGATGATTCAAGGATTAGAGCTTCTCCCTTATGAAGAAAGGCTGAGAGAGCTGGGACTCTTTAGTCTGGAGAAGAGAAGAGAAGGCTGAGGGGAGACCTTATTAATGCTTATAAGTATCTAAAGGGTGGGTTCAAGGAGGAGCGTGCCAGACTCTTTTCAGTGGTTGCCAGTGAGAGGACGAGGGGCAATGGGCACAAGTTGGAACATAGGAGGTTCCATTCAAATATGACAAAAAACTTCTTCACGGTGTAGGTGATGGAGCCCTGGAACAGGCTGCCCAGGGAGGTGGTGGAGTCCCCTTCTTTGGACATTTTCAAGACCCGCCTGGATGCAGTCCTGAGTAACATGCTCAAACATACTCTAGGCAATCCTGCTTCAGCAGGGGAGTTGGACTAGATGACCTCTACAATCCCTTCCAACTCTAAAAATTCAGTGAAATTCAGTGAAAACCTCGACATTTTAGAAACTAGAGCAGACAGAATTAAAGACAAAGCAGGCCTCAGGCAAGCTTTCTTCAGTGTTTTATGAACAGCAGAAATATCTCCGTTAAGGATTTCCTGAAGCTGGACCTAACAGAAAAGAAGGAAAAAAAAAAAAAAAAAAAAATCGATGGTTCCTGGTCAAGCTTCAATCTAATGCAAGCATGAATTTCCATTTCTTAACAGGCTTGTATATTGTTTGCTAGATTTTCAAATAATAACAAACATTAGTTTCCTATAGGAAAAAATAAAAGAATGAAAATAAAGTCCTCAAACAGGCATAAGAATATTATATTTCTATACCTTTCCTCACTTGGAGGAAAGTTCAAGTATTTCAGTATCACAAAGCTATCTACCTACTTATTACTGCTTCCCTTTTTATTTTTTCCCTCTGCTTCAATAGCTATTCCTTTTCTCTATTTTCTGTATTTGCACTACTTAAATTGAATAACTTTATTTTCCCAAGAAAACCACTAAAAAAGAAGATAAACTGCCTAAAACTTCAAACCAACTCTGCTTTTACAAGTTGTCATTAACTATTCACCACTTGGCTCCCAACATGGTAGGAGCTGCCTGTTCTTTTTCCACAATTTAGGATCATGCACACTGTTACCCAGTGAGGAAGAAAGATAATTTCTGCTCAAAACTGTATGTTTCTGGCTTTACAAGTCCCTCCCTCTGGAGATGGGTTAGTATCTGGGCTTTCAGTTTTAATTTGTAGAAAACAATTTGGTGAATACCTCAGAAGCGTTTCATTATTTACAGGTATTCACAAGCAGCTGGCAGTAAAAAAAAAATCTTAAAAAACCCCATATCTGTGAGGTAAGGTTTGTATGTTCCTCTTCAGATTTTGAATCAAGATATCCAGTACCCAGTGACAGGATAAACGTGAGGAGTTGCTGAACATGCCTATTTGCCACTTCTTTAAAGTGTGACAATAAACAGACACGGAATGGAAAGGAATAGAATAGTTCCATTAGAAGGGATCTACAATAACTATCGAGTCCAAATAATTATGAAGTCTGTGTAGTTCAGATATCTTCTACTGCAAAAGGAACAGAACAACCATATTTCCTTTCCTACAAAAAGAAAAGAAAATATGGTCCAGGGCAAAGGACACTGGAACTAAAATGAAAGGTGTCTTCTTGTTTCCACCATTAATTGCCTCGCAGTAAATCAACAGCTGAGTTATTAATGCTTTTCCTGCTGCTGTCCTTTAGCTTGCTTATGTATATCCTAATGTGTAGACTGTCTCTGCATCCAGCACTATCTACTCTATTTCATGCAAAAACCTAGAGTTTAGTATTAAATACCATCATAAGCCCAAAACCTAGCATACCTGCATTCTTGTCTTTTATTCTGTTTTCTCATAATGATGTGCCAGTGACATCCTATGGACTTTTCTCTTCTGAGAAAAGGTTACATCTAGGGGCTTGCCAGTCTCAGTGCTGTGGACAATATCACTTGTACAGTGCTATTTTTAGAAGTGATTTCTAGCTGTGTGCTTGAAAACACAAGGATTATCTTGGGCAGGTCATTTAACCATTCTGTACCTCAGCATCCATACATAGGAGAAAGTGCTGTAATCTCAAAATTAATGAGAACTCTGCATCCGTCCTCATTTGCCAAACCTATCCCTAAATCCCGGGGTCTATGTCCCCAAGGCACAGTTTAAAGACCCCATGACTATGTGCTAGCCACAATACTCACAAATTACAAAACCAGATATAACAAACATGACCCCACAGGGGGGAAAAGAAATAAAAATCAAACAAACCACTGAAGCATAGATAATGCAGGGTTTAGCTGCTCCTCTCATTGGTAAGTGTATCCATAGTCAGAACACTGTTGCATACAGAGCATCATGTTTCCTCTCTGCTCCTAGGGCACAAGTCAGATTGTTCTCTGTGTGATGTCAGGTTTCCAGAAGCAGTGTTACCCAAGCTGCCAGCATCAAAGACAAGAAGTTAAACAAGAGCATAAGCGTCACTCTACAGGGAGCCTGTATGTTTTTCAAGCTAGAATTTAAACTGAAAGGCTGTAGGAAGCAGACCCCCATCAAGGCCAAAGATTAAAATATAATCACTTCCATACGTGCTCTGTGTATAATACTGCAGTTGTGGTCTGGCATGAAGTTACCTCTCAAATGAGATTTCTCAATTAGCGAAATAGCTTTTCCTGGCAAGCTAGGCATCACTGTGTTCTTTCAGAAGCTTCTCTCTTAGCATGAGAAAAATGATACATCATCAAAGTAAATCCCTTATTCATTCACTCCAAACTGAAGATTCCCTCGTAATGCAGCTTTTCACAGAGGACTATATGAGAAGCCATTAAATTCTGTTTTAGAATTTTGTACCACAAGTACAAGCCTAAAAACAAGGCTGACTTACCACTGAAAACCTTCACAGACACCAACACTTATCTCCAGCCAAAATCAAGTCTCTGTGGAACACGTTACTTTCTATTCACCATTAATGAGCTTTTCCCATCTTGAAAGTAGATTTCTCCCTGACCTCCCTCACCTTTACCCCTAGTCTCCAAGAACTGGCATACACGAGTTTCATCAGCTGCTGTAAAGGGCTCCCATAAAGATCAACTCCTATTAGCTGGTAAGGATTCACATCACCTTTTCCTGAAAAGGCTCTTTGCTCACCCTTCATTTCTCTTTTCTTACTCACTTCCTTCTAATGAAGTCTTCTCTGTGTTTGGTAACAGCTCATACACATCCTCTAAATTCCCCTCACACATCTCTTCTGCTCCCTTAATTCCTCCCAGTGTATTCTTTTCAGAGATTTCTCATTGTCATGAATATTTCAGCAGATTTTTTTGTCTGAGTTACTGTGTGATGCATTAGTTGAACTATTCCATTTTCATTAGTTCATTGTTTACCATACCCTTTTTTTCCTATTTCTAATGAAATCTTTGCCTTCTCCTCCCCTCCCCACACACCATGCTTATAAAACAAGAAGAGAATGGAGGCGAGCAAGGTGGTCACGTTAATTTCTTTTGATACTGTTTTCCATTTTGCCAGAAAAATCCTCACTGCACCAGCAACAGAAGAAAACAATTTGATTTTACCTATGTATTATTTAAAATTGGAAGCAATAAATCAAAAAATAGTGTGGGATGGAAACGTGTAAGTGGGTCCTCATAGACTCCTAGGCCAAAGCTGGCTAAGCTTCAGCAAATGAATCAGAAAACACTAAAGCTGTTTCGTTTGCTGGCTCCCGTCGATAACAGAAGGCGCCCTGTGCAAATCCCCTGGTTTGATATAGATGTTACTTTATACAGCACAAGCTTCAATTCTGCACCCTGCTGCTTGTGCAGGTGTTGTAGTTTACAGACAGGGAACTCTCCTTCCTTGTTTCCTCCGTCATTTTCTCATCCAGTTCAGCATCTGTCGTTGTACTTTCCTGCTTGATACAACTGTAATTTTCCCACTTAATTCAGAAAATCTAACAGCTGCAATCCAGAAAGCAGGCTCACCTTAAGGAAGCATCTGAACTAAGCAGAACTGTGAGCAGGTGTTCATTTGAGTCTTGTCATCACCCTCAGCACACACGTTCTCATTTTCTTTCTCTAGCTGAGAGGGGGTAATGCAGGAAGGCAGAAGCATCCCCATTTTCACAACCTTTTTTGTTTTGTTTTGTTACAGTGGTAAATTTTCCATGAGATTACAAATTCTACCAATGCTGATGATGATCTGCTTTTGCAAAAAAAGACAGGTCTTTCAAGTATAAATAAAAACATATTTGTGAAAGGAAGGTGAGAAAGCAATGGTTCTATACCTCTAAATTTCAGAAGTTAATAAGAAATAGCTTTGACATTATGTAACCACATATTTGATCTAATTCTACTCTTAAATTCCTTCAGTCAAAATGTCCATGGCTTCTTTATTGACATTCACATATGGCCACAACACTGATTGCAAGGGCAAAAGGGCAGGTATGTTTGTAGATAGAGTCAACTGTTGAGCTCAACTGCTCTGATCCCAGGAGGTTCCTGAGGAACAGGAGTGTCAATAACATAATGGGACCTGAATAGCAGTGTCTTGCTGCATGTGTGCTGGAGGGAGGCATGAAGTGGGTGTAAGAACAGGCAGGGATAAAGAAGAATGAATGATGACTCTGTGTGCCAAGGGCTAATACACTTCTTATTTCAGTGCCACAATGATCTCACCTTCTTTCTCAACTCGAAAGAAGTCGAAAAGCTAAGCTTGCATTTGCTGTTGTGCAAGTGGCAAAAAGGTCACACAAGGTTGTGTTGTTCTCTGTTTCAGAGCCAGAGTTCATTAGACTGGCAGGAAGAAAATAATGAAATGTTTTCTAGAAATAATGATTTTTGCTGACATAAAATTAAGGTATTCTAACAGTGGCATGAGGGGAGGTTTAGATTGGATATTGTGAAAAAATTCTTCATTGAAAGGGTTGTCGAGCACTGGAACAGGCTGCCCGGGGAAGCCGTTGAGTCACCATCCCTGGAGGTATTTAAAAGATGTGTAGATGTGGTGGTGAGGGACGAGGTTTAGTGGTAGACTTGGCGGTGCTAGATTAATGGTCAGAATCTTTGGTTAAAGGTCTTTTTCAAACAAAACCATTCCATGACTGTGATTCTGTTCTTCTCTTGAATAGAATATTCATCTCTTCTCATGGTGTTTCTTGGGATTTTTTTTGTTGTAGAGGAAGGAGGAAAAATACACAATCCAAACCCAAGTGGATGTCAACTGTCTATTTCTGTATCTCTAAACATTAAATCCCAACACCTCAACAGGTATTCCTCGCATGTATTCTGCAGATGGGGCAGTGGAAAAGAAACTGAAGTTGCTTGACCACAAGACAAAATTAGAAATGGTATCAGTAATGGAATCTGGACTTCTCAGTGTTCTCTCCTAGACCTTTTGACATCATGTTTTCAGCTCTCCAACTTCACAGACATCAAACATGAATCCCAGCTACAAGTTCTACTAGATAACAAAACAAATAAGGAAGAAGAATACCAGAGTTCACCAGTAGACTCTTTGATAATTTGGAAAACTCAAAAGCCAAAGATTTACTTTTAAATTGAAAATAATAATAAAGAAAACCTTTGAACAAAGTTGGGATTGAACATTATAATGTTGTAAAGCACCTACACTCTTAGTTTCTTCATCACCCTGATTTTGTTTCAGTGCAGAAAAGGAAGAAAAATAGTACTATGATTCAGAATATGAAAAAATTAAATTGTTAGCTTGGCTTCAGCCAAGTCACTTAGTTTCTGTCTTAAAACTATGGCTGATGCCATATTTCTGTTTCCATTTTCTCCATTTAGACTGAGTTTTTCAGGAAAGGAACTATTTCTCAGCCTTAGTATGGATGATACCTAGTTCAATGAAATGTTCTAGTTTGGGATTTCATCTTTACTATTTTAAGAGAAAGAAAATTATCTAGGTGCTAGTAAAGTCCTCTGGACAAAGGAAAATTATTTCAAAATATATTCTGTAATTTTACTGCAGTCTTAGAAAAATATATGCTTTTAGAGGAAGTGTTTAACCTCAGTGACAGAAAGACTGCACTATGCAAAAGGGTTGTGTATCAAATGATTTTAATAACTCCTTCACCTAGAAATGGACCAAGATTTAAATAGCTCATGAGATTTCAAAGCAACTGCACTAAAAACCATTGAACTACAGGGAAAACTTTTAAAGATATTTTCCCTGTAGAATAAATCGAAGTATCTTCCTCTCAGCCATAAAAATGTTGGGTATATACCTCATTCAGCTCTTAACACTAAAACCAAAACAATTGAATGGAAAAGATATCAAGTTGCCTGGATTTAAATAATAATAGCGGCAGTTCCAACTCAGAACCTTTTCTATAAGCAAGGGAAACAGCAGGCCTACACTGCAGAAGTGAGCTGCTTTCTCTGGTATTTCTGCTTATTTTGTGCAGAAGCCCCTCCATTACTAAGTAGCTTTTAACATGCATCAAGGTTCTCTAAGGACCTTCCTCTGTCACACAGAGCTCCAACCTGCTTCCTCAGCAGCTAAGCAACAGGAAAGAGAAAGCTTGAGACTGACAACAGCTTCTGCTCTTGTGCTCTTTGAAAGAGGGTCTCAAACAATCTCTATCTGAACTATGAGAAATATGAAGTTGATTGTCAAGCCTCTCTTTGCTGCAACAAACTTCTTCAAGCTGTCTCCAAAGTACACTGCAGCAGGATACATAGTATTTTCTTCATCTTTCTCTCATTATTTTAATTATTACATCTAACTTTCAAGACTCTAGGTATCCATGTAAATGGTTGAAGTTTTGTTGTACTTTGTTTGCAAACAGATGCAGGCAGCAAGCCCTACGATTATAGTAGTCTATTTCATATTAGGTCTTAATTGGACTACCTTCGTATTTGTGTAATTTTCAACAGCACATTAAACAAGGCTACTAACACCAGCCACGTGAATCTCTCTGCCACCCTGCCCTCTGAAGGCAAGCATGCACTCATTGCACTGTTTTGGCAAAACACATACTTGTTCTACTCTATAGAGAGGATGAGACAAAGCACCCGTTGCGCTTGGGAGAGGGATATTGGAAATTGCTGCAGTTCCTTTGGGTTTGTCCACACAATAGCCACACAGTGTCTTGTGAGGAGTGTGTAACAGCATTGCCTACTCTAGTAGGCCACACTCAGGACCAATGTTGGCCAGCATGTCTCTGCCTTTCACATGCCTCCCATGTAATCAGACCTCTAGTTCTATTTCATAGTCCCAGGATAGCTCTGTCTTTTACAAACAGATTTCTCTTTAGAGTGGGAAAAAGATAGAACTGGTTCTCATGGTTTCATGGAGAATATATTTCTGTTACAAGTTGGGAAGAAAACTCAAGAGAATTGTTCTCTTCTAAACTTCTGGAAACAAGTGAGATGTTTTCTGTTTTTTACATGGTATTTATTCCTTTGCCTGCCTCTCCTTACAGAAGTCCTGCTAACAAATGCAAGGTTAATTAACTGCACATGCTACTTTATTGTCAGTAAAAGATGCAGGATGCAGAATTCTCTACCTGGGATCCCATTGGTAGCAAACAGAAGAGGAAGAGTAGTTCAGACCTCAGAAGACAAAGATCTGCTGAAAAAATGCTCTTACAATGTCTAAAGAGAAGGCGTTTTATGCTGCCTGTAGGGTAAGATTGGTGTAACAGTCAAATTGAACCACTTGGCTGTTTATCTTAAAATGTTCAAGTCTGCAACAACAAAACTCATATTACTAAATCTGAAGTTGAATGCAGAAAAACTCAACTAGTCACAGTTAAAAAACTCACGCCCTTAACTGTGCCTTCAAAAGGCTTAAAGGTTACTTAACCAAAGCCAATATTTTTGTCACCTGAATTACAGAATTCTTGAGGTTGGAAGAGACCTCTGGAGACCATCTAGTGCTAACCCGTGCTCAGAGCAATGTCACTTAGAGTGCCACTGTGAAAATTTTCAGTCAGGCTTTGAATATCTCCAGGGATGGAGATTCCTTAACCTTTCTTGGCAACCTATTCCAGTGTTTGATCACCCTGACCACTGTAAAAAAGTTTTTTCTTTATAAAAATGGATTTTCTTGTATTTCAATCTGAACCTATTGTTCTTGTCCTTTGGGTGCTGCTGAGTAGAGACTGTCTTCATCCTCTTCTCCCCCTCTCCCCCCCCCCCCCCATCATGTATTTATACATATTGATTAGATCACCCTGAATCTTCCCTTCTCCAGGCTAAATAATGCCAGGTCTCTCCACCTCTCCTCATCTATCAGATGACCCAAGCCCTTAGTAATCCTCATGGTGCTGTCCTGGGTTCACTCCAGGACATCTGTGTCTCTCTTGTACTGGGGAGCCCAGAACTGGACCCAGTACTCCAGATATATCTCACCAGTGTTGAGCCAAGAGAAAAGATCACTGCCCTCAACCTGCTGACAATGCTGCCTTGGAGGTTGTTGGCTGCCTTTTCTGTGAGGGCACATTGCTAGCTCATGGTCAACACCAGAACCTAGCTTGTTCTTTTCTGCCAAGCTGCTTTCCAGCCCAGCTGAAGCATCGTGGATCACCACAGAACTAGTCATGTCCCTTGTATGTGCTATTCTTGGCCTCTCTTTGGAATATAGTGGTTAGTTTTTTGAAATATCCACTCTGAAAGAAGCAGCTGACTACCTTCCTCTCACCACCCTTTACACAATCGTGTGTCATTCCTAGTCAATTCCTAATCAGCACTGCAACATGTAACAGAATTCATCATTTAGGTATCCATCATCTCTAAGCATTAATTGTGATTCTTGTTTTGATACATTTTTGTGAAGACTGGTGACTCATTGCCAAGTCCACATCTTAAGAACAAGACTGTTCACGCACCACTGTGCACAGTGGAGTTTTATTATGTGATGTATAACATTGTTTTAAAAGAACACACATCTCTTGCCTTCTTTTCCTTTGCCCAACCATGAAAACTCTGGTACCTATTTTTGTACAGGTGCTTTCCCACAAGTAATTATAGCAAGAACACCCATCTCTAAAAGCATAGTACAGAATAGAAAGAAAATACCTAGAAAAAAAAAATTCCATTCTCAGCTGTAAACAAGCTTCTCCATCTTGTGTATGCTTTCAGCTGGAGACACTCACGATCATGGTGTATGGTTCAACTATTCCCTCTCTGATACAAGTACCTTTGGGATAATTCCATTACCAACCATTCTGCATTGACCCATCATCTCTTGGCTACAGTTTTGGTTCCGTGATATTACTAACAACTTCCAGAGGAAAAAACACACACATTTTTATATGTCTTTGCAATCTTGGAAAAAGATGTGTTTATAGCTATAAAAACATCTCATTTCTGTAGAAATGGGATGTGTAAAGGGTTGAGTGCACTGGCATCAGCCTGGAATTAATAATCCAAAAAAGTGTCTTCACCACACAGAAGTGTACCCCATAAATAAACCAAGATGACATTATCATATTCATTATAGTCTGACAAAATATTGTATTGAGACACTCGTAGCAGAGATGAAAAACAAGACATCAGAAATTCCGTTCTAGTGCAGGTAGCAGAATTATTTAATGCTGCTGAGTCATGTTACTCCTAGGTTCCTTAAATTCATGCTGAGGGAATATACATTTCTGGCTTTAAGACCGGAAAAAAAAAATTCATATAAATGGCTACCAGGTTTGGGGCCACGTAGGCTTTTTGCCCGCTGCTCAAATGCTGTGCAAATAGGAGATGGTGAGACAATAATTTCACAAGACAAACTTGTATCTTTATCTGAACCATATCAACTGATATTTTGTGTAAGTGCTGAATAATTTGACAAAGAAATTAAATACACAGCTAAACCCATCACGTCCAAGAGAATCTCATTTCCATTTAAGTTCTGCAAATACTTTCTTTTTCCTCAACCCTTGCAGTTTGTCTCTGAGCTCAGTGCAGAATAAATCTCCTTTCTCTCAGCTTATTACTATTAATAAGTACCCCATATTTTAAAATGGGACATTTGATATAAAAGGGTCTCTGGCGTGTTTGTACTGCAGGAAGAAGGAGGTAGGGAATTTATGTATCTTTCAGTTCTTTTAAATAGATCCCTACATTTGTCTGAAACACAAAATCAAGCAGAAGTGTTTTGCAAACAATGCCTAAGCCAGGGAAGCATACTTTATTACTAAGTACATAGTGTATATCACAGGCTTGAGTTTACCAAAAACTTGAAATCAGCCCTTCAGAATTTAGCTCACAAAGCAAATTTCCATACAGAAAATTAACCTACAAGTTTGCCTTACAAAAATACAGAGAAGGATGGTCTTCTGGATGATAGTCAGGTGTTTCTGTATTTGTGATATAGATGTTCTGCTAATTTATGTTACCTGTAATGCATATGGAAGTTAAAAATCAAACAGATGAAAGAACTTTTCAGGGTACCCTTGACATGACAACTACTTTAAGGAAAAGCATCCATGCACAATTACCAGATGCACTAAAATGAAAATAGTCACCTGCTTTTAAGAAATATAAGAGTCTACAGCATGAGCATTGGAATGGCTTAACTGCACTGAAGAAGGCAGGGAAGATACCAGGACCCAGATGTCAGCCCCAACTTTCCCTTCCAGCCTAGCTCAAAACTTAGGATGCAGCCTACTCCTCCCTCGTGCTTCACAACTTAGGGAAATCTGGCTAACTTAAAGTTAGAAAGTATATATTGCCAACTCACTGTTTTCATTCTCTCTTATCGACTTAATCTGCACGTGGCTCCCTGAGGCATCTGGAATTCCAAAATATAATCCAGAGCTATAGAGCAGAGCCGAAGAATAAAGGCACAGTGAAAAGATTAATAAAATTGGATTTTTGGCAGAAAAAAAATAATAAAAAGATAATTCAGCTGCAGCGAAGAATGAGACTAAGAGGTAAGGAAATAAGAGGAGGTTAGTGGCAAAGGTTGCATAAAGGCCTCTTTATTGACATCTGAAGTAAAAATGGACAGTGAAAAGATTAGCAAATTATACCTGTCTAATTATAGTACTGGACTTCTTCAGGTACAAGTGGGCAATTTTTAATGAAGTTTAGTATCCAAATTGCAACCTTGGAAGGGAGAAGTTAGAGTTTGATAAAGTCTTGTCTGGTTCACACTCAAAGCAGGATTACAGCAGGAACTGCAATAAACCTGCCCTCAGAGGTTACATTTTGTATCACTGAAACAACGTACTTGGCCCAAAACAATGCTTTGTTTTAATTTCTAATTGAAATTTCTTCTTGTATCTATGTTAAACTTTAAAAATGGAAGATAGCTTTTTTTGGTAAAGAAAAAAGCAAAACCTTTTGAAGTTTGAAATACTTAAGGATCTTTAGCATAACAAAGTTAAAAATTCTTCCTCAGCCACCTTTTAACTATAAACCAACTGGATCCTCATCTACTATTAATAAAAACACAATTATATAGCTATACATCTAAGAGCTTATAAAAAACACTCATATTTGAAATGTTTGGGTCCTCCCTTAAAAAAGCAACTGTCCACAGGGAATTGCCGATTATAGGGTAGTACCCACAGGAGATGCTAATAAGCTCATTAACATTTCATATTTTAATGAGTGATCTGTAGAGAACCAGAAAGCCACTAAAAAAATTTATGAAGCAGAAGAAGTGGTGAAACAGTAAATAATTATGATGAAAGGTCAGCCACAATATGCAATCGTAATTTCCTGGTATTACATAGTACTTTGTGGGTCAGGTGGGAGCCCAGACCTGTACACTCTGCCTCTCATTAGGCTTCTGTAATTCTTGCTTGGCACATGCTAATGCATCTAAAATTACATACTGTGACCTCAGCCAGAAGCAGCAGTAGCGAGATATATATATATATATATATATATACATATACACACACAACCTTTGTTTTAAGGGGATTTTATTACTGACAAACTTTAAAAGTACACCCCAGTTATACAATCAAAAGCACCACTGTGCCATGCAGGGAGACACATGAAGATTTGAACCATGCAGCACAACAGAAGTCCCAGCCCGCCCAGTGCTATGGTTAGGGGGGCAAGAAATTTTGGGATGAGTAAACAGAAACAAAAGATAGTAAATTGGAGTAGGGAGGCAATTCCATTGCCGCCTGCAGTGTTGGTTGTATTGGGTTTACGTGGCAAAGTTTTGGTAGCAAGTGGGCTGCAAGGATGGCTTCTGTGAGAAGATGCCAGGAGAGCAGTGAGCTCCATGTCTTTCTGTGTCTGCACACAAGCTGGGTGCTTTTCTGATAAGTGTGCTTTAGTCACATATATCATATACTTAGTCAAACTAAAGATAATCAGGCCCAATATGAAAAGGTTTGAAGGCTTGTGATACAGAGATTAGTGTGGAGGTTACAATAGTCGCATCTGATCTTGAACTAAATTTTCAGAAAAGTCAAAGTACAGTGGAATGATGCAAGGCAGGACAGAAGAGCTTAGAATCTTTTCACAAGTCTGTGAAATAGCTTCTGCAAAATGTTCCCCATTGGCAAGACAAAGAAAATGTACAGCACTTATCTATCAGACCCATTTCTCTCTTTATGAGCTAATTTCTGTCCTGTGAGGAACAACTCTGGCTCCTAATAGAGCCTGCGAAAATGCCAAGGGTTATTGCTGCTGCTCCTACATGGTGGTATCACAGGAGCCCACAGAAGGGTTTGTGCACTATTACTCTAAAGACGATAGAAGCAAACAAAAAGGCAGGCTTTGCTTTGGGGACTCCCAGCCTAGGAGTATGTAGGAGTTGAAGGAAGAGAGCAACATCAGTGGGAAAGAAGCCCCTGGCTACGACTGAGCCTTTCTTAGGTTGTTTTACATATTGGGTGAGTGAAGTATCTCAATTTGTCCCAAGATCTGCATGGGAAGCATGTCTTTTTCCATCAGCTTTACTCAGTGGCCTAAACACTAGATTTGAAATAACCAGAAACAGCCATCACAGGAGCATCAACAATTTAACACACAGAAATTTAATGTTTTGCTAAATTTAAGAGCTGTTTGTGGGCCTGGTAGAGAATGCAGCGTAATTAGAGGTTATAAGCAGAGATGAAGCTCTAGTGGTAGATGAACCTGGAGGCTGTACATGAATATGGGCATGGACACAACAGACAAGGCAGAGAGAGTAATGGTTCTATGAGGGGAAAAAAAAAAAAAAAAGAATCATGAGGGCAGTCCTGGCAGGAGAGGTTTGCTGTCGTGCTGGAAATCTGGGGTTCACAAGGCTTGCTCAGTGCAGGCCTGTGATTTAATAGTGCCCACAGCAACATCCCTGCAAACGATTCCTTCTTGCTCACATTTGCTGAGCTAGCACAGGTTGTCCTGACCACTGCAGAAGCCCTTCCAGATGCCACTCGTATGATGCACCACATATTCTCAATATATTAGATACCATATATCTGTATAAAAATCCTTTTACTTATCATAACACCACTAAGTATATTAAGCTATCAATAATGTAGTTCAATAGTTATCCACCTGAGTTAAGTTAATCTGTAGCATAATATTTTCAGTTGTGGCTTATGAAAACAATTATGTCTCTAAATTGCACATAAAAACCCCATGTTTTTGCTGTGCATGTAAATTAAATTTTCACAATGAGCAAACGAAACTACGGAATGTAATTTTGCGATATACCATCCTTTTGCTTCTTTCTTTCTCATGTGAAATTTAAAGCAGAACATTAGCATGCATTATTTTATTTAAAGTTTATGTTAGTGCAGCAACATCAGGAACAAAGTGCTATACTGTAATATACAGAGTGTATGATACCAAGCACATGCAGTTAGTCTTTTTCCTGTTTTACCACATCATATAAATTATAGATAAATACACGATTCTTGCCATTAAAGGAGAATTTTGAGAGATAGTTTGCTGATATATTGAAAACCAAAAGAGAACCACCAGGTTTAAAATTGATGCAGACTTCTGACTTGCTGTTTCATCAAGTGAATAGTTTTTCTAGGTTAAATGCAAACATGACATGCAGAAATTTATAAAGGAAATTACTGCTTAAGTTAGCATGAGTCTCTGAAAACAGAGTAAAAATATGTAAAAATGTAAAAATACTGGGATTGCACAATCTTTTCAGGAACTGCACGCTAGAAAAGCATTAAAAATGACACTAGTATTTCTCCTGTCTCATAGTTTATAAATCAGGGAGAACACAGTAAGGAAAAGACTTTCAGTGGGAGAAAATTATTTGAATCTTGCTGGGTTGAAAGGAACCAGCAATGTTTTATGAATTAAACATAATTCTACAGCCTGAAAAAAATAGTAGAAATACGCTTACAAGTTAAATAGTTTCTTAAGGGTTAACAAGATCAAGGCCTAAGCATGTGGTGGGATCTCTTTATTTCAATGTGATCAACAAGCAAAAACCAAATAACTAGTGAGGTGTCAAAGTCAAGTGCAGCCTTTTAATGAGTATGCTTTTTATAAGTCTAGAACCGTAGTTTCTGAATGATAAACTCTCACCAAAAGTCCAGAAGACTCAATTTCTCATGTAAATTGTAAGGGGCAAAATATTTCAAATAACATTTTGTTAGTTGCTAATTAAACAATTTCAGCTCACCAATATCTGCAAAGTTGTAGGGCTTGAGATTTTTTTTGTGGTTGTGCCACTTTTCTTTCTACATCTGTATTTGAAGAAGCCACATGGTAACATATTTTTCATTAAACAGTGTTAGAGCCACATTTCCCCCCTTTATATAACAAACTGACTTTCCCTTTGGTAATTCAATTCTACTTCTGAAGAAATCAAAGAGAATTCTGCCACACCAATCCGTGAGATTTCATTTTTGTCTCAACACCCTACCCAGTACTTTTTCATATGTTATTCAATGATTTAGTAATATGACCCATCATATTACTAAACAATATTAACATTACTGTAACCCAGGTTCTCAACTGCACAATAGAATTGCTTTCATTACAAGGCTTTTGCATACTGATCACCAACTTTCTAACCTGTAATCTTGCAATTGATTTAGTGGTGAACTACAATTTTAAACCCCAAGGTGTAACAACCACCCTAGTTGCACAGAAGGAACAGCTCAGCATTGGCTGGTACAATCCCAGGTTGAAGTTTTGCAATGATATATTACACAGAGGGATTTAAACCAACAGCTACATAAAATTAAGAACCATCCCTTATGTTGAACAGAGTTATTTTCCTATTATAAAATACATCTAGAGAAGGATTTTAGTACAGAGACACAGGAAGAGATTGGGCCTCCTGGTGTCCAATGCCATCTATAACTAAAAACTTCACACAGGAGGAGAAATGAAATGTTGCATTAATTACAACATGGCAGTAAGAATGCATGGAAAGCAAGCAGAGCATTTTGGAAACTTGAGGGAAAAGGCAACCAGGTCTCTGTTAAAACCAGGTGTTACTTTCTGAGTGTGTCTTTCCAACCTTCTTTTCATTTCTTTTTATTTTTTTTTTTTTAAACTGACCAAAAGAGAAAACACAAGCCTTATTAGCTGAGGTTCACACTTGCCCTCAAACATCAGAAAGTGTACAATAAATTTGCAGCTGCAGAGGCTGTGCATGTTTGTGTGTATTCTTTTAGTGATAGTCAGCCAATCCTTTTTTTCCTATTGGGAATCCAAGCCTGTTGAGAAACTGTTTTTATTGTTAATCCACCCTCACATACACCTCTCTTTCCCTCTGGCCCTACTCTGTTGTTTGGTAAAAACTTGCCTCACCACAAGACTTTTGTTCTTTAATAAATGTCTGGAGAGAATATTACTTTCACTTACTCAAAATAACCAAATGGCCTTACATATGAAAATATGCAGGAATATGTTCTGGGTGTATGAAGTATGAGCCTTGGGAGACATTGTAATTATCTGACCTAAAAACATTAGTTTGGAGACTTTGCAGAACAGCAATGCAGAAATAATTCTTTAGGAAGTGGTGCAGAAAGATTTTTGCTGAAACTACCAACAGTAGAAAGAAATAGAGGGTAGGAGAGGGCAGGAGAACTGCCAGTCAGTAGACATTTATCTATTTAGCCTTTGCTCCCACAGTTGTAAAAAATGAGGCTCTGAATGCCACATGGTATAGAAGAAAAGCTGGAATAGTACTGGTGAACCACTGTCTTAAAAAAAAAATAAAAATGTAGTAAAACAACCAACAACAATTGTGGTTGAAATGCATGGTTATGCCAGGATACTGGGACCTTCCCATTGATTGGCACCAACTCATGGGAAAAACATAATCAAAAAGAATGGAGGAATAATATGGTATTACCCATCTCTTTGCCTACACATATGCAATTGCAGCAAAAACAGAAACACAAAACCCCCAAACTCCAACCTTTTAACAGCATTGTATTTCTGTGAAGAAATATCTCCCACATATCTATTACTGTCCTGTTCTCTCCAACTGATGTCCTGTTCCCTTTTCTGCAGCTGGATTTTCAGTTCAGGTTCACAGCCATGGACGTTCAAGCATTGCCTGCTAAAAACAACTACAGGCAGTGGAGTCATCCCAGAATTAAGATTTGGATCATCAGTATTTGTTACTGCAGGATCCACACTGAACTCTATTTGAGCCAGGTCTGTTTGGATACTGACATTGTCTTGAGGAAAGGTATGACAATCTGAAAAATGCCCAGACCAAAAAAACTTGGGAGGGGTAAAAGCCATTAATTACCAGGAAAAGCAGCTACCAGCATAAGTAAAGGTTATTACTAAAGTAGAAATTATCTTGCATTAGGAAAGATTATTGGTAAACTAATGAATATGCCCATGCACACAAATGTTGCACTCCACCCTGCAGGCAAATGGCAGAATTTCTTCCCCTAAAATCCAATTCCAGCTTTGTTGCAAGCTTTATTTTGTGAAAGAAAGTTCACAGATGTACATTTCTAATAACTTCATTAAAGCACACCTGAACAGAATAATTAACAATCTCTCTGGTCTCCCTCAACTAGATTAGTAATCATCGTTGATAAAAGATCTGCTCACATCAAAGAGATAATAGATTTTTCCCTCAAGAGAATGCTATTAATGCCCAGCAACTGTTGATGGGGTAAGCATTGTGAGGAATTACGTCCTTGAAATGCGTAAATGCACATCTGCTATGGAAAGTTTTTGTTATTGTTAAACAATGCTAAATATTCAGTAAAATGCAAACAAGATATTGTGCGCTTTGCTTATTTTCTTTAAATAAGCAAAAGAAAAAATTCAAGGAAGCAGTAATCCACATCCACTATGAACTAGTCTTATCATCCCTGTTGCCTCCATAGCTCGATTTCTATCATATGTCTGCAAAACAGTGATAGAAAACACTTTTGTACATCAAAGCAAGTTAAACAGCTGTCTGTAGCCCACAATCTGGTTGCCACCAATTTTTAATAAAAAAATAAAATTAAATACTACCGGAAAACAGTAACACATAAATCATCTGGTATTAACTAAGTCACATCAGATTGGTGGTCAGAATGTTTTCCTCTGATGAAGCTTTCAAGTCTACCTGATTATGGGAAAAAAAAAAAAATGGGTTTTTACCTGTTTAACATTCCTACCAGTAAGCATCTTTTGGAAGGAGAGGCCAGAGGTTGCTTATTAGAGAACTTTTGTCCACAGATGACCTTTAAGCAGTAAAAAGGGGTTTGTTGTCTCAAAACAAACAAAAAATCTAAACTTTGTGAAGATAATCTTGAAGCAATTCAAGCCTATTTGTACTATACCAGCTGTACTCTACTTTTGCATCAGCATTCAAAGAAGTATCTACATTTATGTCAAATTAATTAGGTAAATAATATCTTTGTATGTATCAGTTGATTTCATATAATTTCAGCTTTTTGTCACCACCCATCTTCCAAGGAGGGCAGAAATGCTAACAAGCAGTGCCAGCTGCACAAACTTGGCAGGCAAGGAGGATTACCAGGAAGCGGTGAGGATATGCAGGGGAAAAATTAGAAGGGCCAAGGCTCAAGCTGAG
>JAOTQQ010000023.1:66440961-66451114 GCA_026546715.1 Gallinago undulata
GGGAGTTGGACTAGATGATCTCTATGGTCCCTTCCAACTCCAAAAATTCAGTGAAATTCAGTGAAATTCAGTGAACTTATGCACCCCTGGAACTATGGCAGGCAAACCAGAGACTGTCTAACCAAATCTTTCCTTGTCAACAGTGTTTGGAAACTGAGGTGATATCAGGAGAGAGCTGACAAGAATTTTGGTCCATTAAACCAACCCTTTCCCCACAAGCACGTAGAGAACCTCTATCAGTGGTTCTCCACTTCTCCAGGCTTGCAGAAATCCTCTCCTCTGCTTCCCCTTCACCTGTGCTTGGGGGATCAGTTGTGCCCAAAGTGCCTAGAACTGTCCTGCCAACTGCTGCTTCTGCCAGGACCAAATACTGTGCAGTACTGGCATTTTTTGTGAAAGAGAAGGAGACTGAGAAGAGCCAGATTTAGGTTGAGGATAGGAATTACATTTTAAATTGGTGTACAAAAATAAAAGAAAGGGAGTAATTTGAGGAGAATAAAGACAATTTTCTTTGCCTGATTTATTCAGGCAACAGCAGTGTGAATCAGTGACAGTGCTAAACAACTGAGAAAACCAGTATTTTATCCTGTTATCACTACAGCAATATAAAGGACATACCACTGTCACAAGATATGATGGCACCATTAAAATAGCAGAGTAAGTGCTGTTATAAAAATCTGAGTAAGTGCAAGGCCACACCAGTCCCTCGGAGAACAGTTTCTTTGTCTAGGTTTCCATGTTTCAGGAAAGTTTTAAATGTTTCAGACAAATCTATTTCCAACTCATTCTCTGTAATTATTCCCGACATAGCCTTGTATTAAAAGTGATAGGTTTGCATCTGAAAACTTCCAGCCCACCTTCTTTATTTATTGAATCTTGTGCTGAAATCATAATGATCACATTATTTTCTGTTGTAGCAGAAGAATGTCACGAACATGTGTTGACCTAACAGGAGGACTGGGCAGAGGGTGAAGGTGTGTAAATAATGGAAATTGCATTCCTCTGCTTTTATTCAGCTGATGTGCAACTAAAGGCAAAGTGGACAGTGTATCATATATTTACTGTGTTTCCCCCCTTCCTTGCCAGACTACCACCAGTTGACAACATATACATTCTGTCAAGAGTAAACATGAGCTGAGAAGTCGTAATTTTATGAATAAGGCTGGACAGTCTACTGCAAAGCTCCATATTCCAAGCCAGAAGGAGCAGATTTCTTCTGCTGAGGGTACTACCTCAACTTCATCCCCTAAAAGCAACTAATCTCTCTTTAAACTTAAACATTAAGAAACACTTATTTCTTCTGCAGATGGACCAAATATATGTCAGTGATCTGGTTAAAGTATGCCTATCTTTCAACCAAAAAAATCTGCTTTCTATTTAAATGCAGATGTCTAACAATTAGATATGGTATGCACTCTTTTTTTAATAGGCAGAAACAGGAATGAGTGCCCAATGTATGAATTAAGCTTTTTTTGTATCTCTCCTTCTGAAGTATCTGAGAATGTCAAAAGAGCCATTATTATAACACACTTCCAGTCATCTTCTGAATTTAGCATTTGATCATCCTACTGAAGGATTCAGCATTGCTATTGAGCATGCCTCAAATCTGACTTGGTTAAGATGGCTGTTCTTCCTGACTTCACCTGTGCCTGCTACAGGAGATTATCAGGTTAACTGAAGTTACCAAAGGCTTTAACTCTGAAAACAACAGATTGTTCAATTAATTTATGTTCAGTTGAAAGCAAACACGAGTGAAATTAGCCTTTTTTAGGACATTCCACTTTCAAATTAAGAAGATAAAGGCTGCTAAGTACTGTGTCTGTCCACTTTTTTTGGGCAACACAATAGCAAGTCACTGCACGTACTTTTCCCTTTGCTTTCATTTTACCTACTCTCCACTGATTTCTATTGCAGGATGCTACAGCAATAAATTTCACTGTTTTTATATAGCAAGTAATGGGAAAAAATCCTTATTTTTAGAGGACCCACACTTGTAGGGTGGATAGAGGAAAGCAAGTCAGCATTGGACACCATTATCTTGATATACATGCCCGTTAATTTGGAATTGAACAAACTCTTAAATGAGACATTGCACAGTCTATTTCATTGTCCCACTTCAAAAATATTTTACAATTTAAAAGGAAGTTTCAAAAATAAATGTGTTTCTAAAACAAGAATCCGGACTCTTGACCTTTAAGTGTTCAGATAATAAAAAAAAAATTAGAAAATCATAGCTTTAATCACAAAAATATTTACAGTGGTAAACATAGAACTTGACAATGTCATCCACAAATGCACAATGATATGCATGGTAAATTACGTAGAAATAAACTGAGTTACTAATAAGGTGCATGGTGGGAGAACTTTAAGCTTTAACACAAAATGCTTGCACACAGCAGAAGTTCTTTAATGTCATACATTGAATCAGACAACAATGTGAGTGGATATAAAAATTAGCAATGTACTAAAAATGGAGCAATTCAGCAGGGGAATCTAGCAGCATAAATTGTAGCTTCAAAATTAAATCGTTCACTCCCTTGCTATTATTGCTATTCCCCATTTCCCTGTTACATACTCCCACAACAAAGTTTTGAGTTTTTTTACCACTTTTCCAGTCTCTTGTATTTCCCATTTTAAATCTTCTCTTTTCTAAGTTACAAACATATGACTGCCAAGTTGGGTTTTTTTCCTGCTGAAAGGTCATAAAGTGGCCAGAGATTTTATTTTACTTTTAGTTAAGTGATCTCAGCAGTGATGTGTGTCTAAAATTAAGTTCCTGTACATTTTATGTAGAAATAATGTAATGGGTTGAGAGTAACAAAAAAAAATAATTCTTGCCAGAGTAACCTTACTTGACCCCCCAGGCAAAAGAAAGGATGAGCTGCTTTTTCCACCATTACTGGGCACAACATTGACAAGGGAAAATAAAATAAGATAAGAAATAAAAACAGCAACCTATTCTGTAATCTTGTTTTTTAAGACTGTGTTTGAAAAGCAGATGTATTGTTTTCACCATATACCTAGTTATGCATTTCAGACAAAGAGCAAGAGTCATTAAGTATAGAAAGGTTAAAACAGCATTATAGTTTGATGAAAGTAAGAGCATTGCTTGGACACACTGTGGGACAGCAAGAGCCAGTTCTCAGAATGCCATGCAGCTGAAAATTCAAGGAGACAAGAGTCGAGAGATAAATTCTTCTGGCATCCATTGTAATATTTTGTAGCAGCTCTGTTTAATTAAAATATGAATCACCTCATTACTAACACCAAGAATACCTAAAGTAGCAAGGCTCTCAAGAGAATAAGAAACATGAAATAGAAACCAATTACATGAAGTTTGGAAGCAGACATTGCTCTAAATATAGGATTAGAATTGTTTGATTTAGATGTGCACAAATCCAGTGCTGTAAGGAAAGAAGCCAAACAGGAAAGCTGACTCTTGAAAAGAAGACTCTTTATTTCCTTGCTCATTGGTTCCCTACCATCTACCTGAGCACAAAAGATCACTGATCCTTTAAGTTTGGGTGTTTCTGTTTGGTTGGTTTCATGGATTTTTTGGTGTGTGTTTTGGTTTTGGGGTTTTTTTTTGTTAAAGTTTGTATGGAAATGGCATTGTTACTTTAAGAAAAGCAGAATTAAAGGGGAGATTAGTGACCATGTAGCAATAGCTGAAGTTGGAGGAACTGTGAAAGGTTTCTGAAGTCTAAAAACATTCAGAGTGACACTGAAAGCTCCCCTCCATATGCACATCGGTGGTTGGAAAATCACTTATCACTGGTTCCCAGTATCAATATTTACCCATGTATTTCTCCTTTCAATAGATGGTCTCCAACAGCCAGCTAGACTTCGATTCTAGCCCCATCCTTCAGTCATATTACTCCTAACACCTAGACTCAGAACAGAGTTGTCATCACTATATTTTATAGCTAATACCCTGGCTGTTCCAAGGCTAGAAACTTTAATAACAGCCATGACAAGAGTGATGTTCAATAATATCATATGTAAAAGGAAATAGTCTTCAATTTTTACATTTGCAATACACCAGACACTTTAGAATCAATAGATTTGATTGCTTTCCATGTCAGCTCTGATTTGCTAAGCCTAAGAAAAATGGACTACAATTATTTACTAAACCAAGAAACAGAATTTTCCCCAAAGTTTAACTGCAGAATATTTTGGAAATCACTGAAGGGAGTGGTATAAGTACCACCCTGTGCTTTCCCCCACCCCTTCTGCCTTCTTTAGAGCTCCCAAATCATCAAAAACCAGAAAGTGCAGCTCCTTTCATAGCCTCTGAAGATCATTGAAGTCTCAGGAGAAAACATTTATTCTGAGAATTTTTAGTCAGATTTTTTGATCAAAGAGATTGTAATATAAAAGCTCAAAAGAACTCTCAGAACAACTCTGAGATTCACATGTTAATGTTCCTGAAAACACACAAACACTCCCCCTCTCCACTCTTCATCAACAGCACATCAAAAAGCCTGACCCAATGGTTCAAACCCAGATTATCCCTTCTGTCATCATTCCCCTTTCAGGAGGTCTGAAGAAAACAAAACATAATGCCAATTATAGAACTTTTGAAACTTTTCTATCTACTTTTTGTATAAATTTTGTCCAATTGAACAATCCCGTAGATCACAAAAATATATTTCAGCTGATATAAGAATACCCAACTTAATGGGTACACTAGCTATTATAAGACCCGCTTATAATTGAATGCCTGATTCAAGCTCATAGTAATAGGACAGAGTTTATACCCAATAAATAAATCTATTCCACTGTTCAAGCTTATGCCTGCCCTACTAATTACATGGCTGTGCATGACAAACCAATATGTACAAGAACAAGGTAAAAGAAGAAGGGAAGAGAAAAGATGAAAAATACCTTAGAGAGGACTATTTTTCCATTAGTTATGGAGAAACAGTTCTTGTTATGATGAGGTAACTTGAACGCCATTCTGTGAACTGCATCCTTTGAATTACACAATTCTGCGTTACACAAAAGGTGACCTTTTTACTATTCTTTATGGGAGTTTCCTGGACTTTCAAACTTTTTCCCCAAAGGTTAGTCTGGTTATAATCAGGAAGGAAAGAAAGACAGCAAGCTATTCAACAAAAGATAAAATGTCCAGATCTATTCAGTGTCCTTTTTTTATTATTTGTTATATTTTATCTCAGAACTATGTCTGTTTCCAAGACATGAAAACTATTCTGATTTTTGGAAAAGCCTCTGCCTACAAGAATTCAAATGTCAGAACAATATGCATTTAATTATGTGTATTTGACACATGGATTTAAGTTTGCAACAGGTTGGGTAATCTACCTCTGGCAGCAGTCTGCCACAAGCTTCTGGAGAAGTTACACAAACAGTTCTGTAATCTGCAGAATTAAAAATCCTCACTGAGCATAGCTTTCTCTCATAGTATGATGCCCAATAAGGTAGGAGTTTTTGAATCCTATGCAGGCAACTGAGGAATTCTCTGATGTCTAAGGGCTAAATACACATTTCTTTGGAATAACAGATTAAAAGATGAGGGGAGAAATGAGAAGGAATTATCATAATAAGCCTTCTTTCCTTTGGAAATGAGGTCTAAACAACACATTTAGATATAATGTTTGCAGATAGCTAAAACTAAAATACTATTTTTAAACTAAAACGCATATGAATAAGAAAACTGAGATGCAAGTCTCTCAAAATAGAAGTGAAAAAAAACCAAACCACAAACAAAAAAAAAAGTTCAAGAATCCTTTCTTCTGCATTTACGCACACCAAAACACTAACCCTGATTTTTGGTAGTGATTTTTTAGTCATGCTGACTCATGGTTCATTTTGATTTTCTGCCTGCTCCAGTTTCCCTCCTCAGGATTTATATTTTTCTCCTCTTGACAGTTGATCTTTTAGCTGTATATAATTTTTAAATTACACAATTTTCTTTTTACTAGACCCTTTAGACCACCACACCTTATAACACATGAGCAAGCCATATTGAAGTCTGGAGAAAAAAAACATCCAAGTGCTATAAACCTCTCAGTTCTAGGAGTTTTATGTAATTCTCTCATCCTTCTGGCTTTCCGCCCTTCCCAAATGGAATATGTATTATTCTTACAAGTACTTGTCAGCAACCAGAACACTTCTATCAATTTAACACTGGAGAAAAATTCATATCTACCTTTTCCAGTAATTCCCAGCCAACAGACCTGGGTCTTATCCAAAGGATTAGACTGAATTTCTAGGTGAAGTGAAAAAAGAACCATGGGGGGTTCTTTTCATAATTTTTTTTCCAAAGGCCATCTTTGTTTTCCTTCAGCTCTTTGTTTTCATACTCTGCTTCCAACTGAGACCAGTGGACAGTACTAAAAATTTGTCAGAAATAGTACTTAATTTGCCATAAATCAGCCTCCAACTTAAATAAATCTTTTCGTGGATTTTTGTTGCCACATATTCTGCCTAGCGCTCCTTATTTACCTTAAGATCATAGACCAATAATTAACCTGGTCTCATTTTTCCATACATCATTTATTTCTCACTCTATAAAAGACAGTATTCCAAAATACATTTTTAGCACTGAAGTTACAGAACCTTTAGTCTGTCTAAACTCTTTACCCCTCCTGCTTTGTCTCTCTGTTTCTTTCACCTAATAGTTTCCGGGTATAGTATGAGACACAAACCTAAGTTTACAATTTTAGCTGAAAATATGTATCAATAAAAATCATTGCTCCTCCCCTCACAGAAGTACAAGAATTGCCACTGATTCATAGTTTCTTGCAAGAAACTAGTAAAGTGAGTTTAATTTCAAAGTCAAATAATAGTCAAGCAATCAAACCACACTTCATAAGTAGATACATCTAGACCTGAGAAAGAAGCTGTAACTGCTGCTGGAAATTTTACAACATTTCTTGGGTTTCCGACTAATTTAATACATAACACTAGTTTATAAATACTGAATTATCTATGCCAATAAGCATTTTGTATGAAAAGCCTCTATGTCTTCACACTTGAGTTTTAATTACTTGATTTCAATATAAAGAAAGAAAATAGATGCAAGACCTCACTTTACAGCTGTATATTAAATATAAACTCAGCTGAGTTTAATATTGTTTATATCCACTTTGCACTAACATGAGAGGGCATTCAGGTCCATATTTTCATATTCTTTCTCTTGCCGCAACCCACCCCACTCCAGAACTGAAAATACACACACAAAACATCTTCACTGGCCATCCAAGAAACTAGATAATTAATTTCATAAGACTGATGTTCATTTGAAAAACCTGGAGCAGAGCTGTATCATGAAATACTCTCTTAAAATAAGACATAACTGCTTTTAAAATATACTTCCATACGTTATTTGCTACAGCATGCTTCCGTATCCCCCTGCTTGACACTGGCTCTCTGGGGAGATCTCTCAGGTGTCTCCTCAGGTTTTACCTCCTTCTTAGGACTTGCTCCCATTGAAAATACTTAGCAAAAGCATTCGCTACACCACCACCTGATTTATTTTTGGCCTGACAACAAGGTAACTAGTAGGAAGAATACTAAAAAAGAGTAACTTACAAGGGAGAATCCCACTTGGCTTACCTTTAATGACATCAAGAGAGTAGATTCTGATGTGTTTATAATTAATTACTAATAAGTTCAAATCTTCCCACTTCGGCAAATAGTGAACTTAAATTAACACTGTCATAAAACAGTCTTCCGCAAAGTCACTTTGAGTACCCACTAGATGGCCACTATCCTGGGAATGTAGAAGAAACTTGGCCTGTTTAGCTGCAAATGGTAAGATATTCTTAAACATAACCTGATATAGCACCCTGATCAAAAAGGAACAGTGAGATTGCAATAATTTTATAAAGAGCAATCCTGTTCACTGCTATCATCAAGTCTTGGAATACTAAACAGCCTGTGTTTGCATAGTGACATGATTTTGAGACTAAGTATTTTTTCTATAGCTATGTTAGTTCTCTAGTGAAGGGCACAACTGTAGACAGATTAAACAGCAAACAAAAGGTTTGAGGTAAAAAATATTAAGTGGGATTAAGAGTCAATTGATGAAGTGTTGAATTTAAAAAGAAAAAAAAATCCTCCCAAACCCGTTAAACATAATGATACAGATAAAATTTCCATTTCAAAACTCTTCTATTGGGAGGAAATACCAAAGAAGTATTTCTCCTTATTCACAGCTAATAGCTACTGTTCAGCAGTACATCAAGTTTGATGCACTTGTCCTCCTTCTAAGCATTTCTCCTGGCCTGCTTCTTAGAAGCGAGTCAATGAATTGCTTTCAAGAGAAAAATGAAGCTAGTTTTCCCCCGCAGACACTTAAAAAACTTTACATCAGTACAGCAAAAGACGCACTCACTCAAGAGAAATACAGAGGTGAGAAATGTGTTTATCATCCCAAGAATGTTCAATATCTCAGGGACCAGAAGTAGCAACAAGAAGTTAGACAGCAGCTAAATCAGAAGAGAAAAGCACAGGCACAATAGAACAGTTTCTTTTATCCGTTTGCATTCCTGAAAATATGAGAAAACAGCAAGAAGTAACAAATGACAGACAATTAATTCTCTCTTTAACTTCAGGAAAGAGCTGTCAATTACATTCAGCAATTAAACCTGGTTCTGTATCACCTATTCTAACAGGAATGTGGAAGACAATTAGTAGCTGTATTTGCATCATAATGTATTGTGTTGCCAGTCTGGCAGAATTCCAAACAGAAATTTAATAAAACTTTTTAGTAGTTGCAAGTTTCAAATGCTTTCAGTAAACCTGGAAAGCCTACAGGATGATAAACTACCATTCCAGAACAGTCCAGTATAGACCCAAGCTCTCCAATTTAGCCTGGAGAAGGATTAGAACTGAATGCCAACAGGTCTTTTGAAGATATGTAGATACTCATAAAAATTTAACAGGAGTGACTTCTAAGTGAATGTAAGTTCATGTCCCTCTACATTTTTACTTTTTTTTTTTTTTTAATGGTAAACAAGGATGAGTACAGAATACAGAGTTGAAATAATGGAAAATGAGAGGTAACAAGCTCCCACCATTCCAGATAAGGAATTTGATCCACATATTGGAGCTCACAAGCTTCAGAACACAGATTCCCTGGTGGGACTTCTGTTTATTAAGTTCTAAAAACAGAGACAGGGCAAGAAATTAGATTAACTGATGCAAAACAACATCACTATCACCAGCAATCACTTATCGCTTGCTCACTACTTTGCAGGCAAGAGGAAACCAAGAGAAAAAGGATGCTATACCACAGAGGCAATATTTAAGCATTCATTCTCAGATAGTAGTCACCATTTATATTCACGTTTTCCTGCATCATTCAAAATTTTTACACTACAGCATTTTAATGTGAGTTCTACATGTTCATTCAAAGCCTGAGGTCATTTCAGGAGAAGGGTGTGAATGAGGGGTGTAGACTTTTTTTTTTTGAAGCCAGAAAACAATCCATAGATACACTAAGCAATATTTCTTTCATTATAAAGGTGGTATACTATACATCTGGCACATACAAGATACTGCAGAAATATAAAAACATAAATAATTTCTCATTAGAAAGAAAAAAATCTAAAAATCAGTTAAGTTTTCAGATTAGATTAGTTTGTAGAGTTTATGAAAAAAATAATAATATTTATTTAAATATATATTACATCCTGTAATCTGGAATTAGTCAGACAGTTTACATCTAGATCCCACCCCCTCCCCTCATAGGTGAAGATTTCACAAGGCTAACCTCTAGCTGAGGACAAAAAAGGGTTTAGAATGGGAAATGTTGAAAGACCACAAGCTACTGGCATATAACAGAGAAGAGAAAGATGCTGTGTGGAGAATGTTGGAAGTGGCTCAACTGGAGATGACCATTAACTCTGTAGATGTACAGTACCAGTTGTCAGGCTTATTTCTATATTTCACTGTATCAAAGAGAAAGATTTTGTATCCAGCTGAGTAGCAAATAAGATAGGGAACTAGCACATAAACCACTCTGGACTTTTAAGATGCAGTTCTGCTTTGAGCAAAGGAGAATAAGAAAGGATATTTTTTTCTTCACTCCTCTAGATCAAACCAAAGATTTCACTGAATTTTCACTGAATTTCACTGAATTTTTGGAGTTGGAAGGGACCATAGAGATCATCTAGTCCAACTC
>JAOTQQ010000023.1:66451214-66512146 GCA_026546715.1 Gallinago undulata
CCACTTCCAATAATCCCCCGCTCTTGAACTTGTTTGGAGATGACATCTAGAATGAGTCTCTCCATTATCTTCCCAGGAACAGAGGTGAGACTAACTGGCCTGTAGTTCCCAGGGTCCTCCTTCTTTAAATCACAGAAGTTCATTATCAAATTATTTTGACCTTTACCACTGCCATCCAATCTGAAATAAATAGCTCAAGGGACAGGCGGTGAAATATGCTAAAGTTCACGGACTTCAACATATATCCACTGATTTTTTTCCCTTTAGGAAGGGCTAGTTCTTTAATCTAAGACATAGTAATAAGTTTCAGAGGCAAATGTTCTCAAATCAATAACTACATTGCATGTTTTGTTTTGTTGTTTTTTTTTTCTTTTTTTTCCCCTAATCTAATATAGCCCAATGTCTGCTGGTGTTATTTTCCATTAAATACAAGGGTACCCTCCCCAAGTTTCAATTTTCATTGGAATCCAGACTCATAAAACACACTTCTTGTTCTAACATTTACATGATATTACTGTACCCTCTGGAACAGTGAGTTCTGCAGAACTAAAGTGCAGCACAGCCATTCAGAGAACAGAGTTTTTTGAAGATGGAAACACTTAAGCCTGCTTAAAAAAGTATCTGAAAGCAGAAGTAGCAGGTGCACATGAAGGCAAGAAGAATCCTTCTTCAGTATGGAGAGGAACATTAACAAGGAAAAAAGCTTAAGGAAGGGATGCAAGTAATAATAAGAAAAAACCAAAATATTTAAAAAATCAAAATGGTGAACCAGTTTTATAGCTACAGACATGAAAACAAAGCCAAACCTCTGCATTTACATCTATTCCAATGTGAGAAAGACCTAATCCACTTAACTGGTAGCACAGTACTTACATGCTCTTTCACATAAAAGAGACTCATGAGAAGACTGTAGGCGTTACTGCATATCAAAATCCTTATAGCGTGCTGCCAGACATAGGAGGTTTCTTCAAAACACACAGGCTGCAAAGAGCAGCACAACTCACCTCCAGGTGTCTGACATATTCAATCACTCCAAATTGGTTGCATCTGGCTCCTGGGGGCATGAAGCACCTCAGGGCATGAACCTTAAGAGACCTGATGAAGCTAAGACCTACAGGTGGAATTGTAGATATTCTATATTAATTTGTTTATTCATTTCCTTTGCCAAGTGTTTGGTCAAGAAATGAGAAAAAATAGCTCTAAGTTAAGCTATACTGATGTTTACATATCACAGGAAATCACACTATGCTTGAAGGCACCAAGAACAAATTTCTGTCTCACAAAAAAGTAAACAAAAGGTGGAGAGAAGCTCCGTTATTGGTGCAAGCCCACTATGAGTTGTTACAATTTTGTTCTTCACTATGTGGAGAGAGCACAGGAGAGACAGAAAGAGATGCAAGAACATGAAGTGAGTGTGGGAGAAAGGAGGAGGAAATAAAAAATGGAGCAATGCCTGCTCAAATAGAGTTAGAGAGTCTATCAATATTAATGTACTGCACATAGTCTTTTGTTCACAATTGGAAAAACTCCCTGGGTAAGTGGAAACTTACACATGCTAAACTTCCTAACTGTAGTTAATGCAGTTCTATCATCTTTTAAAAAGTGAGAGTCCTCAGATAAATGAAAACACCTGAGTGTTCTTTGGAAGCTTTTTTTCAAACACCTATGCAAGTTATATTAACGCATTTCTTCAGTAACTCTCCAGGGCAAACCTAAACACCTACTGAAATTCAAGAAGAATTGTACTTTACTGATAAAATTGAGAACTAGGTTAGATACCACATACCTTCCCTCCAAGTCTTCACCATGCCATCTTGTAACATCAGGGAGATAAGAAAGGTATACAGATTTAAGAAAGAACTGGTACAACTATTGACCTGCAAGTAAACTCCTCAATACCACACATGACATTTATCATAAGAGACATGAACTACTTCAGACCATCAGAAATCTCACTGTAATTTCATGAAAGAAAAGTAGGAACTCATTTAATGTGCTGGCTAAATTCCAGCTTTGCTAACTACATTCTGAATACTTAAATTTCCAATGCCAATTTACTGGCTGTCGTATGATATCTTCATCCATTTAAATATCATCATACTACTTGAGTATGTATATACCTTCTCAATGCCCTTAAACTTGTCCTGTGAAGACACACAGGTTGTTGTCTTGCTCACCGAAATGGGACTTGGAACAGTTACTCTGAGATATGGTAGTATAAGATCTATTGTCCGCTTTCAAAAATGTGTGTGAAGCTCTGGGGACCATTCTCTTCTAAGAGACACTACAATTACTAGATCAGATTAGTGTGGAACATACATGATCCCAAGTCTCTAAATCAGTTTGTGAATAAAACTTCCATCCCTTTTATGAAGTGACAAAGATGAAAAGAGTATGAAAAGATTTTACCTGGTCTCAGCCACAGTCATACAGCTGAAATAGCTGCAGCTACTCGTTAATAGAGGTTTCAGTGCTCCCTGCATGTCACTTTTATTTCTTAGGCTATGGCTGAAAAGACACCTCAAATTTGTTCACTGTATGATAACCCTAAAAGAATGATGCAGATTCAGTAGCAGCATCCCTGTTATAACTGTATTGCTCTGGTACTCAGACAGCAACTGTTTGGTTTTTTCTTCCACATCACAGCTGCTATATCTCCATGTCATTTCACTGTGCACTCTGGACCAAATAATGTTGGTCATCACTAATTCAGAAATCATGATTTTTTTTTTAGTTAGTCTGTTGAATACAGTGGAAGAGGGATTGCTTCTGGTCTCTGCACTGGGTTTTGATTAGGGTTTGGTTTTGGTTTGCTTCTGCCCAGAGAAAGAGGCTAGGAAATTGGAAATAATAAACAACATTAAACCATTATTGTACTACTTTCCCACTCAACACAGTTTTGTGGCCTTCAATGTAAGATTCCAAGTTCATATTTATCCCATCAAATATTCAGAACTGCTTAAGACTCCACAAGTTAACATATTCTGCTCTGCCCAGACATTTTTTGTATTGTAAGAATGAAGTGTGGCCATTAGAAGAGTTAATGGAGTTCCCATCAAACACACACTAGAATCACCATATCAGAAATAGCAGTAAATGCAGAATCCCAGGAGTAAAGTCATTTGACATAACTAGTAGAAGAGGAGATCTTCTAAGTCCCATTCGTTAGAATTTGACTTGTGCCCTGAAGCGTGAGGACTTATCTTCCTTTTGAAAGAAGAGAGAGACTTTTTCAAAAATATTTTATATAGATAACAATATTCACAGCTGAGTAAAAATGTATCTCTAATGATGTTACTACAGTAAGTTTTATGGTTTAATTATGCACTGGGTTAAACTAGTTCCTTTTAAATGTAATGCCTGTCAGTTTCAGTGAATACTTCCATGTTATTGTCTTAGACTGCAAAGAGAAATCTTTTTTACTCTCCTCCACAAATCCTTACTCAAGGAAGAAAAAGACCCCATCTGCATTTTTTTTCATTTTTTTTTAATTGTGTTGCACAGTCCAATTTCTGCTTTAAATCAAGCAAGCTTAAATATTTTCTTTACCATTGCTTTCTTACATGGATACTGCTCCCCATCTCTCATTCTCCTTGTGCAACTCTGGGGACTATTCTTCCCCCATGTTATGTGCAAGTGGTAGAAAATCCCCACAGCTGAGGACTAGGCATTACATAATTACATACTATTTGTATAGCACTTAATTTTGATATTGCTTTTTTTCTAGAAGAATTCAGTTCAAAAAACCTAACCATATCTGGAGCTAGAAACAGGATTTGCTGTGTAGCAGACTGGCCAAGAACAATTTAATTTCTGTCATCATCTGTACTTCAAACGACAGTCAAAGCTTTTAGTGGGCAGGAGAAGGAAAAAAAAAAAAAAGAAAAAAAAAGGGGGAAAGTTATTTTTTTCCCCCTGATTTCTTCCTGGCTCACTACAGAGTAATACAGTCTGAGAACTCTAAAAGCAGAATCATGGGAAAAACATCTTGCAGTAATACCATACAGCAAAAGTTCATGTGCTCAAGCCACACACAAAGTGTCCAACTTCAATGTAAAATACACCTTTTACTTCCTTCTTGGGCTGTTTAATTCCCTTCAGAAAGGGGCACAAAGGGTTCAGAAGCTCTAAGGAATGTAGCATCCAAATGCACCTCAGGTAGTTTCTATCACACGCCAGTAATTCAACTCTTTCCTTGTTTCCTAGTCTGTTCTTAACTATGCAAGGGATAAACTCTGGGTCTAACAGTCTGTAATTCTGCCTTATCAAAAACACTCACAGTCATTCACCAGTTACTTAACTAAAACTGCAAAGTGCTATATAAATTGACGCTGATGAAGAAAGTGTCATAGAGTTTCCAAGGATTAAGCAGCAGTGAATTAGTACTGTGTCTCTTTCAGTGAGAAAAATAGACGAGGATGTATAGGACAATAGCCTAAGCTCCTCTTCAGTCTCAGAAAATACCGTTGCATAACAAGCTTGTTTTGGGATCTAAAATCATTGAGCAATCCTGACCATGGACCTTTCCATCTAGAAGTATAATATTAACATGCTCTTGTGCCAGTACTGTCTTTTTTTCCTTTCACAGCTATTACAGCCATATAAGATGGGGCAAATAGATAAATGTTGAATAGCACTTACTTCTAGTAGCCTTAAGTTTCCCTTGGCTATGATGCGCAGACACTCAGATTGAAAGGTCCAAAATACCCCCTATACAATGAGTAGGGATCCACAATGGGTATCTGCTTGCTGTATAACACATGCATGGGATTTATAGTGTAGTATGGATGTAATACACTAAATCTGGTCGCTAGGACAATTATTGCCACCTCTACTGAGACAAGTTTAAGCAAATAGTACTAAATAGTCTGCAACTGATAGTTTGCAGAAAAAAACCCACAACGTGAATAATGTAAAAAGCTTTCTTACTATTCTAAATATTAAAACTGACCTTAGGAGAGGGACATCTTTTTATATTCTCATGTTTTATGTGTTGTTTGAGCCATCTGGCTGGCAGTCAGAAAAATTGAAGTGTCATTGTCTTCTTCTGCACAAGAGAGGAATATAACCTGATTTTCCTACTATAATGTGGTCTGATAGAACAAGACATAAAAGCTTTTACTTGGAACAGAGCCTGGGAAGACCCCAGTGACAGCTTTTATGGCATTTCAACTCAGTTTCTGAACAGAAGAAATTGGTCAGCCCAGAGCTGGTGACAGCTCTTTGCTGCTTGTTGTAGAAGAACCTGACATGCAAGGACAGATGAGAAGTTTCAGCTACAATGTTTTTACTGAACCTAAGCCAAGGTTTCTGAACTGCAACACCAGGTTTTATCTGGTCAAAACAGCGACTGACACATTGTCTCCAGGTCAGTTAAAAATCTAGGCCTATATAAGGTTGCAGAACAAAAATCATGTTCATTCTCCTTACTTCCCCTGCAACAGGATTATGCTCCCACGTAGACATCTGGGAAAGGCTTAGACACCCTTAGAGTAGTATTCTAGACATGTATTCTAAACGTAAGGGCTATAGCCCTCAGTTTTTCTGTTGCACAGGTTATCAAGATAATAGAACTGATTTTTTGAAATAATTTGCTTCCTTCTCTCTATTTTTTACCCTGTGCATGAATCCCAGTTATAATTTGCAAACACTGTGAAGTTCCAGCGTGGTGCTGAGAACCAGTGGGTATATCTCCACCTCTGGCTCGTGATCCAGACAGATGTCTAAGAAAGATTATCTCTCATAACCTTCAGCCACAGAGTTTTTTCCATGCCCTTTATAGAAGTAACGAATTTTTTATCAAAACCATCCTGTAGGTGTTAGTGTAAAGATCACCACAGAAACTCACACACCAAGATACTTCTCCTTGCAGCTTGAATGAAAATCCTTACTGTGACAGAGATGAGATTTCAACTTCACCATCATCACACCTTGAAAGCTGTTTCTCACAAACACAGACTCCAGGTCAGGGCCAGGACAGAAATAGGAGGAGATCCTATTTCATAGAATTGTGTTGCTGTTGGCATGGATACAAAATTTAGGTGGTGATGAACTGTATGCTGAGGCTCTCAAGTGATTTAAATACAGCAATGTTCTTTAATCTTACAGTGAGAGGGTATTACCTCTGCACCTGAACAACTTTAACACACTTCCTTCCTCTTGCACTCTTGTACTAGATAGCACCTCTTCAGTCCTGTCCTCCATTTGCTACTAGTCAGCAGCCAAAGCTGTCTTTTTCCCCAGAAGAGCGAGAGATCACAGGTATCTGCACAGAGCAGCTTCCACCACTGGCCTCAATTTGTGGCTATCTTACAGAAGGACACTGCCTTAGTATTTCTCCCTTACCATATCTTTTTACCCTTAGAGAGAGGTTCTCCAGTCTGAGACAGACAAAGACACAGCTGTCTGCAAGCACAGTAGCGTCTAATTTTGAGTATGTGGAAATGTAAGGAAAATACTACAGTAAATACTTTATATCATTGAGCAGTGTATATTTTCAAGTCCATTCTCAAAACCAATCTGTATGTCTGCCCATGACATTTCAGGTTCTCACAGCAAAAAAGATCTTCTAGTCATTGGTCTCATGTGCCTGGGAAGGTTCTTTCTAACAAAGCACTATCTCAACATTTCTTTTCAAGGAGGAACAAGAGGATGGAAAATGTATTTTCCTTTACTTGAAATTCTGCCATCTTACATACTTTTGCCTCTTACATGCCTACACAAAGCCTTGTTTGAAAGGCAGCGTTGGGAACAATTACTGGTACTTGTAGTTGTGAAATCCAATACTTCAGACTGATGATTCAAGCACGGAGAGCACCATCACCACTTGGGTGCTGAATCCTGACTTCTATATAGAATTCAGTTTTCTCAATATATAGAGTATTGTGCATTTGCACCCTCAGCACCAAGGGTTTCCAAAAATCTTAGGATAGCTTTAACTCAAAATTCCATACACAAAATATTCAGAGTCTAAAGACACAGCCTGTATAAGAAAATAATCTTCTCTCATTCATTCCTCTTTTTTTTTTTTTTTTCCATCTATTGCCTCTATTTTGCTATCCCAGACCCCTATTTATAAGTCCTCCTGACCATTTTGGGCTCAGCTGCATCTTTGCTCCCCTGGTGCAATTAATTTTAAGCATGGTCTTTAATCCCCACATCAGTGGCTAAACAACACTGATTTTAGTTGTATGCAAGCCATACTTCATTTACATCTTGGTCTTCTAATCAAATAACATATGACAATAGGAAAATTGTCAAAACCAAAACCTAAATTACTTTAATCTACATGCAATCTAATTCTCGAGTTAAGTAGATTCATAGTCTAAGTACTTATAAGTCACTTACACTAAAAAAATAACCGTGTCTCATAAGGAATATTCAAAATTTAAAGCACAAGCTACCAAGAAAATCCAAAGTATATGTAAATATATGAACAGGACAACACTACAGTGCTTAAAGTAATAGGTTTTTGAATGAGATTCTCTGTCCAATTAGCAAGTCAAAAGCATTGTTATTTTTATCAGGAAAAAAAAACCCTAAATTTTGCAAAATGTGAGACATCTCTATATTGCATTTTAATATAGATAAACTTGAATTAGATGGTATTACAATAGTAACCTTTTAGCATTAAGTTCACTGTTGAACACCCACATTTTATTTGCATAGTTACTCCCACTATGTACTTTTCTTGAATATTAGAAATGTAAATTCAAATTACGGAGATAGCAGAATAAAAGGTTTACCACACATTTCTAACTCCTGTTGGCATGGGCACATCCATCATAAAAACTCAAGTCTTGTCAAAGACATTGTACTGTTGGAAGTCGAGTGATTGGAGCATGACAGCTAATACCTCCATCTCGAGTCATCTGCAGCTTTTATGTTGTTGCCATTGAACCTCCTTCATCAACGATAGTTTCCTCTAACAAAGAAACTCTCCAATTCTTTAGCATCCTGATTAGAAATAAGACCCAGCAGTAATCACCACCTAAATCAGCCCCTACTATCTGAACACCTTGCTCTTTGGGGTCCTTGATGCCCTGGCAATTTTTAGACTGCTACCCTGTTAGAGGTGCTCTTTATGGGAAAGGTGAGAATATAATTTCTATCTCCTGAATAATAAGAAATTCAGTTGTATCCAGTTTCTGTTCCCCTTGTATTTAATTAAATTTGATAGATTACAGAGTATTTTCTAAGGATGTTTCTGAGCCAGGATGATTCATTTGTATTAATGGTACCAAACATGATAATTTCAAAATGTTCTAAACTCTGTATCAACTATTTCCTCATAGAATATTCATTATATTTCCCAGGTAGTTTCCATGGAAATTCTACGTTTCACTAAGATACATATATGCAAGGCTATTGTGAACAGAAAAGAAAGTTAAATGCACAAGAACTGGAAATTAGAAATAAGAAATTGTGCACAGGCCCCATGTTGCTTTATAGACTTCAATACACCTTTTAACCTTCTTTTACTGGTGGGATTAACTGTCTCACTTTCAAAGGGTGAAGAGATTACCTTAACAGGCACTTCTAAAACACTGGAATATTTCTTACAATCACATTAGTTACTACAAAAAGAAAGACTGAGAAACCTTTTAAAAACTTGGGAACAAAGATCATATCATCAAAACTAAGACTGTATTAAATGGGTAAATTTACAGAGTCAATCATAATCACTGAAGGGAAGAAGTGTTCCTAGGAGGACTTAAAAAGACCTTGATTGGATCCTTCCCAGTACTGCCTATGGAGGGGAGAATTCAGAGCCTGTGGAACATGCTCACTGAGGACAAGGCCTAAATCATTAGAGCTATAAAAAGAAGAAAACACTTCTTTAAAAAAAAAAAAAAAAGGGAAAAAGAAATGAGCATAATTGCAGTTGAAAGTGGCATGAGAAAGACAGTTCCACTCACTGCTCAAAACATACAGAAATTTGATTCCATTTAAATTCAGGAGAAAAAAAATCCCAAATTTAAAACTTTGCATGAAAGCAAGCAAAGCTACCAAGAGTAGCGTGACAGCCCTGAAGCCCACAGCATGGCTGCTGGCCGCTCAGAAGATGGCTGTGGAATTAGGGCCCCAAGCAAGGACCAGCAAGAGCAGAAGTCACTTTCCTGCCAGGAAAGCAGATGTACTGCAGGAAACCTGTCTGGGATTCACTGAATTGCTGAAAACAGAATCAAATTGGTTTATGGAAATGATTCAAACAACTGACATCCACATTTTTGCCCACTAACTCTAGTGATGCTTCTGGCACTGCACTAAGAAGGGAGAAATAGTATTAATTAGATTTACAAGCTTCCAACAGGAATATTAATAAATCTGAAGACTACAACATCACACACACAAATGGGTAATAAAGGGGGAAATATCCATGACTCCTGTGTTTGCTACTGTTGCACCATAATCTATCTAGAGTCTCCTCCATGGGGTCAAAAGTGGACACCCCTGGCTTTTCCCCAACTCCATTCATCTCCTCATTCTCCCACTCCTCATTTGCTGTGTACTGAAACCTGAGAGAGACAGTCACTATGTTGGTGAACAGCAAAGTTCATGGAGTATCATCAGGCTTTACAGAATATTCACTGAGGATATCTTTCTCTTCAGCATGACTCTCATTGCATTTGGCTGTTCTCCTAGCTCTTCCTTACTGTATGAGCAATAAAAAAATGCACATGATGCAGGAGCCACCACATGTACTTCAGAGTTAACAGGTTTTAAGAAAGCACATGAGAATTTTTAGAGCTTTCTTGTTATGTGTAATTAATCTGTTTGGGGATTTTCCCACCCAGAAACCCCTGATACCCTTTCTTTCTCTTTCCTACTCACTAGGAAGTTACAGATGGCACCGAGTAGGCAGGAACACACATCTGAAATCAGATTTTCACATACAAATTCCATATGCTGAAGCCATATTCTTTTAACTTTTCTAAAGATAAATGAAAGATCTGGTTCAAAATTTCTAGTTTTCTACATAATCTTTCCACAATTTTACAGTTTAATTGATGAGATTGAAAAGTATCCTCTGAAGAACTTCTTTGTCCTTCTCAGTTTCTTAAATAGACCATTCCTGACCCCTCAAGCCCTTTGAGGAAAAGCGAGTTGAATCAAGCAAGACCTTGCAGTAAGACATCTGGATGAAATACATATTTTATTCACAGTCAGCACAGGACTATAAAACTATTTTTTAGAGAAAGAGTTTCCACCCAGATATAATATCCAAGGTTCAGTACATAACAGTATTTGCTTTTATCCATTAGCTGGCTAAGTGAACTCCCCCTGTCTGCCTGTAGTTGGCAACTTTCCCCTCATCATACATCAAAAACACAGTGGCAGTTAGGATCAGAGAATGACAGACAGCAGACAGCTCAGTAAGGACAGCTGGACTCCAAAATGCAAACAGTTTCCATGCCAGAGCATGACAATTTAGGGCTTTACTGCAGTTTCCATGGCAGCTGCAGCAACCACTGGACCAGAGAAGCCAAGGAGGCTGGGGTTAGTGGAGACATAGCTCAACAGTGAGTGGTGTGCCACAGACTGGTTCCCAAGGGAACCCTGGGGAGAGGACGAGCAACTGACAGTGCTTGGCTGCAGCTCAACCAGGAGCACCCAAGGGAACAATTTCCTTTCCCTTAGGGGAAAGAAAAAAGAGTCATCAGCCCTGATCCATCATGATGCAGTTACCCTTCTTTCTTAATGCAAGAGGGAACTTGTTCAAACCCTGGGTCTTGGGTTCTTTTTGTTTTGTTGGGTTTTTTTTGTTGTTGTTATTTTTTCTTCCACTGTCAGTTTAAGATAGTCTTGTGCTCACATGCCAGCCCCATAATTGTAACACAGATGGTTGAGTGTGCCCTGGGGTCTGTGGCCTGGCCATCAGGCAAAAGTAGCCCCATGTCCTGGGCTTGCTCAGCGCAGCCAACATGGGTTGTCATGGCTGACATGTGTCAGTCAATCTGGCCCCAAAATTAACAGCCTTCCATTTTAGCCTTCTGTAGGAGTCATTTTGTTTATCTTTTGTCTGCATGTGGAGAGCAGAGAGACAAATTGCAGGCACGAGGTGGTCTTCTTTTCCCTTTTGGAGAATTAAATGGTGTTGAAAAACAAAAAGGAATTTGTCGTTTGTTATCAGTATCAGACACTCATTTCTTTGCCTGTGGTAGATACCACAGCCTGGCAGTATTTCTCTCACAATAAAGAGTATAGCCCCTGAAGTAAGCGAATACAAAGAATTCATTAAATAAAATATTCTAAGTTGAACTGTGAGAGCTATGACATGATTAAGAATAAAATGGCACCTTAAATTTATTTAGGATTAAGTTGTCCTGAGCAAAAAAAAAAAAGTCCATGTCATTGCTAAGATAAGAATTTTGTGGCTTGATTTATTTGCAACCAGACTACAGTGATGCAAGAGCTGAGAAGACAAATCTAAGTGAATAAGTGAATAGCCAGGTGTACGGAAAAGCACAAGGACATACCTTAAGACAAATGAGAAGTGATATTCAGGGCACCTTCTTTCACTTAAAATAAAATTTGGATGAAGTTATGATGCACAAGTACAGAAAAAAAAGTGACCTGGAAAACACACTCATTTGAAGTCACTTTATCCCTGACCCACTTAAAGATCACAAAATGTTACTTGTCATCCTGAGATTTGCCTGGGCAGTCGAACTTCGCTGCCTGAGCACAAGCAAACACGCGTAGTTGTAAGGCATTAGCTGCTTCATGTCTGACACACAAGAAGAATCTTGCACAAAGTGCAGGCAGCTGGAGTAGTTTATGAAATGGTGCTTTCATTAAAGCAGTCAGACACAGGATGGGAATGCTCTGTCCAACTACCATCTTACCCTCAGGACAATCAAAACTCTCTTCTACATCAACCATGACCTAGTCTGTTCACCTTGTGTGCTGAATCTCAGCTGCTCTGCAGACAAGAAACAAAATGGCACTGAGCAAGAAAGAGCAGAGGAAAGAGGTGGCTACCTCCCTACCAAGCAATGTTTACACGAGAAAGCTTGAAATTCAATTCCCTGGTCATCTAATATAAAATTCACCTAAAAACAATCTTAGGTGACAGCATTTGAACCTTTTCAGAGCCAAGTACCTATTTTTTAGGAATGCAGCACCCATCTGGGGTGATGAAGTGTCTACTCTTGAATGTTTCTCTAGACTACCTGGAGTACCAAACTGGAGAAGGTACAAAGGAGCTCATTTGTTTTTCTGGACACTATCTACTCATCAGGTATGAAATGTCACCAGCTTAGAACAGTCTCCCAATCAGACTTAAAGTGTAACCAAAATCTAGGTAGATAAATGTTATTACTGCAGACTAAAACTATGTCTTGACAAACCTGATTATTTATTTTTCGAAAATGAAGGAAGAGAAAGTAAGTTTCTCAGCAAAGTTTTCAAAGTACAATAACTTTCTGAATATCTGCCAGAATAACTTCTTGACAGCTAGTTATGAAATTTTTCCTAAGTAGTATCAGAGGGTGATGGAGTAAAAGTTTGAGTCTACATATTTACTTATCTACTCTCAAACATTCTTGTTCCTGTACATGAATATTTATGCTTGAGTTATCTTTGAAATGAACTCTTGCCTGAAATTCCTTGTCAACAAAGCTATAATGGAGTAGACAAGCTTGCCTCCTTCAGATTCTTGCATGTATACACTCAGTGACACTTTCTTAAGTGATATTGTTTTACATACCATACTACAAAGGTATGTACTATATATGCAATTTACATCTATCTATATGCACATACTTACGGAAGTGGGTAGCTGTCTCTGAAAAGACAGATACTGCAATGAGCTTGCAGTCTGTTCTGCAAATCCAGCACATGAATTGCGACTTCTCAGTTATAAATAGACCTACGAATAGGCTTATTGATTGTTGGACTTTTTTGATTGTCAATTGATTTACTTAGTCACATAATAAAAATTCATTATGTTTTGTGGTCTAGAAATTTTGTCTTTTTTTTTTAATCCCATAAAGAATTAGTAAATTGGGTTAACACATACAGTAAATCCCTTTTATGATGTTTTACTCACTCTTAAAGTATTCACACATGTACATATATACAAACATACTGTAGTGCAGCAATTATTGAAGTTGAAAAGTTAAACACAAGGCAGGATGAAGAGGGATTACAGTTGTTTACAGATTCAATTCTAACTTGAAGTGCAATCTTTAATAACATGGCCACTCATTATCACTTTTCCTTACAGGATTCATGACATATTTAGAGCTGAAGGTGGACAGAGTTCATTGACGAACATGTTTCACAGTTTGTTTTTCCTTGTTCTGTGTTTACTATTATGTAAAACTCCTGTGGAAATGAAATAACATAGCTGGGAGAAATGTGGTGTTTATAGACAGCCTGTACATTAGGGTATTAGGCAAAAGTACAAAACTAGGTTATATACATGTCCATCAAAATTAAAAAAAAAGCGAAACAGAAATAAATAATCCTTCTGACTAAATATTGTCCAGTGACTGCTGCATTTATTGCTAAGAATGCCAACATAAAATGCATCATGCTGTAATGACATAATGCCATGCATAGCACACACAATCAGACTGATTAATCAACTTAAAGGAAGTTATATGTTCTGGGTGGAAAAGTGTTTAAAAGCACCAAGCAATTTCAAGATCTTCTTAAAGAAATTTATAGTAAAAAAGGAACCTCTGAATCATTTAGGGAGTGATAAATCTATAACAAGACGTTTTTTACCGGCTGAAGAGATATGGCCTCTTTGGAAATTTTTCTGAAATCCAAATAAGTGCCAGAAAGGAAAACCAAAAACCTTCTGATATGCAACATTTTTTCTCTTCTTTCCAAATGCTTTTAACTATTTGTTAATTACATTAACAATTCACTTTAGTCATGAATCTAACACTGACTACACTCCAAGAATATTACATTGACATCAAATTAATGTTACCCTTATCTATTAACAATCTCAGACAATAACCTTTCAATTCATTTTTTGAGGCTTAGTAGCCTACAGCAAGATTTCAGTTCCTAAGATCAACAGTTAGGTGTGTTGCTGGTGTTTATTTTTACTATTATTAATATCATAATTTGAGTAATTAGCACATATAAATGAGAAATATGCTTGGCATTATGTTTAAAATTATAAATAATATCATAATACTGTTGCACTGACGTGGAATATGTCCCAGTTAAAGCAATTTGAAAAATTTATGTAAGATACAGTCAGTGTCATAAAATTTGAAAGCAGTTCAGGATCAAAGTATTAAAGAATAAGTCTCTGTAAATGCAAATATAAAGGAAAAATTTATAAAACAGATTTGCCTTGTGAAGAACAAGCTTTCCCAAGTTCATAGAGATTTCAGGGTTCTTACTCGGAGATTTATGAAGATACAGTACCTATCCTTCCTCATGTGTGGCTGTGGTAAAGGCCTTCCAAGTAATAAATTCAGGAGAGACTCCTTTAAGAAAAGCACAGTACAGCAGACTAAATAAAAGAATCATGAGAGACCAACCTAGCTGTACAAGAGACTTTATATTCTGCTTATTCTGTTATTGGAACATTTTCACAAATTAAATCCAGAGGCTTGTGGAGAAAAGCTGATAATTAATAAAATAATATATCAACAAGGTCAAGAAAAATTTTCTAAAAAAAAAAAAATTGTTGTGAAAAAGAATGGAATGATGCAGAATGCAAAGTCTGAGGTTATTGGGGGAGACCTCAGCTCTCATAATCAACAAGCAGAATTATGACAGACAGAATTATGACAGTCAGAATTATGACATCATGTTTATGAGGAAAGAAAAAAACTTATTTCATAATAATATGAAAGACTGTATTTGAGAATTCTGTTTCATTTCAGATAATAGTGAAGGTAATACCATGTTAAAATATTTTATCCTGCATCTGTAGTATCAATGACTGTACACATAAATACACACACACTCCTGGAGTTCCAAACCAACATAGTAGACTCAGTGAAATTACTCCATGCTAAAATATCCCTTTCTGTTTGTTTTTCTCTGTAAAGTAGTTATCAGAATGAAAATCTAACTTCCCCAATATCCATAGTGTCCTTTTCCTTTTTTAATAGAGTATGGTCTTTTTATAGGACTACAAAGATCTAACATTCAAGTGTTTCTTGACTGGACCATGAAGTCCTAGGTCTCCAGAAGCATATTATGCTGTGGTGAGGGGGTAAATAGAGTCTTTGGCACTCTCTGTGCCTCTCACTTATGTTTCTAAACAGCTCATCACGGCCTGGAATTGCTGAGCAGTATGACACTGAGCCACACTGCCTTTTGATCACTGTTTGAACTCTTGCTGTGTACGTTGTCTGAGCATGACTCACTTTGCAAGAAGTGATTTATCATTGTTGCCCTCTCACTCAGCAAGATGTGCAGCAGTCACTGTAGTTGGGCTTAAGATGTGCAGAGATACGCTGTGAATCTGAATTTAAGAATTGGATGCAAGATCTCTGATATAGCATACATGCAGGTTTAGTTCTTTTTTGAGTTACAATAGATTTGGAAAAAGTTAGAGAAAGAATTTGTCTAATTTAGTTATGTCCTATTTCCTATTTTCAGTGTTCCATAGTACACAATGACCACTGTCTTTCAAGCTGTGCTCATGTATTGATCTTATGTGTGAAAAGTTTAAGAAGGCATTAAGCCAAGGCCAAAAAAAAGAAAAAAAGCTAGATCGGTCTCTCATCTTAATTATGGGTAAAGTGGCTTTTTAAAATATATTTTCCCAAGAAATGTACTGGATATGAAATTAAATTCTACAAACCTCCTGCTTAGAAGAGCAGGATTTTCAGACGTATGGGTATGCATGCTGAAACTATAGTGTATTTGCAATGACCCATGAGATATATTTATGCAGTAGTTGAAATATCCTCTCTATAAATAATATAATTGAGAACCCTCAATGGGGAAAAACACACATTCATTTAATATCAAATTGAAGTGTAAAGGAACCTACATATTCAGTGTCAATATTGAAAAATTCTCAGACTGAACCTTTTTTGTACATGAGCACATTTGTACCCAGCACAGTCACCTTCAGGTTCAGCTGATCATATCAATACACAGAAAATTCACCAAAAGAAAAGGGGTGTATATATACATATCCAGAAGCAGGAGCACACCTGCCGGATACATGAAAAATCTTGAGCTAAAATACAGATGCTTATTTTGAAAATTCTAACAAAGATATTTTACCAGTTTGACAGTTGCAAAATACTGTTATAGAAAGATTTGTAATCTGTATTTAGGAAATGCTTAGCTTTTGCTTGAGGTGGTAAAGAGAAGTGTGATTTCCTGTGCAGAGTACTCTCAAACCACTGATGACACCAGTTTAGGTCTATCCTGCTGGACCATCTCACAGAATAGTTTATTAGTCAGTGTGGTCTCCCTCCTCATGAGGCTTCTTGTATTCCTGGCATCAAGATCCTGCTGAAAGTGCCAGAAAAGAAGGTACTAGGCATGCTTGAGAGGAATGGCTTTTGAAGGTTAGGATTATTATGAGTATGGGAATACACTGGGAATACATCAGGAAGGGGCAAGAATCAAAGATCACTAAAGGAGAAAATGCAGTCATCATGGAAGAATAATGTAGGTGAGATATTTGAAAGAACACCCAAAAAAAAAAATAAAATTGAAAGTTTCTACCAAAATGAAGATATGTAAAATTCAGGAACAAAAAAAAGTTTCAACTGAGATGATGGTTGAGGCAGAGAATTCAAGCAATGATGAGAATGAAGGGTGGGAGCCAAAGACAGGAGGACAAACTGGCTGTACAAGGAAGTAGCAGTTTAAACAATTTTGTTCATTAAAGACTAGGCAACAGGTAATGTGGAAGAATGGTTGGATAATCAACAATGAAAATACAATTATTAATGATATTATTAATGTTAATTCTTCCCTGTATATATAGCATATATAATGTGAGACCTCTTGCATATTTTCATTGGTAAATTGACAGCAGAGTAGTTGTCCCTGACAATTTATCTAAATTACAATATCACTAAAAATGCTTAGTTTTTAGATTAAAGCATTCAAACACATTTTCATCTGAGTTTACATTTGATATAAACTTATGTGTCTTAGGCTCCTCTGGCTAGATACTCATTTATCTCCTTCAGAAACATACGAGCATGTGTATAGTAAACCAAATTAGCCGAATTCTGATATCTTCTTAACAGAAATCATATTGAGAGTTGCAATATGACTTCAGATTGCTCTGGTATGCAAGGATGTAATTAAAGCCATTCACTCACACATATACATGCACATACATATATATGTGCACATATGTGTACAGGTATAGATATACATGTTTGTATACACATATATATATCTATTATATTACATTAGGTCAGAGCATAATATCCATTAGAGAATAAGTATATCTCTATATTATAGAGAATAAGTATTGTCTCAATGCAGAACAAAAAGAAACTAGTTTAGGGCAACTAAAATTTGTCTGGGATACAATCTTTTCTGTGTTCTCTGTGAGGCCTCCTTAGAAAATGTTTTTTTTATTTCACATTATAAAAGGGAAAAAAACCACCAGGTTAATTTTTGTTAGCCTAAGGGATAATTTGAAATCTAATATTACTAGTTTGCCAAGTTTCTAAATATATGTGGTTGTGTTGTCTGTGAAGTGAATAATATGATTTAGTAACAGGGTAAATTTGCACAGATATGTAAACTGAGAATTACAAGGGAGGACTGCACTAACTTGATTTTATTTTTAAATTCTGTGTGTTCTACTAAAGAGACATTAATTTGAAAAATGCAGTCAGTTCTTTGGATGAAAACTTTCAGACTTGGCACCTGATTTCTGCTATGAAATATTTGCACTCAATTGCTATCTAAATATGTTTTATGTTGCACCTTACACACATTTCCAATAATCTGTCTGTTTGGTTGCATAGGCTACACCCATCATTGCAGGGTGTGAATGCTTAATGAGTTTCTAATCTCCACAAATCTACTGCTCAAAAGAAAGAGCTAGCAGAAGATAACTTTTAAACTCAAAATACAGTGACTGTACAAAGACAAAATACAAAGAGATAACACACAGAGCAGTATACTTAGGGCTTCACCAACAGCAAAGTATAAGGGGATACAGATAAATGACAACTCAAGAACAAATTAATATTTCATGTATTGCTCGGAAGACCTGTCTTTAAGCCTACAGCTCCAGAGGGGGCAAACGGCCTTTTGTACAACCATTTTGCCGTAGTCTGCATATGTCTATAGCTTGTTGGTACTACAGCTGGTCAGACACCACAGCTAGCAATAAGTAGTCAGTGATGACTGGCTTTGCACAGAACTTCTGGCATAGGAGCCAGAAAATTTTAACTATAGGCATCAGGGGTTGATTGATACCTCATCATGAGCTAGCTGGTTTGTTATCAACATTATGGGAAGAATATTGTTACAGCATCTGATGCTGTAGAGTCTAGAGCCTGAGACTGCAGAAGACGATTACAGAATGACAGGATTGATCATTAAGGAGATAATAAAATCATGTGTAAACTAGCTCATCAATGTCCCATCAAATAATCATCTTTTTTGTTTCTCAGAAATACAGAACTCTAAGATCTAACAGACATCATTAGCTCTTCCAAATCAGTCAGATAAAGTGGTCAGACTGGGATGCAATAAAGGCTGTTTGAAGAACTGAAAAATTGCAGAAGTCAGGTACCAACAGAGAGTTAAAAAAGGGCTGCAAGTTGTTGATCAGAAATTCTCTTTGCTCTTCTGATCAATAGCAAAGTTAACAATACCATCTGACTAGTGTGTGCAGTCATCAGGATTGATTCCTCCATAAAATCATCTTAAATAAGTTCAATAAGAAGCAGTACTAATATGTAGTTAGTTTGTCTTTATGAGGTCATAAATACAGATCATAATGTTGTCTAATAACACTGACTCTCCCAACAGACCAAGGAAACAGCTTACTAGACGCGGGGGTACACAAACAAAGCTGAGAGAAAAGATTCAATTAGAAAGTAGCTTGTAGTTATTTTATGATGCTTTATGTCTTAATTTCTTCCTTCTACTAAATCACAGGATTTGAAAAAATGTAATTTATGCTGACGCTTGCCTTTCACTTGTAGAAGTCAATCTCATTCCTCTTTTTCAACTTAGGAAAGAAATACTCCATGTGAACAACTGGAAGTTTGACTTTACCACAATCAAACCCTTTTTTTTTTACTTATGTCCCCCAAAATGCCCCTGGACTGTAAAATCACTTGAGAACTGAAATTAAGAACATACTTCAACCCATGGTACGTTTTTTACTAAAACCATGAATCTGAACATCCTTCTAAAAGTTTTAGGTAACTTGAAATAGGACTGTGGATTCAGACTGAAAGTTTTTAAAGTGACCTTTTTGTTAAACCAGGCAGAATTAAAACCCCACATCAGACTGCCAAGCTTGTCTTTGAGTTTCTGAAACCTCCATCTAAATGTCATGGTTTGAGGCCATGTCTTGTTTTCCTTTCATAATATAATACTGAGTGAATCTGATGACTCTAAATCATAAACCTTAGAGCTAACCTTCAGACTGGCAATGCCTGTTTAAAACTTATTAAAATCAAACTGCCATAGTGACCACAGCGGTGATACTAAATGGCGCCATAAAATATGCCCAGTGGGTCATAAAAAGAAATTTGAAATAAAAGACTCAGTTACATTGATAAAAATGAAAGATAAAAAACAGAGATGTGTGTGTCTCATTTGTGTACATTATGTAAAGTTATTTCAGAAAGCGTTAATCACATTCATATCTGATACTCAAACAACTCTGCACTGCCCTTGAGAGAGTTTTATTGCTTTTTGTGGTGTTTATTTAAACACAATATTTTCAGTGTCTCTCAGGCATTACTTTCCAAGCTATAAGATGATTTCTACAATACTTAGGTTACCAAAACACAGGTATGAGAAAAATCAGCATCTTTTCTGTGGAATGAAGGTCCTTTTTTCAATAGGTCAAATTTTATACAGAATTTATTAATATAATACCAAAAGCAGTGTAAGATTTGCACTGACTTCAAATTAAAACTATATTAATCTTTGGAGGCAGGGACCCAGAGTCCTGTAATGCTGAGCACGCAGCTGCAATTTAACAAACACATAATAAATGTTTCTTCCCACCCAGCATAAACAAGGTCACTTCAAAATTAAATGTCTGAGGTAGATTTAACCCCCTATATAAACTCATTCTGAAAAATATTTGCCTTTCTGTGACATGAGGATAGTACTGCATTAAAGAAATTAAATTTGCAATTCAATTTAAAAACTTTTTAAACCATATACTCAGTAGAATTAAGAGTACAAGGTATTTCAGGCTGCCCTTGAAGAGTATATACAAAATACAACTGAATGCCTCAGCCTAATTGGGGCTGCAGTCAATCATTGTGAAGCTCAGAAATGGATAGTACATCTCATCCTAGTGCCTTAAGGAGATTTATATCTGTCATTGGCACATAGCCAATCAGGGTACAAAGTTCTTGTTCTTACTAAAATTACTCCTGGAAAATCCTACCTGTCGTTATTGGAAATAGAGATGAATATCAATTGTAGCAATCTGACAATAGGACTGGATTAAGGAAGGTAAACTTAGGTGAGCAAAGTGAAGTGGACAAAGATGCACACAGAGGGACTGCAAGTTACATCTGGGTGTTATGGCCCCCTCGTATGCTCCTGAGGACTCTTCCAGTGAGACTGTCCTAATCTAACAACTTCATGCCCACAGCACAGGACAGCCAGATAACCTGTGTATGTGCCCTGCTTACTAACATCCTTTAGCACCTGCACTGATGTCAGTGCATCAGCCAAGCAAATTAGTGAACTCTGGAGCATCATCTTCTATGGATGCTTCATAGTCTCCAGAAAAAAAAAATCTACTCCTAGTGACAAGACTATGATGTTATCACCACAGGAAGTTCAGCTGCAACAAGGGGCTCAGAGGTGTATCAATCAAGGTGTTGTAATAGCAGAACACAATTACATTGCTGGAGGGAAACAAATTTATTTTTTCTTTCTCGAACCCATTGTGCATGTACCTTACCTGCACCAGAAACTGCACTGCTCCCTACAGACTCAGCTACAGGCCATGACTCTTGAGGTGCTGGAAACTTGTACTTTTCTTAAAAGGCAGTTGCTCACAGCCAAGCCCTGAACCTTGACACAGAGCAAGTAGCTTTTGTGTTCAGGCAAATGACTATATCAAACATCTGCCATTCTGTAGACTCATAGAATCATAGAATTGTCTAGGTTGGAAGGGACCTTTAAGATCATCTAGTCCAACCATCAACCTAACTGATAAAAAAAAAAGCCAAACAAAAAACACACCACTAAACCATGTCACTAAACACTATGTCAATCCATCTTTTGATTGTCAAGTCTATGATTTTAAAAAAAAAAGTCCACTAATGGGCCCACTCTTTTGTGGCTGAGGCTGAGGACATGGAGAATAGCAGTGCTGCTTTTCAAACGCACTGCTAACTATACCAAGTCATTGCATGTAACAGCCCTCAGAAGAGATCACGGTCCTTATTCTTCCCTGCAGTTTACTTCTGTATTAATAGCCTTAGCAGCGCCGTGTGAAAACATCTGCCTGTGTCAGAACTCTGATGCCTTCCATGCAAATTAGCTCCTCACCTGTGCTCTTGTCCATCAATAGCCATGCCATCGGTGTCCCAGCTGTTACCTGTCCTGGGCTGCCATGGAGCTGAAGGCTGTATTCTCATGCCACTAGACCATCATCAGATTCAGGCTGATCTTTGGCTTCTGCTAAGTGACCACCAAGAACACCATGAGGCTTCTTTTGCATGTGAAAAGAAAAATACATATTTAGATTAGAAGCCAGTACACAAATATGTGCTGCAACAAATGCCAAAGAAGCAAACAGGTCTCTTTCAATTACCTTCAGGAGAAAAATCACACCAAAGGTGTGTGCTCAGGCTGCTTAAATCTTCCATGAGCAATAATAGGAAATACATGGGTATGTAAAAGAAAAATTATTTTTATTATTGTTTTTCTCTGGATATGTCATCCAGGTTTTAAAAGAAATGTGTTATACGGCTTTCTCTGGCTCTGAGATGTAATAGATGGAAGAACTTAAAAGATTTCTCCTGAGGTTCTTTTTGTGTATTCTCATGGGTAACCTAAGATTTTCTTTCTATACTTAGCACTTTTTTTTACTCCTGTCAATATAACTGTTTCAGTATTCAATGCTTCTTAATTATGTGAAAGTATTGTATTTGGAGGCACAAAAATTTATGAAAGAGAAGATAAAAGATAGTGAAAATAAAACAAACTAACTTTTGGTATGATAGTAGTCCCCAGAATACTGAATGAGTATTCACAGCCTTTCTTTCAAAGCTTTACTAAGTAATAAGATCAGTAGAAAATCTGCTTCTTTCCCCAACTTTGTTCTTCAAAGTCTTATTTACAGAAGTAGACCATCTGTTTTCTTAAAATGTTTATAAATTTTTAGAGTCAGCTTTGATATTTAGATTCAAGAGAAAAGATAGTTTCATTTAATTACTTAATTTCATTCCTTTTTAACAAGGTCATTTTTGCAGACAGCAAACAACTATAAATTGACTGCATCATTTTCATCTTATACTTGCATACATATATGCACTTTTTGGATACAGAGTCCTGAACATATGAAAGACTTTCCTGTGACTCTAACATCTCTACCAAATCACAGAACCACCATTGCACCACTGAAATTTTCCAAACAGCAATGTTATCATATGGAACCATTTGGTCTCTCTATTCTGACAGAAAATAGAATGTAATGCAGAAGTTAATCATTAAGCAGCTGTAAATGAAAAAAAAAATGACCAGGTCCCTTGCTGAAGTAATTTATTTTAAAAGTAAAATCACTTTTCACCTTAGGTATTTGCAATTTAAACAAAAAAATATTTTTATTTCATTTCTCTCAAATGCCTGGAGACAAAATGATAGCTGGGATTTTCTCATCTTCACTCCTCTTTACATGTTTGCCGTCCCACATTATTGGCAGCCAGCATCGCAGTCACAATATTGGCTTTTTAATTTTATTTTTGCTTCATAAAATACTTAATATTTTTTCAGAATTGTGGAAAATATAATTTTTTTTGTGTTTGCTTCTTCTCCAGATACTGAGATTAAATTGGGCTAGCTTACTTGGCTGCTGCAGTTGTACAGCATAATGCCCTGAGGATTGGGGCTTTTAGGCACTGAAGAGGCTTTGAAAGGTCAAAGTTGCTCTGTCCCTCTTTGGTGACTGATTCCCTAGTTTACCATCTGAAAAATATCTTAAATTTTTCTAAGTAAAATCAAGTATCTCCACGGTGCACACATATACATGAACTATAGTTCAAAGCACCTGTGTGCTGGTGCAAAGTTACTTTTCTTAGTTGAAAGCCTCAATTCAAGGAAGCAAGACACCTTCATTTGAATATTTGAATAGTCTGATAATCTACTAGATAAGATCTTCCATGTGCTTAAGAAGATTTAGGTTCTGGGTGTTCATTGACTACCAGCTACTAGAGTCACAACACATCCCCAAAATTCTTGACAGTTTCAGAAATGACTCTAGGTGGCTATACCAGATTGGAATGAGACTTCAGGAGCTAATAAAGCAAGGCATAGCAATAAGCATTATCTATGTGCTAGTATGTTCAATATTAACTGTATGGAAGAAATACCAAAGCTCCTTAGGAGATACCAAGAGTTTGCAAAAACTAAATGAAAATATTTGGTGAGTGAAAAATCACTCCAGAAGCCTCTCCACTGAAGCAACAGGCAAAACATTTTTGCAGGTAAGGATGACCCAAGGTAAACTAGCTTCATGTTTCATTAACTCATAAAAAGGTCTGTTAAGTGGAAATCTCTCTAAGTGCATTCTGCATTAACCGACCACCAACTTCTAGTAAAAGTATGCGTATAAAAATAATAGTACAAAAGAAAATTAAGAAATGAAAGAACAGAAAAGATTTTCATAAGTCATAAAGATTAGGTGCTTGAAACTGTATAGAAAACTATAAGGGAAGCAAAAGGAAAAGGAGAAATAACTTGGCAGTTAATTATAAAATAATAGGCGGGGTTTTTTATATGAAGAATTTAAACAATCCTAAAAATAGAACTAGCTTTTTCAGGATAAGGTGGTAGAACTAGGAAAAAAACCCAAGGAAATTTTCCAAGAATTGTTTTCTTCCAATAAGTATTGTCATTTTGGGAAACAACAAAATATTTTCATAAAAAAATAAGTGCTCTCAAATACTCTACTTTCCATTTGAACTGGAAGCAGTATAGTATTGAACAGAAATACCTAAAGTACATCAGTGGATCTATATCTTTTATTTCCTAGAATTTTAAAATTTACATTTGATTCTTCTATAATTTGTGTTGAATTTCCCTAAGTATTAGGACAATACAGTAAATTCTGAGATCTGTTATTTGGCTATTGGCTAGGAGTTCGGATAAGCAATTGACCTGAGTTAAGTACTTGAAGGACTGTCAGAATGACCCAAGAGCAATAATACAATTGCTAGTACAGAATGGTTTTAATAATAAAATTGCACTATTCATCCTACTTCTGTAGGAAATAGACATTGACAAACCAATTTGGTTTCTTTTTTTATGAGTATAGTGGTCTAATAACAGTGTTTTTAATAACAGTAATTATTTTTAAGATATCCCAAAGTTTTATAGGAGGTTTCTTTGAACCTGAAAACCAGTCTAAGAATATAAGGTTAATAGAACTGTTCATTGCTAAAGTAATTTCTGAGCTTTTCTGGAGATATGGGTTATTAAAAATGAGACTCAGCCAACAGAAAATGAGCACTGTAGACATTAACTAGATTAAAACTTGATTGACTGGGGGTTTCAAAATGCAACTATAAATGGGAATCTTCTTAGAGAGTAAATATTCTACTGGGTTGTGCATGGCTGAGTTCTTCGCTGTATTCTATGCAACATTTTTATCAGTACTTTGGAAGAAAACAAAAAATCATTATTAATGGTGTTTGTATATACCACAAAGATTGTAAAGATGGAAAAATCTTGAAAAGGATTAGGAGTGCATAATGGGTAATCGGCTAAACATGAGCTCCTATTTCAAAAGAAGCAATGTATTCCTCTGCTGTCTAAATATAATAAAATCTTACATTGGATCAGAAAGATCATATTAGTTTTGTTCTTGGTAGCAATGCAAATGAATTGCCTAGTGATGCAAATTGTTCTGATGCCCACGGTTCCCAAACAATTTTGATAAATTGAAGGATACAGAGAAGATGTATGGAATGACTTAAGTATTGTGAAATAACCTTACTAGTAATTCTCTCCAGGAGCTCAAAGCTGTTTAGGGATATATTAGTAGCTGCATAAAAAAACTGGAAATTGATAAGTGGACTATTTAGTCAGATCGACAAATGCCTAGGATTCAACTAACATGGAAAAAAAATAATCTAGACAGATCAAAAAATAGGATGCATATTACTAACAGGAAGGGTAATCAGTCCAAACATCACTCAACCAAAGATGTAGGAGGTAGCCCTTAACTAGATGTATTCCAGTCCAAACTGGACATTTTTAAAAAACCCAAACATCTGCGTGTTAGAGAACACTGATTTATTCCAGTGTTTCCTTGGTAGTTTGATAGACATCTACAATGTAAAGGACAAGTACTATACAAGATAATTTACTGTGCCCTCAGCAGTTATGCACCACTTTAAAATACTGATGCAAACAGGTGACAAAAGAGAAACCTCAGTGGTTATTTTCCACGAAAGAAAAGCCTGATTGGAATTAGCTGAGTAGCATCACTACGAAATTCATTTTTGAGGACTTATTCTTTGTTGCGTAGGGTTAAGAAGATATCTTGCACTACTCCTACCATTCAGGCAGGCTGAGTGCAGTTTAGCTGTTACAATGCCCAAAGCCAACTTTTCTATTACTCATCGCAGAAAATTCCCTAGACCTAGAAGAGAACAAAGTCACTAGATGTTTTCTGCTAATGGCGTTGACATCTTTTCATTGTCTACTGAAGCAGCAAAATTATTTTCACCCTCAGTGGAATGAAATGAAGAATGTGAGAGGAAAAGCCTATGCTGAAAATGGATCTCTGCAGTGAGTTTATTTTCCTGTGTACAGGACTCACTGTCTGACTGCTTGGGCTCACATCCTTTGCAATTACCCCAGTATTTCTAGTCCCTGGATACTCATCGTACATAGGGCTCATTGGAGAAATTAAAAAGCTGACTGACTTTCTGTAATTTTCTCTAACATGTCAAAACAAAAGAAAGCTTTAGATCCTTATATTTATCAGGTAGCAATATTCTTGAAATCAGCTTGAAACTATTCCATCATTGACTGCAAAGAAATGAATACTGGGACCTAGCTTATGGTTCAGTTAACAGGATGACTTCAGTGCAAAGAAACGTCATCTCTCCTGGAGATACGTTTGCCCTTTGCTCTGAAAAGACAATTGTTATTTTCTCTCTTATAATGGTTGCAGATAAAGTTGCCAAAAATATTACTGAATAATTGAAGATGGTCAGCACCATCCCTTTCTTTAAACCAACTCCATCAACATGAAGAGCGTGTGCACATACAAATCGTGCACGCCTATTCTTTTTGTAAATACAGAAGTAGCCAATTGCTGATCTACAGTACCTGCAAATCCAATCTCTTTCCTCAAGATTCCTTTCCATAGAAAACTATTCTTTTTCACTACCCTCAGAATCTTATTGCAAAAACTTTCCTAAGTAAACTTTTATGACATTAAAATTTTGAACAAGAAAAAAAAAGTTTAAAAGAAAGAAAGGCTTATGTTTTTGCTAGGGCTCTAAACTCTGTAACACTAAGATCACTAAACTCTAGGATCACTGAAGAAACGGGCACCAGCTCAAGAGTAATAGTCACAACATTTCTTTTTATTCTTGAAATAAAAGATATTGTACTGGAAGAAACAAAAGGTGGGGGGAGGGTATTCATTCACTACAGTACCACAAATAGCTAATACCCTAGTAATTCAACTTCCTATTCAACTCCAGAGCATTGTTTAGCCCTTTAGCTGATAGTGAAGGTCAGTGCATAACTGGATAGTGGTAATGCTTGCAGAGCTGAAAATACTAATATTTTTCTATTTTATTATTTTTTGTTTAATCTATGAGACCAAAAGACAACTTAAGATTCAATACACATTTTGAAAATGTCATAACACCTATAAAACCTTTTTACTCCTGGTTTCTGACTATTTTAGTAGAAATTATAGTATCAATTGTAATTTTTTTTTAGGAAGGTGAAGTATAGAGACATCAAGCTTCACAAGCTTCATAAGTTGCTGCTGGTAAAACTGTTGTGTGCAAACATTAGATTTAAGGCATCACAGGAAGAAAATGACTGTTCTGGCATGTAATAGGCTAGAACTTGCATGAGCTTCATGTCAGCTCAGAGCTTCAGATCAATTTTACTGTAGTGGCACCACCCCTCTTCTGAGGATGACATGAATCCACTGCACCTGAAGCAAATTAGGCAATTATAGAACTGTGCTGAATCAAGTGACAAATAGTTAGAAGCACTGTAATTAGCTAGATATTTCATTAGGAATTCACTGGCTGGAAATCAGGGATATTGAAGGACTTATAGAGTGACTCCAAGCAGCACTTGGAGAAATCATAAAACTCAGCTGCCTTAATACCATTGCCTTTGTAGGATCGGAAGTTGCCATTTTTGGTTAATTCAAAAGAAAAATCAAAATTTAACTTTAAAGCAAAACTAGGAAATGCAAGGAAGAGTTTTTCTGCTCATGAATTGCCATAACAGATGAATATGCTGAGTATCATTTGATATTTAGCTTTGCTCACAATCGAAACACATTTAATGTTACTAAACCAAGTGCTGAAGCGTATATTTACTGAGAAATCCACACAGCAAAATCTTGGGCTCTGCCTGGAAAAACACTGGAGAGACAAAGTCAAACTATGAGATTGGGTAGGAGCAAGTCAAGCTTGAAGAGGATAGTCTTTAGAACTTTTTCAAACTGCTTAAATTTCTGTTAGGGATTATATGAAATTGTTCCTGATAGAAAAGAGTAGACTTGGTGACCCAGAACTCTTCCTCTCTACTTTTTTCTATCTTGTGATTGTAGTTTCTCAGTCTTGTGAGGTATTACTATTCAGTAAAAAATCCATGCCCCTTCTCGCTTAACAAGGACAGATTTACTAGAGCTGACAAAGAGGGCTGTAAATTCTTACCTTTATCTTTTTCTCTTCTCGCTCCACCCTTTTCACCTTAACCTCTGTCTCTTCAGCTGCCCAACCATTTTGTTACCCTTCCTCTGGACTTGCTCCAGCTTGTCAATCTTTTTCTTGTACTGAAGACACTAAACTAGACACAGTACTCCAGACGCACTCTCAAGTACCAATTAAAGGGGAAGAAACACTTCCCTCACCCCATGGGCTCCTGTCTTGCTAATACATCCTAGGACATTACTGGCAGCACTGGTAATCTTGTTTAATTTGTTGTCAATCAGAAGTGGCTGATCTTTTGCTGTTAAGTTGCTTTCTATCTGGGCTGGTTTGCTGCATGGGATCCTAGGTGAAAAACTTCACCTTTGCTAAGTTTCCCGAGGTCCAAGTCACTCAATTTTTTCCAATTTGTCCAGATCCCTCTGACTAGGAGCCCTGACCTATAATCTAGTAATTGCCAAACTTGCTGAGCCTCCATCCATTACCCATGTAATTAACAAAGGCATGAACCAGAACCAGCCCTGTTATTGACCACTGAGGAGCACTGCTAGTCACCAGCTACCAGCTCACCTTTGTACCACTGGTCATTGCCCTTTGAGTGTGACAGTCCACTCAGTTTCCTACCTGTCAGATTGTCCGCCTTCCTGGTCCCTATGCCTCCAGTTTGGCTGTAACTTGAAGTAGAAACAAGTTTGCCTCCATAGTGCCGCCCATCCAGGGATGGTCATGCTGGATGAGCTGCCTTCCCTCCCCTGGCTGATCTTCAGTCAGGCATCTGAGCTGCCTCTGACCATGTCCCACCATGGGCCAATCGCTTCATGCCCTAGGGCACTTCTCAGTTTTGCCATTCACACCAAGGCCAGGCTAGGTTAGATTTTAACAAATTTATAATTCACAAAGATCTTAGTCAGTTAGTAACATCTGAGGTAACCAGATGTATATATTACCAGGGCTCCCTGAAACTGTTAACTGTATTTCAGATATGGAGAAAACAGGACACCTTACTATGAGAGTTGTTAGAGCTCAGCAAGGACTGCTGGCTCCCTGAGGTTGGGCCACTAGCAGCATCAGGGGCTCCTCAACCCTGGGGTTGTCAGGGCAGAGCCTAACCAGCAGCACCCATCCCATCCCACCAAGAGCAGGGTAGCTGTGGAGCACCCAGGCAACCCCTGTCCCGAGCAGTGGGCACTTTGGCTGAGGCTGGGCTGGGACACGACCTGCAAGCAAAGGACACGACCTAGGCCAAGCAAAACTGTGGGGAGCTGGAGACCAGCCCTGCTGCAGCATCACCAGGGCAGGGGCTGAAGGCCCTGAGGGGCTGGCATGGGCTCCTGGGCCGTGGGCAGGTGGGGGAGGCCCAAGGGACCTGGCAAACGTCACCAAGCCTTTGGGAGACCTCAGGGCCCTGACAAGAATTGTGTATTTTACTTCAAAAACACAAATTAAATTTCATATCCAAGAATGCCTCAGTAAGGAAAATATGGAACTAAATATGTCTGGAAAGTGGAACAATTGAAATCCCAAATGTCCTAACTCCCTTTAATATCTATGCTGCTGTCAAATACATTTTATCACTCCTTTATCTGCAGATCACCCTGTCTCTTCCTGCACCCTCACCTTCCTTGGGCTCTGCAGCAGTGTGACCATCAGGCAAAGGAGAATCACCAAAGCACCGAAGAGCAATCTGCAGCACTAATTTAGTCTGTAAAACCTTTGGGAATGTGTTAAGAAAATGAATTGTTTTCATTGTTGCTGCTCCAGGGTCTTTTTTATTGTCTGCCTAAATAAATGGTTTTCTGAAAGACAGAATTTATCTGTAGTTGTTATTTTGTCCCATTGCAATTACCTGTACTCAGGGGTTCTTTACTTACTTCACTTTCAATTATGGTATAAGTTCACTTTCCGTGATAATATTTGAAATGTTACTTTTTTATACTTTATAATAAAGAGAAACTTACTTTAATGGCAGTTTGACAGCTTTTCCTCCAAGTGACAAACTAAAATTGATCAAATGCACATTAGAGCTTTTAACTCTGAATCATGTGGTATCCTGTAGGGAATGCAGCTGGAATAAGCTATGATGTATGAAAAACACTGCATTCATAACCAGATCATTCACACTAGACTTCCAGTTATAGCCTTTTATCTGCTTGACTGGTTTCACTAGATTTAAAAGTGGTGTCCAGCGCATCTATAATAGCTTAAGATCAAAATCCTTTGAGTTCTTTGACACAGTCCTATTGTGTATTTAAAACTCAGGCCCTATGGATCGAGTATTCAGATAGTACTGCTCAGTCAGTACTACAAAAGTCCTGACTTTCTTGTATACAAGGAGCATTTTTTAAAGCCAAAAATGCTATGGCACCCATTAAAAAAAAAAAAAAAAAAGCAAGCTGCAGAGTGGGATTTATTTGTTTGTTTAAAAAAGTTGAACGTTACACTAGTAACGTTACAACATCTACAGAGCTGACAGACGTACTTTACTTTTATTTAAATGAATTATTATTTCTCTTTCATTGTAGCAATGCTAACATCTATTTGGCAGTCATAATCTCATAGAGAACTCAATTTGAGGCAGCTTTGAAGATGAAACTGTACCAGCTGTCAGGGTTTTCTACCTCACTTCTATTTTCTGGTCTCTCTGAAACAGCAGTACTGGGGAGTATTATACTATGATAATTCTTATGCCTAATGCACTGACCTCTTCAAGAAAATTTCCTGCAGGTGCAAACCCCATGTAATGTGGATGCTGTGTAAATGTTCCAGTCTGCCAGTAAATTAAGCTTGCCTTCCTATGTATTCAGGCATTAAGAATATGCCACTTGATGATATCAGAAAGAAAAAGAAAGGTCGATCAATTATTCAGAAAACAAAAGTTAGGTGTTCATATTAACATTTCAAAGAACTGGGTCTTTTTTTAGAAGATTAGTATATGTGACGTCCTGAAGCAATGACTGAGTGCAGGGTTGCACTGGAAAGCTAGAAAGCTTGGGTAAATTTCTCACTCACAGATTTTAAACACATTGCTGATTTTTCTTCAAAGGCCTTACTACTTTTGCATATGCCTTTGCAAATCCCATTCAGCAGTATATTCAATCTGAATTTCGTTCAACAATGTTAAATATGCATACATCCATCAATTTCCTGAGATGCATATTTAACTGAAATCTACCTCAGCAAAGATTTTTTAAAATCCTTAAATCACAGCCAAATTACAGTTGATCTCAACTACCAAAAAAAATGCACATCCTATAGAGCTTATTTCTGGCTCAGTTAAGCAATAAATGCATCCTTTACTTAAAAAATGTATATACCATCATGTCTCCTCATTTGAGAGTTTTAAAATGCTTTACTTTAAGAAGCTTATTTTTTTAACAAGGCATCTTCTCTCCTATATTTTCTACCTCTCATTTTGCAGTCCTGCCAAATGAAATACCTCTATGCTATCTGTCAAATTAAGTTTTATTTTGAATGGACTTTTTCTTAGTTGTGTCATATATGGAACGTCAAGATAATGATGTTCAAGACAAGCATTCAAACCCAAAGTGTTTAAGATGATTTTAGATTAGGCACATTAGTTCACTTGTCCCTACTAATTATCATTGGTTTAACAGTAATTTATGTCATAATGTCACCTGAAAGCTGGTATATCTACAGTAAATTAAGCAATTAAGTTTTACCTTCAGTCTTTGAATAGTTAAAACTACTGTAATGACTATGGAAGGTAGAGCAGTCTGTTTACAACTACAGTCTAACTCCAGCAAGTGTTAATCCTATAGTAGATCCTGTGTGTTTAAACAACATCTGTGTCTGAACTCAGTAGAAGTTTACACAGGAGCAAGACTTGTTTTCCTGTAGCATTTGTGGTCTAAGTGTCCTCTTCCAAGGTCTGTCACATATCTAAGGGGATTCCTTCTACTGTGTATTTTATCTCCTTTGATTGTCCAGGGTGCACATTTTTTAAGTCAGGGATTTTCTCTCTTAATTTGTGAGGTGCCTGTTGTAAATGGGACCTCATTTTAAGCTGATGACTCCTGAGATTGTTGAAATATATGGATATCATCATGAAAGTGAAAGATAAAAAGACTACTTCCAACCCCAATGGTTTTGTTATTTTATTTTTTTTTAATACTTAGAAAACTATTAGAAGCAATAGGTTGAGGCTAATGTGAAGTCAGCTGGGGCTGGAAAGGACTATCTTTATAACTTACTCAAACTGTTTTAACATAAAATGCTTGAAAGTTCCCACAATATCTTGTTTTATCTTCTGGCAGACTTCCTCATATGAGTTTGTTTTCAAGATAAATGCAAATTACAATAAATCTTGCTTTTGTGGTCCCTACCTAATATGAAGATAATGCAGTAATTTTAAATACTCTATAACTTCTCAAGTAAAAACTTAATCGAATTAAATATATGCTTCACTAGATCCTTAAAGTATCACAATTCAAATACTCAAAAAATCTTCTTAAAAGGCTTCTTATGTTAAAGCACATTCTCAAATATTAAAATACTTAATTCTACTCTTAAAACTTATAGTGGAATCTACAGTAATTCATTACTTTTTTCATCTCTTATGATACATTTTTACATCTGCAGTTGACTAAGAATCCTGAAATAAGCATAAGTTGCTTATTGAAATGCTCCATTAAAAACGGAGATAACCTCCACGTGGAATTGGTAGAATTTCTAGGTTTTTATGGTGGGATATAAATTCTCCTGTATTAACATGTTCTGACCTGCATTAATTCAGCATCAGACACAGCAAAGACATCATGCAGCCTACCTGATTTAGCAATCACAAATCTAAATAAAACCAAACTAACATGAACACAAGGAGAAATGCATGTTCCAGCATTACCAACAACTCTATGATTAATGAAGTTAGTGCTTGAAAATGTTTTTAGTGTATTACTGTTGCTCTTTAGACAGATATTGCTTCCTATACAAAGTAATCTCACCCATATTTATTATAAACAATATAATTATAGCATATAGATGAAAGAATAAATGACAAGTGTGCTGTAATTTTTACCTTGTACATTCCAACATGCACGTACACTCATTCAAATTATGATTTTATCTCCACAATTACCTATATATTTACAAAACCTTTGACATTAGGATCAAACTGGTACTATAGCTATTAATGTTTACATATTTGCTGGGTTAATTTTTCCCTCCCACTTTCTCCTTTCACACACCTTTTAATTAAGAAAAGGTTTCTTCATGTGTGCCTGGTTGTCATTTTTCCTTTTTCTACCTCATTCTACTGATTATAACAGAACACAGGTCTAAAGAATTTGAGTATAACACAGACATACCAACTAAGCAGGGGGGGCAGGACATAAAAAACTCTTCTCACACAGACTTGCTTTCTTCAGTAAGTCTAGCTTCACTCGTGCCTTATGTGAAAGAGTTGAACTTGCCTCAACGAAATATCAAAAGGAGCTTAAGGAAAAAAAAAAAAGAATAATGTATCAGCAAGTAGAGTCAACTTGGCAAAGGAGATATATATAAAAATTAAAATATGGTTATCTTTTTCAAATATGCTCTCTCTCAAAACAGTGGGATATAGGAATCCAGAGAAGTATTCATGAGAGGGAGTTTGAAAGATATATAGAAGTCTAATATAAGAGAAACTAAAATTAGTTTGAATATAAGGGTTTTGTCACAATAAAAAAAAAATTATTTGCCTTTATCAGATGAAGAAACATATATGGCAGAGCCAGACTTTTATATTTTGGGAAAAGCATAAGGACTTTTAAAGATCAGGAAAAAAAAAAAAGGGGGAAAAAAAAGAGCTGAGGTGTCAGTTAATATAGCTATCATAGCCTTTCACTGCCTAATGAAATATTAGAGACAGTTGGTGCTCTGTAATGGAAAAGGTTCAACACCAGCTTCAGCATACTCATGTAAGCACTACCCTATCAAGTTGAGATTTTACGCTGACTTTACAACAAAAGTACTGAAGAGTTGAACTCTGACTGTAAAAGGGGATATGGGAAAAGAATTAGGAGACCAAAATAGAATTAATTAAATTTAATCACTGGAAAACAACAAAAACACCAAACCCCAAAACTAAAATTCTGCTTATCCTTGCTGCATAAAAGTAAGGTAGGTATGTTTGAGATGTAGAAAACTTTCTCTGCTTAGACGATAAGAACACAAATTGTTTGGTTATAAAAGAAGAAAAGGAATAGGAAGGGGAAAGTGAAGTTAAAATGTAAGAGGAAGGAAAAGGCAAGGCAAGAGAATGAGCAGTTATGCTCACAGATGTGATGGGTAAATCTGTTTTCCTCTTCAGTTTAGAGCAGGTTTCGGTTTGGGTTTTTTTTTCTGCTATAAGATAAGATAATGCTCTTGAAATATTTTTACTAGCTAGTAAAGTTCTTCCTGTTTTGCTGGCACACCTGTCTTGCTGCAGAGAACTTTTTTTCCAAAGCAGCTTGGTGTGCAGCTGGTGCATGATAAACTGTAAAAAAATATTTTGGAATAGGAACATCTACACAAGACATTCTTTTGATACAATTTTTTTTGTGTCTCCATGTGCAAATGACCTTAGGATCATTAGGACAACATTTTAAAAAAAAAAAAAAAAACAAACCAAAATAACAAAGAGCAAGATACAGAGAAATACTTAAGACACTGAGTGTGATCCATGGGTCTGACATGCCCCATGAAGGCCTGGCAGCTCTGTGTTGACTGCTCTTGAAGTAGATCCTAGGGTGTTTTTGGTTCTCAGAAAATGTTTTCATTTCCTTTAACTCATCCAGTACTCCTTTGCCAAATTAGTGGAGACTGTAATAATGGTACCTCTCAAGCCCAGGCTGAACTTTGTTCTCCTTGTTCTCAAAATTCAAGGAACAGATTTTTAAAATATTCATCGACTTTTTCAAAACAAAAAGCAAATTTTTTCAGGGACACGCATAAAAAACCAAAGCTTTTCTTCACCACATATCTTTGCTGGATATAAATAGAAGTTGAAATAAGAGGTCTAGAGGTCACAAAGGTCACTTAATAAGAGGTCACTAGAGGTCTCCATCTTCCAATGGTCTCTAATCCTGGTGCTTTATAAGCAATTCTGCCTTTCTTTTCTCCCGTCAACACCTTCTGTCTCTTTTAAGGCTTCTCAACAGCAACATTCTGCAGAAATTTTCCAGGCATTTATTCAGGCAAAACTCTCAGTAACTTAAACAGATATTTACCCAAATATGATCAGAGCCAGGGAACAATTAATAAACCAGCTCCCTATTATATTATTTTCATATCTTTCCCTTTATGATTGTATTTTAGCAAATAGCAATTTCTTCATAAGGATTAGTGAAAATTATTCACTAAGGTACTTATGTGTATTATTCATGATACTATATTTTGAAGCTGGTACAAGTTTATTGCAAGGCATTGTTTAATTTTCCTAAATGTTAAGCATAAATTCTGAAAATCAGGTTTTCAACGTGTGTCATTGTTGAGACGGACACGACACACACAGTATTCCATGAGCAAAAGCCCAAAAGACCCAACTTTATTATTTTAACAAGCCTTTTTATATCTTTCTTAGGAACATGTGTCCATATATAATTGGTTCAGTCAAAGATCAACAGTTCATAATTGGATAACTTTTTCCTTCTTTGTTCTCTGATGCAACTTTGGTAACTTTCCTCTGTTGGCAGGCTGACAGCTCTTAAATCTTGTTGACTCCCTTCTTCTCAGGACTCTCAGGCCTCTTCAAGGATACACTGGTATCTGCTCAAGATGGATGTTAACCTCACATTCCGATCCCTCAGACCAGCCGAAGTTTCCCACAAATGTGAATACTTGTATTTAAGAATTAAAGTCAATTGCCACATATAATACCCAATATTGGCTTAATGTTAATTTTTACTAGAATATTTCATAGAATCAGAATCATAAAATCATGGAATGGTTGGAGTTGGAATGCACCTTGAAGATCATCTAGTTCCACCCCACTGCCATGGGCAGGGACACCTCCCTCTAGACCAGGTTGCTCAAAGCCCCATCCAGCCTGGCCTTGAACAATTCCACAGCTTCCCTGGGCAACTTGTTCCTGTGTCTCACCACCTTGACAGTAAAGAATTTCTTCCTAGTATCTAATCTAATTTTGCATCTAATCTAAATTTGCAGAAAATAAAAGCAAAAATGGTGTGTAAATATTTTAGACAAAGAAATGTATAGTTATAACAAGCATTACTTTTTATTATAATGCCATAGAAATATCTAGTTATACTCCTAAAGACTGGAGCTAAATTGAGTATGAAGTTATTGCTTCGAGGCAGAAATGTAATTATGGATCATTATGAGCCACAGAAGCCTTTCCTATCCATGTCACAAATGGATGTTTCCAAGAATCACAAAGAACTGGCAAGGGCCAGTTACTCTGAGTTAATAGAAGTCAAAAACTAACCTGACAGTTCATTGAAAGATGCTGTATACATGCTATGCAATAAACTTCTTCAAAGGGTTCAGATGAAAGTCTTGAAAGTAGATCCAGTGTTATTATGGAATTTTAATTGGAAAGGAAAAGCCAGCAAAAATTATAAGTATTCTACAGGTACAAGGAATGTGCATTTATGACTGGATTGCTTTGAATAAAATCTGATGTATTCAGAAGAGCTGAGCTGGATGCTGAATTCCTTCTTTGAAAACTGTCTGAACAGAACAATTTTCAGCTGAATCTGCAAATTGACTGATACAATATGAAGAAACACTAAAACATGTTCCCAGATCACAAGGTGGTAAAAAAATTAGAGTGCCATAGAATAATTCTGACTGGAGGGTCCCTCAAAAGATCATCTTTTCCAAGCACCAGTTCAGAAAGGGACTAAGTTCAATGCTAGACAAGAGACATTATCTAAGTAAGTTTTGAGTATCTTCACTCATGCAAACTGCACAACCTCTCTGGATGACCTATTCTAATGTGACTTTCTTCATGGTAGAATTTTTTTTCCTAACATCTAATAGTACTCCTACACTCATAATCATACTAAATATAAAGTATTCATAAAGATATAGTGTCATGTTTGATTTTGAAAGACAATATGCATCTAGAAATTCCACACAGATGAGCCCTACGCACCTCTTCAATCCCATAGAACAATCTGTAAATTGAACTTAAGTTAGGATTTTGCAAGTCAGTATGGTTGAATTTTACTCTCAAATATAAGTATTACAAGATAACTTAACTAGATGCAGGGATTAACCTGTCTTTGGATTTATCATATCTACTTAAATTCAGCACATCACATTTAAAACAATACTGTTCAGCTGCATGGAAAAATTTTAAGGAAAGTCAAAAGATTAATAAAAAAACAATGGGTAATATTTAAAAAAAAACCTGATCATTCTTATGTAATAATATATGTTAAGAACTACAGGATAATCAATTCTGACTGTATATCAGGATTTAAAAAAAATGTGATATATAGCTCCTTCATTGAAAAGGAATAGACTGGCACAGTTTTCCCAGCAGACAAAATTAAATGATGACGGGTGGTCTGTCAAGAAATGGTATTACATTAGCAGAATGAGAAGTGATTACAAACACAGAAATCCAATAACCAGAGAGAGAAATTATCAGCCATTGGAACAAGCTTGGCTCCCTGCCAAGTCTTACATAACTTCAAAAAAATTATCTTACAGAGGAGGTTGAATTTACAGATTGTTTGAACATCAGGAGTTAAGATTTGTTTAACCTTATTTTACCATTACCGTTTTTTTGTCTCCAGAAGTGGCTTCAGTAACATCTGGAGATAGCCTGGTGGAATAAATCACTCTTCTAGCATAAGAAGTTATGTTAGAAACTGACTATTAGTGTACTAGCAGTAATAGCAAGATTTTTGCTGTATACTAGTATACTGGCAAGGAATTCATTGAGTTTCACCAATGAATAGTCTGTAGAGTGACTCCAGCATGACTTTGAACAGGAACTATAGAACATCCATGATGCAAATGTCTTTGACCTCATTTCAGTTCAGGTAAGAAATGAAAGATCGTTTGAGTCGCTTTAACTAAAATATGCAGGATAACCTTTTTTTTTTTTTTCCATTAGATTTTAGGAAAAGGTGCAAGGTGTCCCATCCAGAGACCAAATTTCTTTCTGATTTGCAGGGCAATCTTCCACAGGGAAACAAATTATGGCCCCACATCTTGGAAAACTCTGAAAAGAAACCTAACAAGGATACAATTGCCAACATGAATTGATGCCAAAAGAGTAAATGTTGTATTTTAAAGTCAGGAACTTTGAAGGTTTGCAATGCATAGAATCTGTGTATGTAATTTAGGTCATTGATTTGTGCCCTGTTCCTCTCTTACTTCCTGCCTTTTAAATCTAATGGCTTGAGTATTCGGTTTCATGTTCATGTTCTGTATACATTACTTATTTCTATATGTTTCACCAATCATCCACTAGAGTGCAAACAAAGGAAAGAATTCCAAGTAGATGCAATAGATGTGCAGCATCCACACATACAGTGATGCCCCAAGAGGGTACTGAGTAACCTTACTAGCATCACAGTGTGTTACTACCTACCATACAGCTAGGCATTTTTGGAGAGAATTAGAAAAAACATGGGGAGTTGGTTGAAAATATTTTGAGTCAGAAATTATCATTAGAAAACTACAGGAAAGCACTTTGACAAAACACAGTAAATTCCAACAGTACGTAAAAGGGGCAAAAATATTTTAGTTTTTTGGTCATGCAGATCAGACCAATAAGGACAGAAGCTATGATCACAGAATCATAGAATATTCATGGTTAGAAGGGACCTTTGAGATCATCAAGTCCAACCACCAAAAAAAAAAAAAAAAACCACCCCAAAAAATCCCCAACTTTCCCCCCAGAACATCTCAAACCAACACACACACCACACCCACCCACAGACAGACAAAAACCAACAATCTCAGGCATTAGAGCATGCCCTGAAGAGCCACGTCTACACATTTCTTAAATACCTCCAGGGATGGTGACTCCACCACCTCCCTGGGCAGGCTGCTCCAGTGCCTGACCACTTTTTCAGTAAAGTAATTCTTCCTAATACCTAATCTAAACCTCCCCTGCCGTAACTTCATACCATTTCCTCAAGTCATTATTCACTAGTTCCTCTCCTGGTGGCAAGAGGGTAGGGGATCCTCTGTCTCTCGTGGAGAGGCTCCTTTTCCCTAAGGATGGCAGGCTGTTTGTCCACCAATCAATTTCCTTTTCACATTCCCAAATGGTCTTTTCTCTTCCTACTTGCTCTTTAAGCTCAGCCACCAACCAGGCTGAGCAGATCGTGGACCTGCTCACAGCGCACACAGGCACTGACTTTGCTGACCTCCCGCAGGAGTGACAGGCAATCCCTGGCAGCCCCTCACCCAGACGGCTGCATGTCGCTGCGGCAGGCCGTTTTGGCATGCTTTATTCCTTTTGACTGTGGCTGCAGGCCGAGCGGAGACCACCTTGGATGTCTGTGCTCTCTTCAGCCCGGTCCGCCCGAGCTCCCCTCGCACCCACCGGTCACGCGCAGCCATCTCGAGAAGCTGCCACCGCCCCACCCATCCACTCAGGACCTGCTCTTGCTGCGTTTAAACCTCCGCGCGGCTTCTGGCCACGCCCCCTCCGCGCCTGATTGGTTGTCGCGGACTTCCGGGTTCCCTCTGGGGCTGGGGCTGTGAGCCGGGGGGAAGCTGGGAAACCCCCGTGCAGCGCCACCCAGCCCTCTCAAATTTGGCTCTAAGTCAAGATTTCAATGCGATCGTCAGGCAACGGTAATTTGCGCAGATTGGTTTGCCCTTCACTGTGTTCTACCTATATTCTGAAGTCTTCATTCTTTGTCATGCTTCACAAAATTGTATGCTTACACAGAAAAGCAACACAATTTTTGCCTTAATTACTGGGAATATGAGAATAAATTCTGCCCAGAAAGAGCAATACCATGGCTGCATACAGATATAGTGCTGATTGATCAGCATGGCTGGAAAATAACATGGAGCAATTATTAATTGGATTTCAAGCTTGATTAACTTTCTAAGAAATCTATCTCTCACGACCCATCACTGCTTTTGATGATTAACAAGACTTGCCTCCCTTTTCTAAAACCCCTACAGCTCACTGCGTGGCAATAGCAGAGCATAAATGCATACATAAGAGATAATATTACTCTACTTGCTTTGGGTCTGGAACTGAGCTATTTATTTTCAGCCTAGGTTTAACGATCCAAACAGCTTGACTTTCTATCCATTCTCAGCTACTTACAGCAACATTTTCCATAGGCCAATAAGCTTTCAATCCAAACCAAGACCATTTTCTTTCCTCATTATATGGTGGTGGTTTTTTTTTGGAGGCCAAATTCTGATTTCTGCTTTCAGCTTCAATGGCAATTTGTCAGAGAATAAGAGAACCCAGGCCTTATAAGAAAGTCAGTGCCAAATATGCCATGAAATAAATTTTTTTCCACTGGAAATAATAAGACCAGATCATATGATAAATGGCCAGCTGTTATTTCTGGGAAATACATGACACAGTATAATTGCACAGTACGCTCTACTTCCATTCAAATCTCATTTCAAAGATTTGTTAACACTTCATATTTTGAACAATTTCAAGGTACATGCTCTGAAATTCTCCTTATTACAAGAAAATACAGGTTTTGCTTAAAAGAGCCAAACTTCTGCAATTATAAGGACACCGAGGAATGAATTAATTAACTGTTCACAGTATACTTCTGATTTAGTCTCACTTACTCAACAAAGATTCAGGAGTAAATAAATACTGTTAATATATGTTTAGAAAATAAAATATATTTTCCAACTCCTATTCAGTAGGGTGTTTAGATATATTCTACAAATATCTTCAAAAGTTTCTTTAACCCAGTTCTACTGCAGATTCTACAAAAGATTCACCTCAGCAGAATGATGATAGGGCTTTTATTGACCCCTTCAAAGACCATCATTTTCACATCATTTGACACGCACATGTGATATGGCAGCAGCTGGGAGATCTGCACCTCTTCCCTTTTCTGTAACCCTTATTGTTTTTATGTTCAGCCCTTGGTGGCATTCCTGTAGTACATGATCATGCAACATGCAAAGTACAGTAAACACAGCTCATTCAACAAACTACTGTCAGAGGATCTCTCGAATCGGATCAGAAATTATTTGTAACACGGCTCTGAATTGTTCAGTCTTTTATTTATTTCTTTAGCTGGACAAAAGAGATGGATTTGGCATTGTGACAATCTCAGCTCTGCTGTGGGCCAGTTGCCATGTGTTAGTTGATGAAGACCTCCAGTTTCTGCTCTTTATTATGGCTAAACAGACTAGTTTAATGAATATTAGTGTCAATTCACTGAAATGCCAAGTTATAATCAACTGAACAACGGAAAAAAAGTTAGTTTTGAATAAAAAGTGGGGAAAAAATCTTCCATGGGGAGAAATTGCAATCTCAAGTTGGTCTAGGATGAGGAAACAAGCACATATGCTATCTGAAAGCTCCTGATTACTGAACTAGTCTAAAATTCCAAGCTATTATCTTTCCTTAATTAGCATTTAACAACACACTTTAGCATAATGAGGATCTTGCAAAGTAACCTCCAGTCAAAAGGAGGATTAGACAAGAGCAGAGAAAATAAATGAGTCCCACAAGAAAAACCTTCCATCACCCTTTTCACCACTTCTGTGTGCTTCATGCTCATTACATTCTGGCTAAGAATTAAGCTGAATGTCCAAGATGAATGTGAGAAATTATGAACTCATAGTGCTCATATCACATCACCCACATGGAACTTTGTCTTCCAAGCTACAGGCATGAGTACCAACTGATCATTTCTCACACAGCATCACAAGCCATTATAATGTGTACTATTACAATGATTTAAAGCCTGTAGGCTTTTAAGGGACATCATATTTAATGTTATCTACCTGAGCTAAACCATACTTCATTTTATTTTTGTGCCGCTTTACAAAACGAGGATGCGGTTTTGTTGTTTGCTTTTAAATAATCACCCTGCAGTGTGATGGAGTATCCCAGGCATAATTAGACCTTGAGTGTCTGACTAGCTCAGTATAGCAAAGCAGCACTAAGCAAATCCAGAAATCTCCCTAGTCTCATTCTGCAAGGCCAGGAATGAGCCATGTCACCACAAATGATCAAATAATACAAAGCGAGAAAATGTCTAAGTGCCATTTGACTGTCATTTAATTTTTTCAAGATTTTCATATTATTGCTGTTTATTAAGTAGATTATTTCAACACTAGCACTCTCAAAGACAAACTCACCCTCCCTTTTCTGGAAGATATTACTTTCCCTTCTTCTTTATGAATTCTTTAAGACTAAACACTCCAAACTTTCTGTGCAGGTATGCTTCATTCTGGCTACATGTTCTCCTTAATACCTTTTTAACCTGTCATCTGACTTCATTTTTACTTAATGAAGGAACATATTTTCAAAGATAATTAAATTTTTTAAGTTGCATGGAAGCTTTTGTCCAAGAGGACTACATAAACATCAATGCTGAGGAGATAGCTAATGTATGAATTCAAACCTTTTTAGACTCCATGGAATCTGTGTGGGCAATGAAGACCTTACAATTCTCCAGACAGGAAAAAAAATGATGGAACATGATAGAAGCAAGGTGCTGAAAATACAGTACAGACACCAGACTGACTATATTAAGCAGAAGCTAAGGAAGAAATGCTTGGAAAGAAAATTCAGCGTAAGGCAAAATAATTAGCTCATATGGAAACAGAGTGCCTACAGAGAATTCACCTGGCTTTTCAAGAAAGCTAAAGACATAGCACGACTCTAAATAAATCCTCTTTGGCTTCTCACTCTGTGGGGAGGAAGGGAGAACTGTGAGTTCCCCAAACCTTTTATTGAAGCAGATTTTCCTTAATAGCTTGGGGTAAGAGAATTCACCCATCTTGCCACAAAAGTGCTGCTGAGGCATTCAAGCAGCTTATAGTTTTTAAGAAAAGAAAGTTGCTGCAGATTCCTTACCCCCAAAGCATTCGGGTTATCCATGCTGGTTTGAAGAGCCCTGTGACACTCAGACCCGACATGAGTCACTGTGTCAATCCATTCTGCATCTTAAGAAAAATACTTCTCCCCAGACACCCACTGCTGGTTTTGACAGTAGAATCTTTGGGAGTAAAATTCAAAGCATAATGTATTGCACTGTAGGCAAAAAATGTACAAAGGATGGGTGGACCAATAGGCTTTTAATGTTTGTAATTTTCTGTTCATGCTGGGAGGAAACCAGTAGAGACAGCACTTTTAAAATACGTGAGGCAGCTGTTGTTGGGGTGTGTAGACAGGCTGTGCTAGCTCAAGGCATTGCAAATAATATTTTTTGCAATGTCTTTTAAGATACTCAGACAGAGACAGATTACAAAGCACCATGGTATCAACTACAGGCAGTCTCTTATCCAGACTCTTAGAAAAGTAATAACAAGGGAAGGTGATTGCCAGTCCGCATTCAGGTAGTTTCACTCAGCTATGCTGGAGAAGCCTGCCCACTCTGTCTCATAGCTTTTGTCAGCATCAAACCTCACGCTATGATTTTTAAAGACAAAACACATGGATAAATATGAATACCTTAAAAGCCTTAATACAAATGTAACTAACTTGTTAAATACCTTTAGCTGGTATCAAGAATAATTTGCATTGGAAATGGATTTTTATTTATTTGTTCCCTTAAGTAGGGGATAAAGTTCTAAATTGTTCTAAGACAGCTGTTTCCATTTTAGCTGATGTAAATGGATAATCATGAGATCTTGTACACACAAACAGGTGGGGCCATTAAATGCCTTCTTTCTCCATTCAAATGCCTCAACTGATCCCCTTTAATATAGCCACTAAAATCTGTACAAAGCTTTCCTAATGAAACCACAGGGAAACTGCTGGTTCATTTGGGATTTCAAAATCAATTACAATATCCTGTTAATTACAATTAAACAAGGAAGTTTTCATTCACACTTAGGTCCAGCTCCTTTCTGCAAGTTGCTATAGAGGCTGAGGATAAAAGCAAAGGCTCTGTCAGAGGGCAAAGAGGAAAGTCCTAAAAGGGGATGAGATTAGCGTATGGCTTTGCAAACATGTTATGAGATTATTTCTTATCTCTCCAGTGTTTCTACTTTCCCAATATGGTGGTGGTAGGTAGGACCTGGATCCTGTCAAGGCAGTCCTGGGAGAACCAAAACCCTATATTTGATTTTGGTTTCAGGTTTAGTATTATTGTAAGTAGCAAAGCCAAATGAAATGAATTTGCCAGCACGGCATGTTGAAGGCAGAAATCTCACATAGTACAGGTGCAGATCAGCTTCTGGAGAATCCAGCTGTTTACTTATAAATTCATGCTTCTCATAAAGACAGCTGAATAAATCAACTTCCATTGACTAAGAATATTCTGCCTCAGTGCAGTTTTCCAACAGCTTTGGAAAACAAACTGCATGGCTAAGCTAGATAGCTTTCTTTTCACTGGGAACACTTTATTATCACAGCAGTGAGGTCTTACTAAAAATATATAATCAAAATGAAGTCCCCCAAATACCCACACTGTGTTAAAACTCATCCAATCTACTCAGTCAGTTAATACAGATCATAAGAGAGAGGTCTGGTGATTGCGAAGTGTCTTCACATTCACCATGACACTCGTGCATGTCATGAGACATGACATAATGTGCTCCATGGGTTGCACACTTCGCACCAATAGGAAAAAAATGGGCAGGAGTTTGCATATTTACTGACCAAAAAAAACCCCTCCAAAGTCCAAGGTAGATCAGAAAATGCAACCATATCTAATCAGGTGCATCCCCAAACCTCATGTTTTCTTTTCAAGGAAATTAAATTAGAAAGATGAGACTGACTTGCATGCTTGCACAACACTGACTCAGTAGAAAGCTAATAGATTAATGATAAAGGCACCAAGATTCATCTGCTGAGTTCTGGGGCAGGTTGCGCTACTTGTAATATATTTTCTAGGTAGTATTGAAGTGTATAGGTATCCCAGTGTTTAATATAAATGATTATTTTTCTTGTGTTTTTACTGTTTACTATTTTGCTCTTTTAAAATGCTGACATGCAATGACAGATCAAACTCAAAATTTAGATAGCTGTTTGTATAAAAAGAATGAATCATTCTGCTTATTAATTCGTATTTAATCCTCTGTGGCTGACAATGTCAGCTTGACAAACTTTTTAATACAGTTTACTTACTGATCTCAAAGGCCTCAGCCGTTGGTATGTTGTTTATTTTGTGGCAGCATTTTAAAACCAAGTCAATAAAAATCAAAGGTCTGAAACCACATGTATTGAATTTTCCTTGTGATATTTCATAGGAATAAAACTGTTATTTTAGAAGAAATCTTAGCATGTCACAAAAGTAAATGCAAATCTCCCCAATGGAACATGAAAATCATAGAAACAGACAAAAATATTGAAAATTATATTTCATGCACATTCTACACAAAAATGCAGGTTTTCTAACAATGCATTTTAAAAATTGGTGGCAGTTGCTAGTTCTAAGGAAGGATTTAACAGAAAGAAAAATAGCTATAAATTTAAAAGTTCATAAGACTTCAAGAGCTGAAACTGGCAACAACAAAATAATGAAGAATTAATATTTAAATATAGGAAAGAGGAAAACACAAGGAAAGCATGACTTAAAGTAGTGGAAATAGTGAGTACCAAAAAAATGTAATAGATGAAGAACTTAAAAGAATTTTTAACAGATAGTGTCAGAGAAGCATATATATCCTTTGTCATCAAGGTGGTAAGTGGATGTGAATAACTACTATGGGTACATAGAATGGAATATAGCATGGGAATCACTGCCATAAAAATAAAATATGCCAGTGTATGTCAGAAATCTTATGAACCCAAACCCATGCAGTTTCAGATCGGGGTAGGAGTAAGTCTAGGAATATATATATATATTTTTAGTCTAGAAAGTATATATATGTGTGTACACACACACACACACTTTCTCTGTGTGTTCTCCTAGCTTCTGATTTTTTCCATGTTGGTGGATAGGCTTGCTCATTCCTTATGGAAATCACCAAGAAACTACAAAGAGGCATGGAGATTAAAGTAGTTCTTTAAAGAAAGAATCACTTATTCTGAATAATCATGCTATGAATTTATCTAACCTGTATAACCATATACATTCATTATTGCTATTTCCTGTCTCTGACTTGTTTGTATTCTTCCTGGTTCAAGAAAGTTTTTTTTCACCCCAGCCTCCCACTGATGTCAGTGAGTTATAATTTAAATTAAAAGTATGTCAGCAGCTGAGTCAGCAAGTGGTCAGAAAGTGAAGAAAAATACATAAGTCATAAAAATCAAAGGGGAAAAAAAGAATGAAGGGTTGAGATAGGGTAGAATGTAACAATTCCTCAGTACACTTCAAGTTCACATTTGACTCATGTTTACATTTGCCCTGAATTTTTTTTTTTCTTTCCGAAACCTGAAACATTTAAAATATAGAATCTAGATTAAAAGTAAACACTAATCTGTTTAATGTCAATGAGCTTGAACTCACCAAGCCTAATTTTTCAAGGAATAATATTAGGAGTGAGGTAAGATGGTGAACTAGCATAACAGAAAAAAAAAGGTTGGAATCTCTGCCATCTTCAGCAATTAAACTTATAGCACACAGAGCCCAGCTGAGGAAGTTGGGTAGTAAAAAAAGAAATAGTAATATCCTCAAATTACTGATGCAGTGATACAATGATAAATTTTACATCATAATACAGTGATAAAGCTTACTGGCAATTCTAACTAGATCCCAGCTGGAAGACATTCCCCTCATCAAAGCATGCCACATAAAAACTCATTTAAATGTCTATGCATAATTTGCCATCTGAAAGTTTTAACCAGATGCTCACAGATACACATATTCTCTTACTTCAGTGATGCAAATAACTTTTTTCCAGCTTTTTTTGAAAAAGTTAGGGAAATTCTGTCTGTTTTCCCCTTCTGATGTTGTAACTATATTAACGTGAAAATGAGCAGCCGTTGAAGCTTTCATTCAGAATATCCTCAGACATTTAAAGCACAACTCTTTAAGGATGGTTTATGTCTAGCAGATGCTTTACTATATACCTTTAGCCTTCCAATCCACAAGCAATTAAGATGGCCTTTTAACCAAACTACAGAAGCAGTTATTCACTCTGCAGTCCGATTAATTGTTTGGCGGACCTGCATTGGTATGTTTTGGGGTTTTTTCCTATGCAGTTGAAAAGTCTTTTTGAAAGAACATTCATAAAATCGAAAGTGTAGTATCAATTGTAACTTTAACAAATTCATAATTGGCTGATTTTGGCAGTCTTCAGCTATACAGCAATGTACCTTAAACCCTCACCTGAATTACTCTCCTTTCTGTGCCCTAGAATATTTTTTTTTAGAGAAACTGATGGAAGCCCAAGAAATGCCAGAGCTGGGAAAAAAGTAGGTACTGGGGCTATACACAGGTTTGGAGCAAGAGAGAGTACAAGGGAACATTTTTTTCCTGGTCCAAAGCTGTGTACAGTTTTAACATTTATATTATGCTTCATGTAAATTAATGTGTAAAAATGAGTTGCTTGTCTAAGGTGCTCCATAAAGACTAATTTCTCTTGAAATCTTGCCCCTGCAAAATATTCTGTGATCTGATTACTTTTAGGCCATAGATCATAACCTGCCACCATCTGACAGATACATTTTATAACATATATATTAATAGAACACAGCATTCATATCAGACAGCCTGAAAGTGCCTTGCAGACAGAAACTCAACGAGCCTCCTAAATCGTATTAGCTGGCTGACTATTTTGCCCTGTCTGGGAGAGAAATTTGGAGTAGTTGCATTGGTAGTGCATAGCAAACTACAATAGTGGCATAATCAAGATTTGTAAATATCAGTCCTCGTGTCCAACCAAATTACCAAATAGCTACTTTTCTGCTCTTATGTGTTTTCATTTTACCCAGTTTACATGATATGCTCAATATCTTATATTGCAGTGCCGGATTATCACTGGCATATAGAAATATTTGTTTGCAAAATACACTGAGCTTCAAAGTTTATGAACGGAAGACATGCTTTGGAGTATGCAAAATATCATTTCAAGCACACTCTAATGCTTCACTGGGACTAGTGCTTAAATTTCAATTGGGATTTTTGTGCCTTCATTTGCTTCTCTTCATTTTGCTTTCCTTCATTTTGGCCTTCTTCATTTTGCTCTACAGCCCCAGTTATTATATTCAAGGCCAAGAAAATCCAAATTCTATGCCAAGCTTTTAGGGGAAACACATCTATCTTCAATAGATTACTGTTTTCCTTCCTTTCTTTTTTAGAAGGACTTGACTTCTTAAAATTTGCTGTAAATTTTTCTGTTGAAAAATAGAGAACTTGCAAAACACTGAGATCAAATATATTAGCACTGTGATTCAGTAAATTGTGAATCAATTTGTGAATCACCATCAGCTCTCAGATCACACCTCTGATTCTCAACCTTCATCTTTCACAGGAAATAACCTAATGATCGTGACAAATCTGGATTTTAAATTCAAATACGTTAGATGGATCTAATTCTACTACTCCTGGAGATGCTGAACAACATCTGAACAACAGCTGTTGGTGGTCTGAAGAACTCTGCATTTGAACTGCCTTCATTGTCATAAATACTTCTTTAGAAATACACTAAACTAAGCACCCAGAATTGGATCTCTTCTAAAACTAGGCAATTGTTTTATGAAGCCTTCATGAGCAAATGAATGCAAGATTCTATTGAAATAACTTATAAAGCAGACATTTTTTATACTGCTGACTTGCTTAAAACTTAAGACCACATTTTAAAAGAAATTTGGATGCCTGAAGGTACAAATACTACCTAAGAGAAGCCTTCAGGGAGTGTTCAGTAGTTAGTAATTTTTTAAAATCCCACCTAGCAATTGTTTGTTTCTTTATCTGTGCTTAATTGCTTCTAAATACATGGTCCTATGCATTTCATTAGAACTCATGCTCTTGACATATTCTTATCAAGCTGAAAAAATAAGTGGAAAACCATAGTGTATATTTAGAGAAACAGAGAGGGTGGAGGCTGATGTATACTGAAGAGTGTCTGCAGTTACACAAAATTACGTTATATATATTCCCTAATTATGTGAAGGTTACTTTAGTAAAAGACCAAAGTTATCTTTTCATGTCTTTCATGGAGCAATGAACAATCTGCATGCATTGGTACACCTTTTCCTTCTTCTACCATTTTACAGCTCTAGTGCATAGGTACTCACATTTTCAAGCTGGCTTGTGGTTCAGATTCACACGATAGCTCAAAGTATGCTGAATGCATATGCTGTATAAATCTTGGAGCCAGCCAGCTACATCATCAACCTGTGAAACTCAAACAGAAAGGAGAATAATGTGTGAAATAGTCTGGGCTCCCATGATTTCAAAGTCAGACAGGGTTATCAGCTCCAGCCCTCTCTTGGACCCAACTACAAAGATGTAAGATAAAGTCTTATGTCTGTGCATTGTCAACACATCAAATTTCTTTCTAGCAGGATTCCCTTCTCAGTCCATCGGGGGACTCAGAGAAAGATTGCTCTTGTCATAAGTTTAATATAGTCTCCTGAATGATTTCTCATATTCCTCAGGACAGAAATGTGATACTACATAGTATAGGAAAACTCCTCAGGTGACCTGGCTGATGTGTCTTGCTCACAAAGCTATGATGATTGCTGGATTTGGTGTAGAGAGAAATTTTCTCCCTGATGAGACTGGCAAGGCTGCCAAACAGATTAGTGTTATCTCTGCTTTCCTCTATATTTAGCATTTCCTCATATAGCATAAGTTACCTAATCAATTTTCTGCAAAATACTGCAGGGTCCTCTGACTCTGCAAACTCTTTGGTCTGTCTGGTCTTTCCTATTCTTTATTGTACACGATGGAGTTGTTCTGACCTAAAGAAGGCCCTTTTGACCTTACTTCCATAATTGTATGAGCTCTTTAAAATACCAGTGGCATCTTCTCTGTAACATGCAGAGACAGAATAAATTCTCTTAATACACAGGGAAATGGAGCATTCTTCACAGGGACACAAAAATGATAAAGGAATTCAACTGTAGATGTCTGAACAATCTTTCTGGAAGAAGAGTACAGAGTCATGGGATTGTTCTGTTTTTCTTCATCCTACAAAACTCTGTTGTTGTTAGGTTCTTATTCTGCATAGTCTGAACCTCTCCAGCTGGATCTCTGTGGGCAGGAACACCATGAGTGCTCTCAATTAGCACTTTCCTCTTTGGACATTAGGCATGATCTCACCAAGAAGATTTGCCCTAATTCAAATTCTTTAATATCAGCATTGTTAATTCCATCTGAACACAAGAAAAAACCTCTTTTACTGTGATGGTGGTCAAACACTGGAACAGGTTGCCCAGAGAGGTCATGGAATCTCCATCTGTGGGCATAATTAAAAAGCTGGCTGTACGCAGTCCTGGGCACCCTGCAGTAGCTGACCCTGCTTGAGCCGGCGTTGGACTGGGGGTTCTTAAGATGTCAATAATTTCCTGTTCCAAGCTAGAAAGGTCTAATTTCCTTCATCAGTCCTTTGTTATTATAGTACACAAGGAAATTGTGAGAAGATATCTTCAACTGAATATATGACATTCTTTTTACTATCTCATAAGTGATAGAAAATATTTGATTTCTTCTTTGTAATTTTCCTCCATCCTTTAAACAGTATCTTGTCATCTTTTAGATTTATAAAAGCTCATCTTTAATTTTTTTGCAACAACGCATATTCAATACTATGTCGAATGTTTCCATTTATGTTCAACTAAATAGTTTTTTATCCTTCCTCATGTATCTAGCCTTCTCATCTGCCCACTTTTTTCTGCTTTCAAGACTAATCTTAAAGTCATAACTTTTTTTTTGTTGGTAACTTCTTTTAGTTTTGATTTTTAAAATTCCTATATGACAAATTAAATCACTTGTCATTTCATCAAGTGTGCCAACTATATATTTCTTCTTTTACTTCCATGCATCTTTCTATTTAGGTGTTTGACAGACTGAGTCAAAGAGTAATAATTTACCAAATTTATTATTTCTGTACCTGGTTGCGAGCATACCTTGAGCAATTTCAATTTAATATTTAAAGGATTTCGCTCATAGTCATGTTTATATTCTTTCTTGTTCTCACTGTATAAAACTGTTTTGTGGATAGGACACCCCCTCGCTCAAAAAAAAGGGTTGTTTTTTTTTTAACAGAAATCTTTTTTTAAAAAATAAAGCTATTGGAACTATTTTATTCAGTACTAATAAACAAGTAAGATTTTCTAGAAAGGAGTTGGAACAGATTGGCGAGGGAGGTTGTAGAGTCTCCATCCTTAGAGATATTCAAAAACCATCTGGACACGATCCTGAGCAACTGGCTCTTGGTGGCCTTGCTTGAGCAGGAGGGTTGGATTAGATGACCAGTGAAGGTCCATGCCAACCTCAAACGTTCTGTGATTCTGCGTGATTCTAAGTTTGAAAACACACTGGCAAAATAAAGGATATGGTTTTAAGCTTGTATTTTCTCAATTTTCATCTTTTTAAATGTGATTTTATAAAACATTTCACATAAAAAATTGTAAGAACTTATTCCCTTTACTGAGCCAAAAAAAAATATCCAGCAATTCATTAAATATTTGGCAGATTTCAGTGATTTTGCTTCCTTAGGTTCTTGATTGCACATATTTTGTTTATGTCAGATCACCATGTTACTTCTAAAATAAAACTATTCAACATGTTATTTTGGGATTTTTTTTTTCCCCAAAGGTAACTGAATATTGAGGCACATTGGTTTTGCTGGTTCTTTTTCTTCTCCTTGATACAGTCTAAAGTCATAGCCATCCTGTATCTCCTTGACAGACTATAGGGCTTTAGGTTACTGGGTCCTTTTACTTAAATTCAATTAGAGACCTATCTTATTGGGTTTTTTTAGAGTTATTATGTTATATAATACTATATTATCTTTTAAATTATTTAACACCTAATCCAATTTCTGAACTGTTCTTTCTCTCACTGCTGCCTGTCAGTGTCCCACTTCTCACTGATGTTAAAATTTCAGAAAATGTCAGGAGTTAATCTTTCTCTGCCTCCTTCTGTAGGCCACCTCAACCCACAGCATTAATGCAGTCTGTCTCCAATTTTACATCCCCAATTTTAGCCCGAAACAATTCCGTAGACGATTTAAAAGTACTGATAAAATGGAAGTATTCCTAAAGGCATCATCACTGAATCTGAGTAAAACATAAACATACAGTGTGTCTTTTGGCTGTGGACAATGCCACTGTTGTCCTTCATTCTTATTCTCCTTTGGAAGAAACGGAAAAGGGACTGATTCCCTTTTGCTTTAGGCTAGTAACATGCCTACAATATCATTTTTTTCTGTCACATTGGTTTATTATTTAACCATTTGTTTCTAACATTTTTTAAAAATTCCAACAGAATGCATCTTAAATTTGAAATTAACATAAAAGGGAAAAGTGACGTGGATGAAAGAATGAAACTAATAAATACAAGTCCATTAAGTCCAATAAATCCATTGCATAGAGAAACTGAATGGCATATTAAAATGTCAAGAAAGGCCCTTGAGCTCACATGTTAAACTCTCTGCTATGTCTACATGCAATTTTGTACATGCAAAATTATTTCAGGTATGATGTTAGAAAAGTGTGGTCTAACATCATAGATTCAATCATTTTAGGATAGAAATATTTATATCTAGAGTATAAAAATGTATCTACAGTTTACATGGGTATCTCTGCTACATCTCAGGTACAAACAGATATACTTATATTAGCATATTAATGGTATATTATTCTTTAACCGTGTCAGGCTACTTAAAACACCATTTTTCTGTGACTAGAAGATAGATCTTCTAGTTGAGTATAATCTGTTCCAAGCCTGTGTTGTTTGTTCATATCTAAAATAATAGCAATTAATTTTAAAATTACTTTGTTTAAAAAATGTTTGCATCACAATAAATGATAATCATTTAAGAGTGTTGTAATTTCTTCTTCTTCTTCTTCCCACCCTCTTGATTTTATCCCCTCATCATGTTTGAACAACAATTTGGCTAGATATTAGAACCAGGACATTTTCTTTTAATTTCCTGAGAAAAGTAAGTATTTGGTGACAAACCCTTATAAATTTTGAATATAGCTGAGAACCTTAATTTCATAGGCTAAATCTGAGTGTAGATACTTTATGAATAATTCATCATGAGTTTAACCAGGCAGAACTCGCACTGTTAAATAGTTTCAACTGGATTGCCAATTGGCTGCAGTTGACATTGTAAGGGACCTCTAATGCACTTAATATGTTGTTTGAAATGTAATTCAGTTTTCATGAATTTTAACAGTAGTGTTCTCAGTATACAATCTTGGGATTAAAGCCATTATATTTATCAGATCATGACTGAAGTTTCTTTGTCAAAAAGGCCATTACATCACCATGACAAGAACAGAGGCGTGAGGGAAAGGAGAAGAGAGAAAGAAGTGAGGAAACTCGTGGTCTTATTGTCAGGAATTTGTGATACCTGCTGCTGCCACCATTGAGTTCAGCAGGACCTGCACATGCTTTACACTTCCAAAACATCAGGCTCTTCAGCCATTAAAAGCCAAAAGACACCAGGCACAGAAAATGCATTTACTTTCCAATTTTGCTTATACTAATAAAAATGGCCTTTCAAAGCAGAGCTGGAGGGTCAGGCTTATCGCTTTTGCAGGCTTAAATAAAATTTTCCTATTTAACTGGACAATTTGCTGAAAAATGCTGCTCTAAGAATTGTGTCAATTCATCTTCCTATGCAGAGTATACAGGGATTGATTGGAGGCAATATCTGAGGACCACAGCTCATCACCCACTACATTTATTGAGGCAAACCTCCTAGAACCTCTTCATTCATTGCTTTCTTCTAAAATGTATTTTGGGTAAAAATAATAACTCACATTTCATACATTAAATAAATGCTTTGATAAATTAAAGAAATTTTAGAGGCTAAACACCTGAGGGTAAGGACGAGTCTGGTAACATTTCCACTGCTTTGCCTTCCTAGTGGTCATTTTCTCTTTAAGGCCTTCTGCCTCTTTGAATTTTAATGAAGAAAGTAAGTTGAAATTAATGGTATATGAAATCCAAGAATCTGTACCATATTAAGGCAACGCCACTAAAAAGAAATCATGTAGGCAGGGGTAATTCCAATACATTCTCTTTTGCATTAGAAATCTCATTATTTGTACGTGTCTCCAGGAAGTCAAAATTCTGAACAATAGGTTACAATTCAAACAGTTAAAAAAGGATCCTGACAGACAAAAGGTAGATATGGGAAATGAGAAACCACAGAAGAAACTGTAAATGGATTTTTTCTGATATCTGAAACACACATACACCACCATCTAAATGTAAATATTACTCTCTTATCTCCCTTAGTATAAGCCTGCCTCCCTAAAACACTCCTATGTATTTCCAGAAATTCAAGTGGGACATTCACTTTCCAAGGAGTAAGTATTAAAAAAAAATAAAATAGGGCTAGATAGAGAACAGAGTAGCTCATCCTTTCCGATTCCTAACATGAATATTTTGATAAGTTAAAATCAAAGGAAACTAGGAAATGTGAATAAAATTAATGTGCTTCCTGGTCCTAGATATCCTTTAAATTTGTATAACAGCATTCACAACTTCAGATCTGGTGGGTGAAGACAGGCAACAAATCAAAGATTTTTCTCATGCACAAAAGGAGAGTTACAATTTTGTGGAAGCTAGACTTTGTACATCCATCTTGGAGTGGATGATCATATCCGATTGAGAGAAACATTCAGTAGGAGTAATAAACAATGCAAGATTAAATGCAAGATTTGGTACAATTTACCATCTAGAAGGGCAATTGGAGCTACGCCACGGCCACACAGCGGTCCTACATGGTTGAAGTACTGTTCTGTCCATTGACTTCTTCCTTCTTGGTGGGCCCAACTGAGGGCAGAGCAATGGCTCACAAGGTGTCACGCTTCTGTGCTCTGGCAGTGAGAAGCAGAGTGGGAAAGCTTGGCATTTGCTCCCACATGTCACACAACTGGTATGTCTACAGGCCTGGACTCCATTCTCACAAAACAGCCTACAGTTCACGGGCTTACACTGAAATCTTCTTTCCAGCTGACATGTTTACCAGAAACCCCATTTGTGCCAGCTATTGGCAGCCTGGCCTGACCGATAACATTGGAAACACAGCCATGCTGGTGTTAATCTGGGTGGCAGGCAACCACTCTTCTACTTTAAAACACTTCAAAGATGGAAATCAGAACACACGTGCTAAAATGGTACTAATAATTACCGCTTTTTAACACTACAGCAGCACGTAGATGCCCCGCTCAGTATCTCATCCTGTGTGCTGAGAGAATATCAAATGATATCTCTTATTCCACAGGTTTTGTGAAACAGTTTCCATGAACTGAATGATTTGTTCAGTTTTGTAGGCCATAAAGATTCCACACCACTAGTGTCTTATATGTATAAAAACTGATAGTGATCTTTCTGCATGGAAAAAGAAGTCTTGGAGAGAATTATTATCCCTTGCTTTCTGTGTGAAAGGGGCAAAAAAAAAAAATATCTCAATCTGTCAGTAAGAAGATGTAGATTAGATATTAGGGAAAGGTTTGTACATATAAAGTTGATGAAACGTTACAAAGGTCTTCCAGAGAGGCTATGGGATATATTCTATGTTGGATCTCCAGAGCAGGGTAGCTAAACATCTGCCATAGATAGCTTAATTATAGTCATTTCTGTTCTGCGTAAGGACACAGGAAGGTAAATCAGCTAGATGACCTCGTATGCTCTATGTCTCTGTGATTCTTTGCTCCTATTTTCTAAAAAAAAAGAAGGAAAAAGGAGGAAAAAAAAAGTATTTCAATGCAAGAAAGAAGCCAATACTCAGAGGATATCTGCAAGGCAAATGATTAATATAGTCATATAATTAAACTACATCTCTACTGTAGCAACCTTTCAGTCATACTGAATCACGGGTTAAAAGAGCCCCAGAGGAAGAGGGTAGATAGTATTTTCATAATTTCCGCACTCTTTTCATTACTGTTCAGAAACAATATATTTCCAGTGAAGAAATCCCAAGTTGATGGACTTTTCTCTTTCAGGCATAAATTGCAGCAAAGTATTAGAATAATATTAAAAGCGACGAAAGGAGAAAGATCAACTAAATACAAATAATCTACTTAAATATTATATTAGATGTTTGGGGGATTCTAAGAAGCTTTTTTCTTTTCATGTGTTCTTGAGAAATAAATACTGTGGCTAAGGTGGTAAAATTAAAGCTGAATGCAATAATATCCTTAAAAATTAGTTGGAGAATTTTCAATTTATTATATATATATTTTTAGCATATCTCCCTTGGAACCAAACTTGTAATTCCTGGATGTTGGAAAAAAACAGATACAGTAGATTTACTACCACATCTTCTTAGGACAACTACTTGAATACAGTCCAATAAAAATCACTCAGTTCTGGTGACAAAGTATTGACATAAAACTATTTACACAACAATATGAAACTTTATATGAAAGAAAAGCATACACTAAATATTTTATATGCTGTGATGCCTATGATTCCCAAGTGGTACAGAAACTCGTAGGAAAAAAAAGATATCTGGTCTTTACATTCTTGGGTTTTTACCTCTTCATTATTCTTGTTGCTTTTGGAAATCCAGTTTGCAACATTTTAAAAATCATTCATATTTTCTCTGAGGATCATGGTTTCATGTAGCAATTCTAAACAAAATACAGAATTATTTTTTTGTCAGTCTGGATGAATGAAGGTAGAATTTTGTAACAAGTATTTTCATAAGATCAGCTTCATGAACAATATCCTAGCAGTATAGATGACATCCCAAAGTGATAACCAGACAATCTGAGTTGAGGAGAATCCCCCACCGTTTAACATTTTAGTATTTTCTAAATCAGTTTGCCGTAGAATTTCCAGAAAGGAAAAAAAAAAAGTGAAGATAGTACCTCCATGGTTGCGAGGTACATTTTAAAAGGTCCAGTAAGGAGGACATGGGTCTTGTGAGAAAAACAGTGTTATTCTCTCATTTAATTTTAGCTATTCATTAAAACTACCCAGTTCCTTGAAAGATGTACTCTGCCTCTTATGGGCACTTCACCCCATACAAAGGTCCCTCAGACAGGCAATAGGCATTCCAGGAGAGACAAGAGACAGTAAGCTCTCTCATCTCAGAATACCAGGAGTCACAGTGACTGGGAGTCACTTGAACTAGAAGCCCAATTTTAAGGTAGCTAAAGTAGAATGATATGAATTCACTCTTCAGTGACCTCAGCACTAAGTAACTTGTTGTCACAGTTCCACAAAGCTTTATTCTGACAAAAAGTTTTTCATAAACAATACAATGATAACTGAAAGGAAGCACGTGTCCCTAGTGTCTTGAAGATGTGTAACCTGAGAGATGAACTTTTATATTACCCATATGTCATGAAGGTTGAAGAAAAAATAGAACTACATTAAATAATATATGCTCAATGACATTGGAATCTATTTAGGCTGATGCTTCTGGTCAGCAATTATGACTTCTGGAAAGTACTTTTGGCTTCACTTTTTTTTTTTTTTTAAAGTATAATTTAAATAAAGGAGGAGAAGGGAATAAGGTCTTAGTGTGAGGTGAAGCATTGTCACAGGTAGGAAATCGTGCATGAGAAGTGAATGGAGTTGGAGTGAATGAAAGGAGACTCAAATGCACAGGAAGTCTGAGGAGTTAATTAAGAATGAGCAGGGGGAGAGGATGGCAAAGGTCAGAGATAGGAGAACTAAGAAGAGCTACAGGTGAAGGAAGAGAAAAATCAGGGGGATGATAAAACATGTAAGGAAGGGGAGAGAGGTGAGAAAAATACCCAGGACCTTTATTAGACACGTTAAGTACTTGAGGAAGGCAGGTGCCAGAAAATTAGAGAAAAGGAGTAGCCAAAACATAAAAGGTGGGAGTAGTGCCTTTTTTGTTTTTTCTGCAAAAGCAGTGGACTGGATTTTGTGGTCTGTCTCATCTCTTCGGCTGTGACTATTCAAGTAGAAATAAGAAACAGGAAAATGTCTTTTTCCCTAGATGGCACAGGCCAAAATAGCAAAGCTCAGCTCCCTTTGCTCCTCTGGAGTAAACATCAAACTCCTGCCATCAGAAAACTGAGAATTCCATCCATTTCCTTCAGTTTTACCTCTCTACATTGTTATTTTTTTTAATGCAGTGTCTTTTCATCACTGTGCCTGGAACAACCTGGTGGTTTATAACCAGTGACTGGCTAGGTTAGAGCTCAGGAGGCCAGGTTTCCAGCACGGCTTCTTGTTTAGGGGACCATAATTTTCCATCACCTGAGTCCTGATTTTCAAAACTGCTTTGTAAATAAATTACAACATCAAATAAATAAGCATGAGACCTTACTTTACTGTTATTGCTAGCATTTATTGTTTTGGGAAAAGCAGACTTAATAATTAACATGACAGAAGGTAGAATCAGAAAGGCAGCTTTTGTTTATAAGTACAGGAGAAATACATCTCTAAAGAGAAATTGGACTCAGAACATAAGCAAAGTAATTAATTTTAAATTAGAAGAAAGAACTGTTTTACCTAAGACAGGGGAATATAAAGCATAAACATTTCATAGTTTTTTTCCGTTAGCAAACCTTTCTTGAGGGATTCCCAGTAGACTTTGTGGACAATCAAGAATGTTTTCTATTGTGTAATGAGAGCTCAGAAGACAACCGATGAGGATGTTTTCTGGTTACTGTTTTGACTCAGATATGTTATAATCATTTTCAATAGAAGTAATTATGCAGTAGGTAATTATGCACAATTTCTTTGCTTCTGTTCTATGCAAAAACTTTCTAAAAGTTTTCCCTTAAGTCAAAAAAAGGGTTATACTCACTATAACCAAAGTATGTTGTTCTTAACTTTTTTTTTTTAAGTTCCCCATAAAGGATCTAATACAGAATTTTTACAAGCATATTTTCCTCTTTCCTTCATTTCTTAATTTCCTGCTCTTATTGAAAAAAAAGAAATAGGTAGTAGTTCTTATGAACTAAATAGTTCTTATGAACTAAAAGATATGCATTCTTCAGTTTGCACATATAGCATTGGATTTATTTCTCATGGCTTGGGATGTATAAAACTGAAATACCCAGCCTAATCTAGTTCTCTACCCTTTTTTAATCAATGGAATCTGAGACACCACCATTTCTGGAGGGCAGTTTGTATCTGGTGACATAGGTGTCTTAGACAAGTAAGTTGAATAGAATGGAATGGAACAGAATAGTTCAATTGGAAGGGACTTACAATAATCATGATGTCCAACTGGCTACTTCAGGGTTGACCAAATTAAAATTCCAGAGTTTTTTTCTTTTACCTATGGGTATAAAGGCAATCTAGTTAACAAACTAGGTCAAATTTACAGATTATGTCTTTCCCACTCCTTAGTGATGAAATTCTAGTTGTTTGCACATTCTTTCCAGGAGTGGGAATCACAAAACCATTTACAACTAGCTCTGATAAATCAATTGAATGTGTTTTGTTGTTTCTTTTTGTTTGTTTCATTGAGTTTCTTAGTATCTACATTCTTTCTAAGAAATATCACTCAAGTATAAGATTTCTTAGCAACCTATGGGAAATTATGCAAATAACAAGCTTAAGCATAGAAAAGCATCGTTGTCAGTAATAATGAGGGCTGTGACAAACTCAGCAATGAATGATTACTGTCAAGATGGAGAGCATGCTCAATTAACACTCCCCACCCTGTCCCAGCAAATTCATCTGTGTGACAGTCACTTGCATCAAAGCAATGTCAGAACCTGGACTTTCCCAGTGTTAAGAGATTGTTTTCCTATTAGGATCCAGATATGCTTAGCAGAACAGTTTCTTCATTGTGTCAAAACAGTTTCCAGCAACATTAAAAGGGCAAATTTTTAAAGTCCTAAGGCTTTGCAAAGTGTTTTATAGTCAGGGCAAGTATCACAGTAGCTCACAACAGCGCAGCAAAGGATTTCATTTCAAAGCCATCTCTTATGGGCTCCCATTTTTAGGATTACAGTGCAAAAGAGTAACTATTGACAATAGGCAGCTTGTCTGTCTTTCAAGGATAAAAGCAGATTTTTGTGCATCAGGTACTGATGAGCCTGCACCGGAATTTTCTTTATGCCTATCACTTATTAGCTTGTACAGTGCTACTCTCAGCAGGAAAAGATCTGTATTTTTACTATTTCAAACAAGTGTTGCTAAGATTAGGTGGTGCTTGCTCATGATAGTCACTGGTTCCCACCTAGTCTGCTATATATTTTCAAAGTGCTAGTTTTGAATACAAAACATACAGTTCATGTTTAGGTTTTGATGCTATGCATGCTCATGCATATATAACAATGAATAAGCATGCTTCAAGTTCTGATTCTTCACAGTTTGATATGACTAGCACAGATAGGAAAAATATTTTAAATTATTGCTGAGACATTTGCTGGTCACTCATGCTCAGGATAATTGAACTCAAGACTGAAGAGATTCAGGAAAATTATATTAGTTGTCCAAGGGAACAGAAAGATTATTTTAGCTGAGGACACCGGGAGAGATTGGCTTACTCAGCCCAGCAAAAGGA
>JAOTQQ010000023.1:66512246-66533353 GCA_026546715.1 Gallinago undulata
AGTTGTCCAAGGGAACAGAAAGATTATTTTAGCTGAGGACACCGGGAGAGATTGGCTTACTCAGCCCAGCAAAAGGAAAACCAGGTGTGGAAATAGACATGAAATACATATGTTTATGTAGAAATACTAGGAGGGAAAAGAATCCTTTAAATTCTGACATTAATATGAAAACAAATGGTAATAACCTGACATCAAATATGTATAAACTACAAACTAGAAAAAGCATTCTCCAGATAGAAATAAATTTGGAAAAGAGGAGGGGAAGTGAATGAGGAAGTAGCAAAAGAGGATATGGATTGAGGATAAAGCAAACAATTGCAAACAATTTTTTTTCCTTGCCTCTAAACATCATGTCAATTTTGAAATAGCTTTGACCTGGAAAAAAGTCTAACAGATCCAGAGATAAAGTCTAAATTACATTGAGCTGAGGAAGAAATTATTGTTTGGTGACCTAAAAAGAATTAAGTAAAGTTATGTTAATTTCTGGCCTCAAGAAATACGTATTCAAAGAATAAGAACAGTTCACATTAATAAGGAGAATGACTTTTTTTTTGGTATCAGCCAAAAAACCTTAGTGCATTGTTTTATTATATTGTCGTATATGGAATCCTACTGATGCTTTGCCCATCTGGGAGACATGCGATTGTGAGGGAAATGGAGAGGCATCTCATCCATCAGCCAGGAATCCAGGGATCAAAGCACGGTGTCAGAAGAAACATATATTCATTCTTCTAAAATAATAATTAATAACTGTATTTTCTTTGAGATGCTTTAAAAAAGAAACCTGCAGCTAAGAAGATATTCCCAAGTGAGTAGGACTTCCACTGCTCGCTCTTCCATGAGAATTAAACTGTATCAAACATTGAAACTATTTCTTGTGATAAGATCAAGTCTGCAGAAAAAGTCTCCCCCACCCCTGTTCTCCACCTTTCCACCTCTGCTCTTTTCCCTTGATCATCAATCTGTTGAGCAAATTGCATGGTAGGAGTAATGCCATAGTGCCTGAGCTTTTCAGTATTTTCCTCCAAATTAAACAATCTAACTAAGCCCCACACACTTCTTTTTGTTTTCAATTCCAAGTTAGTTAAGTGTATTATACAATGTAAGGCAAGGTGACTCTATCAGGATTTCCCACATGGCTCTTCATTTTTATAGCAGAATCATTTAAAAAACAAAACACACAATCCATTTGGGCTGACTGCTTAATGGGGAAGGAGGTGTTTGTTGTTTTTTTAAAAATAAAAAAAAACCCTCAAAAATCTAGTGAAGAGAATCTGTGTTTGTCCAGTCAGGTGGGTAGTGTTACATTAATAAAGATTCCATTATGACCTTATTAATTATGAGAATACTCATGGATATTATTAAAATAGATATGAGAATTTGGAGAGCAGTCAACAAATCACATTTAATAACTGTTTTAAAGTTTCTCCCCTACACATCCCAGCTAATTAAAAACTACAAATATAAGAGCAGAATAGTGATAATATTGGTTTAGGACTCTGCTAGTGAGATTGAAGGGTCCATCATGTGTTGTATAACCTTCAGATATTAAACTACAGACAGCCTTTCAAAGAAATGCTGGTGATAAGCCTTCAAGTGAGTGAAACAATGCTGCAATAAAGATCAATGTACCCCCAAAGGACCATGACAGTATATGACGGCTAGAGACCTAAAAGCTAATGAAAGATCAACTCACAACAGGGCTGTCAAAGAAAGTAAAAGGTATAAAGAAAAAGTCAAGGCAGGAACAGAGCATATTCTGCAATAATAGCGAGGGAAAGAAAGATTAGAAGAATGAGACTGTGAAGTCCTGACTGATCTTCTGACTTCTAAAAATGTGTCTCTTAGAATCAGCCTTCAAAATCAAAGAGCTTTGTTTCTACTTTCCAGTGGATTATGGAAAGTCACTAAAAGTAACTGTAACCCTTCATAGTGTATTTAATAGGTAGTTCCGAGGTTGTTATTTAACTACCATATGCTTCACAGTATATTCCCTTCTGAATTGAGAAGGTCATGGCTGAGTCTCAGGACTTTTGGGTTATGCACCACATGCTACATTTAGGTGGGCATTAGCCATGATCCACCTCATTCCTCATTTCACCCACTGAACGACTAAACTCCCTACAGCCAAACACACTAACAAACAAGACCAAAACAGTATTATTTCTAGCATATATTTCCATAGGGAAGAGAGCGACATCAAAAGCCCTGAGGAAACATATAAATGTTCTTTTTTCTGTCTAAAATGCTCATAGTCATCATTTTTGCCACTACCTACTTTACATTATAAGCATATACAAAAAAAATGGGAAAAGAAAATGGAATAATTACATCTCAATCACATATTCCAACAGTTCAAAAGACAAAGGAGCCTAATCTGGGCTTTGTAGCACTAATGAATGCTCTTAGAGTATCCCCCAAAGTGGCTGACATATCTAGCCCATAAATTCAGAATTGCAGGCATATCTAAAACGTGTTCATGACAAGATTTTCAGAAGCATGCAAATACCACCACAGATACCACTGTCTGCCTAATAGGATTTTAAAGAAACAGCCTAAAAAGCTAATTTTTTGCATTACCTTTTACTTCTGAATTTGATGTGAAATATAAACTTAATATTCTATTAAACATAAGCAAGAATTACAGACTTAGCTGGTATAAATCACCTCTTTAAAACATGCATAAAAACAATCAGTCTGCACTATTCCATTCTCTGCTTTCTCTACCAAACTGGACTAAATAATTGTCTTTAAGGAAGATGACTCTCACCTTTTAGAATCTTAAATAAGCATCTAGCAATAAGCAATAAGTAGAAAGCCACTGTATAGCAGCAAAGTTAATTCAGAGGTCTCTGTTGGGAAAAATATCCCTTTCATCACTTCTATCTCCTGTAATTGATTTTAATTATCAGTTTGGTCAAAAATACATTGGTAGGAGGGTCAGAGCTTTCAGAGATACTCCACTGCTTGCAAGCTAATAGGACACAGCTGCAAAGGAAATAAAGCAGTGTAATTAAACTTTTGTCTCCTTTATTCCTTTCTTCTGAATATCATAGATGCTACTTACGTATCAATTGAAAAGAAAATAATTAAATAATGATTTTTAGCCCTATGACGTACAGATTTAGAGATCCTTCTCATCCACATTGCTAATACAAGTACCATTCCAATCCCATTTCACAGGGTCTCATAGAATCACAGAATCACCGTATCTTAGTGGATGGAAGGGACCTTTGAGATGGTCTGATAGATCACCCCATTTGGGTCAGCAACAAAAATTTGGAGCTGGAGGTAAGAGAAATAAAGCAGCTCTAGGCTTAGTACGTACAGCAATTGCAGACCAAGAGAAGGAGAACTGATCTTAGTTTTTGCTTCAGATCTAATTTCATAGCAGTTTTCTTTGTGAAAGTATTTACTCTAGTTCATATTTTCACACTTCAGAGGACTATAGTCAAATAACTTAACATTTTTAGACTCTTAGCTGGTAGATTGTGTCCAATAGTTGAAAATTTTCATGTCAAAATTAAAGTAATATGTTGATCTCTGAGTATTTCAAAATATTTCCTCATTTAAATAATTTTTATAGTGCACTGTGGCAAGCAGTCTAACTTACTCATATCAGTTTTCTACTGATTTAAATGTTATTAAATTTAATTATTGGTTATATTTAAAACTAATTTAAATATTTTTATTTAAACTAGTGCAAATTAAACTATTTAAACCTTAGTTATTTCAGTGAGTTGTATTCTATAAATGACACTTTTCTGAGTGAAGGTAAAATGTCTAAAAATTATTTGAATTGTGATCATTAAGTGTGGTTTTAAAAGCAAATGTCTTCTTTCAAATGAGGTGAACCCTTCTAACGACATCATGGAGTAGTAGTAACCAACATTTATCTACAATATTGTGGAAAAATGCAACAAATATTTATTTAGTAGCAGAAAGTTAAAAAGGTTATGCTTTTGATTTTAGGGGTCTTTTGCGTGGTCTTTTTAAAAAAAAACAAACTCCTTGATGAAACTGGACAAGAGTTAGTACTTCTCTTGCATAAGAACTCAGATGGTAGTAATTGAAATAATACGTCCACATTTTGAATGTAATTTTTGCCTTTTCTGTAGCTGCTAGTGACTTTTTATAGATAATTAACAGTGTAAACACTGAATAGCTAGTCTCAGAAAATGGTACCACAGGTATTACATTCTTGCGGGTCTTTTCTTCCAAGTACTCAAAGAGGCAATTTCCATGTTCTCAAAGAGGAAAAAATTAAAAGACAGAAAAGGAAACATTGTTTATATCCTAGCAATGAAACCTTCCAACTTTATTTTCCAGATCTATGGAAACAGACATTTTGAATATTGAGAAATAAGGTATTTTGGGAGGGAGGAAGGGGAAGTATACAGATTTAAAGTAGCTCTAACTCCTCTCAACAAAGATCTGTATTATGCCCAAATAGAACCAGATAAGGAAAAAAAATTCCATATGAAAATAGCCCTGTTGGAAATATACATATTGAAATGGATTTATCCATTGAAATACATTAATAGTTACAGGACATTATATCCACAGAATCTATCTCAAATAACATCAGATATTCTGGCAAATATTATAAAAGAGAGATCATATTCTTGTCTCTCCAAGGAAGAGTAAAAATCCTCTCATCAAGACCTTAGAGAAGCACTACTAATAAGGGAAAACAGAAGAACCCCATGGGACCACAAACCTTCATGGGAGGGGAGGAGAGGGAAGGGGAAGGGGAAGGAAGGGTTCAGTTGGAAGGGACATACAATGATCATCTAGTCCAACTGCCTGAACAATTCAGGGCTCACCAAAAGCTAAAGCATTGTCCAAATGCTTCTTAAACAATGGCAGCCTGGGGCTTTGACCACCTCTCTAGGAACCCCATTCCAGTGTTTGACCACTCTCTTGGTAAGGAAATGTTTCTTGATATCTAGTCTAAACCTCTGGCACAGCTTTGAACCATTCCCATGCAGCCTGTCACTGGTTACCACGGAGAAGAGGTTGGCACCATCTTCTCTACTTCCTTTCCTCAGGAAGCTGTAGGCAGCAAGGAGGTCACCCCTCAGACTCCTTCTCTCCAAACTAGACAAGCCTAAAGTGCTTAGCTGCTCCTCACAGCACACGCCTTCCAGCCCTTTCACCAGCTTTGTTACCTTCCTCTGGACACATTCAAGAACCTTAACATCTCTTAAATTGTGGGGCCCAGAACTGCGCACAGTACTCAAGGTGAGGTCACATCGACACTGAATCCCGTGGGATAATCCCATCTTTTGACTGGCTGGTTATACTGTGTTTGATGCACCCCAGGATATCTTTTTTTTTGTTTGCCCTCTTGGATTCCAGGGCACACTGCTGACCCCTATTGAGCCTCCTGTCATCAAGTCATTTTCTAATACCATATTTAGTGAAGCAATTTTGCAGGAAGAGGTAACCAGAATCTTGCTATATTGTACAGCAAGAACATGTTCATAAAGTGCACCTAAAAAGAAGGCCATGATATGAATAGAAGTACTGACCATCCACACTGTTTAATATTTGTCCAGTTCTGAAAGAGGTTTGGCCTGTGACAGTTCTCACTCTCCCAACCAAAGTCTCAGGACACCATAGCAGACAGAACATGACAAAAAAAGTTTCCTTAAAGGCAGAGCAAATGTGTCATCACTGACCTAGTGGCAGCAAAAGTCCCTCACTTGTTTTATTACTGGTAGAGTTCTTGATTTGTAGCCTGAGCCATTCCTAAATTCACTATTTTCAGACATACAGGCAACAGTGACTATCCTGAGTCGCTGTGGTAGTTCAACTTCTTCTAGGTAGCCTGGATCAGGATGTAAGGGCTAACTCTGTAGAGTAGATAAATATTGGGGTTTTTCTGTCTTCCTTAGAAGGTATTGAAATGACCAGTTTTTCAGATTCAGTGATGTTGAACCTAGAGGCTTTCTCAACTCTAAGTTAACACTATCATTTCTTTCAGCATCATAATTGTTTTTTGAATCTTCATTCACATCATAACCTACAAATCAACTTTTATACTTTCTTTTGTCATAAGTATTCAACAACTGAAGATGGAAAATTAAGGACTTACAGTGATGAGCAGTGATAGCTCTGGGACAGGCTGGCAAGGTTATTTCTTCCTCCTGTGCACACCAAGTCATCTGGAAAGACATCTGAGTTCCTGGTAAATCACATCCTGAGCCATCACCATTTCCACAAGGCATTTTAACTGAGGAGAAGAAGAGGGAATGGAATATAATACATTTTCCTATACTCTTCACTTTTTGATGAAGCCTAGAACCTAGAAATCAAGACAGTTTATGTTTCTATTATATATGACAACAATAGACAAAATTGTCTGGAGAATTGTTAAATGCCATCTTACTAGTGCTGGTGCATTGACAGCTGCTGTTGTATTTTATTAAAACTTTTATTGTTGTTGTTTAAAATAAAGAGACACAATACCTTTTTAACATAGAAGTTAAAATGCTTACATAAGGCTTGGTTTATTTCAGCTTAGTCTGTGCTAAGGGATCCTTGGAGTATGTCTGATTTTTTGTTTCATGTGGTATATCCAAATGGTAAACACTTAGAAGGTCTTTTATTCCAAGAATCTATTCATTGCATATTAATTGACCATTGAATATAGATAAGGGTAGGAAAGAAGATCAAACTTTCTCACACTGAAAACATACCTCGAGAGCATCTTTTTACAAAAACTAAGATAATTTAAAAAAAAAAAAGTTCTATCTTTTATGGTGGGTTACTTAGTTTATGTACAGAAATAGCTGTATTCATTGTTGCCATAACTCAGAAGCATAACTTTTGAGTATGTACTGAAATGATACTCTAAGGCAATATGCAATGAATGGCAAGGGTGAAAGAAATATATAAAACATTTGTACAAATAAACAGAGAGAACCAACTCTTCCTGTACAGTAGCCTCTGAAAGACAAATGTACAAAACCACCATGCGTAGGAGGTATTGTTACATAGTTTTTGTTTTCTTTTATTCCTACACTTTGGCATGTAAAAAAGAACCACACTTTAAGAATCATTAAGGTTAACATAAAAGGTGACACAGAGGTTTTCAAGAATGACAGTAGTTGAGACCTTTGACCCAATAGAATTAAAACAGAGGAAAGAAAGAAGAATATTTGGAAGGGGATCAAGCAGTTAACTCTTGTGAAAGGCATGAAAGAACGTGTTTGTGAAACAGGAGAAGGAGAGGCAATAATCTCAAATTCCTACTGACATCCTACAAATTTCACCTTTGAGTGTGTCACTGTAAGAGGGATATCAAATACACAGCTATTTTGTTTGCAATATATCTGTTTGTGAAAAGACAAACGAACAAATATTTGTTTTACGTAGCTGTCTGAATTCTTAAAAGTGATGTATCACTTCCAAGAATATATTAGATGATTACTCAAATGTTGTTCATTTTACCTCTGCAAACTAGAGGTTAAATTTTCTCTCCTTTGCATAGAGTAGCAGCTCTGTTCCATGAATAATCCTGAATGCAATGCAATGATGATTGGCAGCACTCAACGTGAATGAGCAAGGCAGGTTCTAGATCAAAAGTTCAAGACATTTCCCATAACAAAGCAAGTAATTCCTGCCATTCTCCTCCTCTCTACTAAGTAGAACTTGCTGTTGTATTCTAATGACAAATGCAAACCACCTTGCAAGTACAAGAACAGTTCCTGTCTCTGCTCTGCTATTGATATGGTGAAATTCAGGACACAACTGGCTAGCTGAGAAACTAATTTTGAGGAAGAAGTGAATGAAAATAAAGAAGTTATTATTTCTTTACATCAGTTTTTTTAAAAAAAAATTAATTACAGTTAGTCTGAGTAGGGATAGTTTGATGTCTGTTCATACTAAAGCAGTTCTAACATTTCTAGATAGAACCTGGTCAAAAGTATATCCACAACAATGACTTCAATCTTACATCCTGATCACAACCTTTGCAGAGCATACAGATTCACCTTAGCAGTCCTAAGTGCAATCAACATCATGCTAAGTGCTTATTTTTTCAAAATGTCTAAACAAGAAATTATGGGGCAATGAGAACATAAAGCTATGTTTGGTAACTAGAAAAACTTAAATCAGCCCAAGTGGAGATCATAACATTCCTACATAATGCAAGCTGTTTTCATGGTATCTGTACTATAGCTGTGACATGCAAGAAAATACTATAGAGAGCCCTGCAAATATAAAAAGTAGAGATACCTGCCAAAATTCAGCCTGTATATTTCTACAGACTTGAGATTCACAAATTGGTTTGGATTGCTGGAGTAGGGAGGGGCTTCAATTAACTTCAATGGGCAACTTTGAAAGAGGAAGAAGCTTTTATTTTGGATAACTCTTGTTTTTTTTCAGCAAATTATCTTTTTTACAGCCTCATCTGCAAGGTCACTTTTGGCCACAAAATGCTTTGTAAATTGGCAGGAATAGAAAATTCTCACTAGACCATACTGAGCACTCATTAGAAAAACTCACATTTTCCTGCAGAAGTGAAACCACTACAGTGTGATCTTTATTTAACCCCCTACCTACCTCCCACCCCTCCCAAGGATACATAAGATTCAATTACATTTTTTGCCTCCAGTTATGTCAAGTTTAAAAAGGAAAATGAGATCTTAACAAGACTGGTTTTAAAATAGCTGCAAGTTATAACTTTTAAATGTTGGAACTTACTGTGCAATGTGCCAGGCATCTGAAGTGAATAGTCCAAATGACTCAATACTAGGAACATTTCCAATATAAACCTTCAATGCATTCTAGGTGAGATGATTTGCAATTAAACCCCAGAGGATGCTATTTAAATTTTAAAGGGGTCCCCTACTTTGTCTTGGAATAAGATTGACATACTTGCTTAATAGTTTCCCAAGCTTCAGTAATTGGATTGCCTTCTCTGCATTTTTCAAGTCACAATCCATTATTTTAACATTTTAATTTGTGAAAATCCTTTGTGCTTTCTTGTTTAGAAAAGTTAGTGAAATAGCAGTCTTGGGAGTTCTGCTGTGCCTTAATTCACCATAACTTCCTAGCCCTTTTTTCCCCTTTCCCCCCACCCCAACTCCCCAATTTCTTTAGAAACAGCAGGTTTAGGTACTTAAAATGCAAGCAAAATACAAGGCTAAGAGTCATTCTACAATGTCTTTGTACCATAACATATTGTAGAAAACACACAGCAGACTTTATAGGCTCTCTGCTTCCATGAAGAATGCAGCTTCTGTGCTGAATCTTAATTTCCTCCCCCCCTCCCCCCCCCAGAATTTAAGGCAAACACTCTCTAAGGGAAGAGAGTTAAATATTTTTAGACAAGCTCTCATAGCATAAAATAATATCTCTGACCTAGTTCAATACTTCAAATATTTATTGTATTAACACTTATATGATAAGTGTTGTCATGTCACAGTTGTGACATGACTTGTATGTCACAGTTGTGGAACCTTGGGTGCTTATACAGCGCACCTGCAGCAGTTCATATTACGTGAGGCAAGAAAAGGAGAACATGGAACATTCTCAAAGGCAGCCTTTTGCCTTGGAGTAGGAAAAGAGAGTATCCTATCCTTAAATTCTTCAAAACAGGAAAGGTAGAGGTAAGGAACGTGATACTCTGGCAATATGACTTCGCTTTGACTTCTTGCAAGTAGCGGTAGTCCTTGCACGATGAGGAAGCATGAGAATTCATACTTGCTGCTCGCAGTAGCACGTACTCTAGAGACCCTGTACATCTACTAACTCGATCTGATACACTCACAGGCCCCAGAACAATGCTGTATAGAAGTAATAGCCTCTGAATGGCAACAGCAAAATCTTATTTTCAGGCTAATAACTCTTGCCTCGTATGTTTAGGATCACACAGTACCAAAATATTATTTCTGGTTTTAGGACTAAGTCCATAACTGAATGAAATGAACATATAATTTTCAATTAATGCTAGCTTCAGTGTCTGTATATATATCGCTGCTGATCATCATAAATTTGCATAAAATAATCTGGTTAATCTGGTAACATGATCCACAGACCTTAACTCAGAACCTCTGAAATGCAGCACTGTTGCTTAACTACATCCCATTCTTCAGCAAAGTAATTTGAAATCTACTTTGAATTAAGCAGGTGCGAAAATGCCAAAGAAAACCATGAAGCAAGACAATGCCACTGCTCAGTCCATTTCTGTTACTGGAACAGCAATTAAAATGAGGGTTGAGAGGGTCCGTCAACACCTAAATGAGAGGAGAACTGATGTTTAATCATATTCCACCAGACATAGCAAACAGTCATCAACAAGCAAAAATGACTTATTAGACCTACAGTCATTATATTTGTGTCCAAGCTGACAGTATTTTTATACTGATACAACAGAAAAGAGAACTAACAAATGGAAACTAGAGATGCAGTCTTTTATTCTGAGTACTGCAACAAAGAGTGAAAACAGGATAAAAAGTCATTTTGCTGTCCTCTTCCCTATCATAGACACAGCAAAGGTGTAACAAAACTAAAGGCAAATTCAGCCTTCCAATCCAATTCCCATTCATTAGATTTACTGTCAAGAATGGCTGCCAAGACTGACTGTTTTGTACATTGTGCATTAACTTTATTTCAAAAGTCCACTGAAACATTCACATTTCATCACCATGAACTTGCTATGTTTTCTAATTACTGTAAGATTCAACTTGTTCTTCTCTGTTGATGCTTCACCAAAAATATAGCCGCTGTGCAAATTAATATTTAGTGTGCTATCACTGAATAATGCAATGCTTCATGTACTCAACAGTGGCTCAAAGCATAAACTAGGCTCCTTATCTAGAAGTGTGCATTTTATTTTAAAGACACAAGTTGAAGCAAACCATAAACAATATCCAGCTCCCTGTTTGATTAAAATTCTTTCTTTTAGCTTTGCTTGCCTTTCCCCAGAACAGAAGCATGTTTCTCACTGTTAATTCTGATCAAAATATACTTGGATTCCTTGCATTATTTTTACTGCTTGTATCTGCATTAGACTGAAAAATTTGCTGTATTTTTACACTGATTGTTCCAATACTGTGCAGAAGCTCCTCTGTGAGGCTCATAAATAGGAAACATTATCTGAGAATGAGGGCTTGAAAGCTCGAAAATCATCTTCATAGCATTAATGTTTAAGTTATGCAGACTCATTAAGAAATAATACTTTATGAATAATCATTGTGTAATATACATCAAAGAACCATTGTGAATGTTTGTCTAATAAAGACAACAGCTTAAGGATTAGCCCCATACCACTGGTTTGGGAAGAAGTATGATCATTGTGGTCTTGTCAGCAGATAATATATTATACTAAAATAGGCCATATACTAACATAAGTATTTGTGCAGCTGCTTAAAAAAGACACCCAAAACACATAACTAAATTCATTAATTTCAAGAAATACTTTTTTTAATTACTACTATCACTAGGGTGGAAAACAGAAGTGGACAAAAAGCCATCCTTAACCTGTGACAGCTAATAAATACAATGGTGCAGTCTGTTGAACTGACCATGAAACCCCATGAATAGATGAGCAAGCAGCAAGCTCAAGGGGTAAGAAAGGAGCTGAGTGTTAACAGAAAATGTTATCACTTTATTATTGCTTCTGGAAAGAACAGAAGTCATTTGTCTTTCCACACATAATCTCTATAAATATTGAAGGATGTTCTGTAATGAGGATAATAAACTGTCAGTTGTATTTTTACAGCAGCAAGAAACACATCAGGATTGGCCTTGTGGAAATATAACTATGTAGAACAGCAATAAATATTGTTCCACATGTTTTTGTGATCTATTATTCTTAGTTTTAATTGCTATAAACAACTATAACAACACAGAACAGAAGGAGAGCTTTGGCACTCAGCAGGGACTTGGGGGCCCTCTGTGCTTTCCAATCACTTGGTTGCAGGATTTTTACAAGCCCGGACCTTCTGCAGAAGTATACCAGTTCATTCTCAGGGAGTGGTCCTTTCCCTTTCCTATTCCTTTGTCCTGGAAAGTGGATTTTTGTCTCCTTGTCTATACAAGTATGACTCTGTAGCACCTGTCAAGTATTATTGCTTCTTTTACAGTAGTGCCACATGTGGGCATTCATTCCCTGACATACAGTTTTACAATGAGAGATTATGCTTTTTCTACACAAGGACAAAACTGTCCAAAAAGATTTCTAATTAGACCCTGAGACATAATGTAGACTTCCTGAACCAGCTAGTCACTTATCTTGTCATAGTTCAAATCTCCATAATCCAAATAAAGTAATTGTCAATTCTATTGACTTAAGAAAGACCATTCCCTAAAATAGCATTACTGAGTGGGATTTCGGCATTGTCTGTGTTGCTTTATGTAAAAAATATTAATATAATTTTTCATCTCTGTCGTCAAATACAGCTTCAGTAGGATCATCAGGCAAACACGGACCAGAGACTGAAAACAGGCATCTGAATCACACCCAAAGCCTTATCAGGTGAACAAGAGAAACGTTTATTTGATATGTTTATATGATGGGAGGAATCAGCAACAAGTAGGCTGAGAATGTCTGAGAACATCCAGTTTGGTGGGAATACCACTGCAGTGAACCCTGTGCTAATGCTGCCATGTCTTACTTATGTATTTTCTTTGCTGGTATATATTCACTAAAAATTGTGGTTCACACAAAGAGAGACAAATATCACATACAGGTATAAGGGATAAGCAATAGGAAACTTGACTAGGAACGGAATATATTCTCTCAGACAGGTCAGGCAATCACTGCAGGGGAAAAGACATAACTGGAATAACTGACCAGTTTTTGAGAACTTGACTTTTGAGAACTTTGTCCAAAGCAAATAAAGCAAAATGGACGTTGTCATCTCTTATGGCTAAGAACTGTTAGAAAGCGAGTCTGCATTCATTGTGTAATAGAAAGAATAGAATGGCAGAATATAATAACAGAAGAATGATAGTTTAGTTGCATGTGAGAGAGAAGTTTGTTGTGAAGGTGCTTGTTCCACCAAATATTTCCATTTGACTTGAGGTACATATTTTACATATTTTTCAGATCTTTTGGTCTGTAAAATAGTAGGAATAGTATTCCCCTCAATTTAAACAATGCTACACTCTTTATTCTATGTGCAACATAGAAAGATTTTGAGGTCCTTAAATAAAATATTACAGTAATGGAATATAATTACTTTTGATAGACCAAACTCTGCTTGATATTTCAGGTTCCTTGTTGTTCCCTTTATTTCTTAAGCCAGAAAAAGATGTGTCATACTGATATCTTATTTTGTCTACTGATGCTCAGAACAGTATATATGAATAAGAGACAGGAACAGCCACAGCCTAAGGAAGAAAAATTGCCTCTGGCAAGATGTAAAAATTAAGAATTTTAAAGAATTGATAACTATGAACACACACAAGCATACATGCACATACATGCCTCCACAAAGAAAACATTTCAATGGTTTGCTAAAGTGATACCCATAGTATTATCAAAAATATTGTTTAGTTTTCTGGCTAATTAATGATTTTTAATTGCATCAAAATATTAAGTATGACCTTAAGATATTTTTATAAGTTTGTATTCTGAAAAGTCATCTATAAACAATTCTGGAATATAGGGAATTTCACCTCTATTCTGTGAATTATGTGAACAATGTCAAAAAGGCATTTGTGAGAGTTCACAAATGCATAAAAGCCATGTTAGGACAACTTTTTCTCTGTAGAGAAGAAAATTCATGAACCAAAAAATTTAATTCAAGCAACGTGCTTTTAAGTCTTTTTAGCAATTTCACTGATTCTGTTGTTTGACATGGGCCTTTTCTGAATGATTTAAGAGAATCACAGGAGGGCAGACAGGATAGGAAAAATACCAAACTAAACTCTTCTTTAAGTTTACCAGATGAGCTAGTTCAATATCAGCTGCAGATCACGACTAGAGATTAAAGGTCTCAATTCCATGAAAAAAATATTCTCAAATACCAGGCCAACATCATTGACTAGTCTAGGGGATCCAGAATACCCCAGAAGATGGAGGCGGATATCAGCCTTTATTGCAAATTCAGGAGTAACAGAAAAATCTTTCCTAGTTCACTAGACCTAGGGAGAATAGTGTTTCTTCCAAGCATTTGGGTCACTACATTTATTAACCTTTCATTCACACCCTGCAAATATGATCAAAGAGAAGGTCATAACCAAACTTCTTTTTCTACAGCTAGGAAGACTCTGCCATCCTGGTTCCCACATGGAGTTTTGAGTATCCTTCTTTCCCCCTTCACCTTGTGTTTTGAACTGTGACTAATAACTATTTTACAAATCATTTATACCACAATTCCTTGTGGCCCTAAGGAGACCAGTGCTCCATCAAGACAATTTATGAACACATTAGTGGTACATGCATTAAGGAATGGGATTAAAGTTTAAACTTGACAAAGCATCCAGAGACTAGGAGGTGACACACAGTGAATGCACCTTGGATCTCACCACAGGGTATGCGTGGTGGGTAGTTTTCTGAATTCATACTCTGCTAACATGCTAAAGGCTTCATGTTTCTCTCTCTGTACCGGTAATCAAAGAAACTGAGGATGCTTATAATTACAGACTGTTGTAAAACTGGAAAATAAAGTGTTATTACAATTAATGGAAGCTTCTACATGTCATCATTATGAGATAATTTAAAGCAGACTGTTATGCATGTCTATTTCAGACAATCAGCAAAAGCACTGATTTTAAATATTTATGTCAGCATGTATATTTAATACACATGGAAACCACTGTATCTCCTATAATAACTGTAGCAAACAATTCCTGAAGAATCAGTTATGTTATTTTTTTTTCTTCTGTATCTATTTCCTCTCTCCCAGGTCAGACTTCACTAGTTTGCTCTAAAACAATCACTGATGCTGCACCCTAATTCTAAGAAGTCCACTTCTCTTTGTCCAAAGAACTTCAATTCTATCCTACATATTTATATTTTTCAATAGGCGTTGCGAAGAACTGATAGTCAGAGCAGATCCCTGGCATAAAATTACGTTAAGCACAGTGAAAAGAAAGAAACAGTAGGGAAGCACAAATTTCCTGATCCATCTGTTAAATTTGAACCGTAGTGTGATGCCAGGATGTGATCCTGAGCTCATGATACAGGTTTTTCTGTCAAAGTGCCCTGAACCAAAACACCAGGGGTTCCCATTAATATATGAAAATCTTTTGGCCATACTCAGTCTTTTTGTCCTGTTTTGCATCAACAGACTTGCCCTGCTGGAGGCTGGAATTAAAATGAAGGGCAGCTTGCATAGAGCAAAGAAACACACACTTATTTTAATTTGAGCTGGGATATATTTTTCTCAAGTAAAGGGAGAAGGTGCCTCTTAACAGAGCAAACATCTTTAATGATGCCTGTCTTTCCACCCATCCAGCTTTTCCTACCAGATGCCCTAGTCTAATTTCACATGCTAGTCTGTGCTTCATTCAAACACTTAACATTAAGGGGAATATATGCTGCTTGCCTCTGGTCGTTCCATCATTGCTATATTAATTGCTGGGTTACAGTGGCATCTCATTATGCTGGTGGACTAGCAGGTGGATCATGCTGCACTCAAGGGGCTACTGCACTTTGACAGATGAAATTCCCAGCTTTGTGAAGAAAAGGAAACCAGGTTTCTGAGAGCTATTAAGAACTAAATTTAGCAAAAAAATGAGGTCATGAGAAAGCAGGCTCTGGGGCTGGCTTTATTTTACTTATTTATTTTTTTAACAGTGAGTTTTATCAAGGCAGCAGTGCCACAAGGAATAATGATGCATAAGTAGTGGCTGAAGTCTACTGAAAGACCAAACCAAAAGTCACTTATCTGCCCCTAAAAGTGAGAAGGCAATACAGGGGAAGGCTGGGGAGGACACTGTCTGTTTAGTTAAGGAGACCTGTTACTTGCCTCTAGAGATAGATCTTATCTAACCAACAGCATTTATGCTACTTGGTAAAATTCTGACTTGCTTTATGTAACTACTTTTCTAAGTTATCTTTTATTTCTGGTGCTAACCAACTTTTATTTCTAACAATATTTTAAATTACATCACAAATACATCTCTAATTTTGAATGACGACACAAATCCTATATCCATACAAATTACAATAAAAAAAAAAAGACATAGCAGTAGAATAAGTTTTAAGGTTGCAAAATCAAGCACTCATTAGGAAGTGCCAGAATTAAGGCTTCCTGAGCAGTATTCCTTCCACTCATTTATATTTATGAATCATTAAACAGTTCACAATTACTTGATCTTTCAATACATGGGATGCACCATTCAGTTTGTAGGCAGGGACTCAGTATTTCTGTTTATCAACGTTATTCAATGAGAGGCTTTGTACATCTTTGTACACACCATTCAAATCCCAAAGCAAGGACAACATAATTAACTTCTTCAAGGTTTTTACTCAGGTAATGTCTTTCTAACGTTTTAATACATCCTACATATTGAAAAAAATCAATCTTCAGAACACTTCTGCAGGGTGAGATAAGGTATGCTTGTTTACTTAATAGATGCATTTTGGACTAGCCAGAACTGTTCCAGAAACTTATTTGTCCTATGTAGATATGGCTTGTTTCCTATGGAGGGGGGAAAAAAAAAATAAAAAAAAAAAATCATGTGACTCTATAATTAATGTCAGGGGAATAAATTAGATTTGCATAGGCTATAGTCATAATGCTGGCATATTATAAATTTTAAGAATGTGATTTAATGAGACTAACACTTGCTTTTGGAAGTAATTTCCTCCCTTTATTTTAAATTAAAAATCTCAGAACTATATCCCGTAGGCTTATAGTTACTCTCTGCATGAGTCATCTTCAGGGATGGGATCTGTAGATCTATAGCACAATCCTCTAATCATGTGAAAACTAACTGATTAAGAGATGGGGAAGAATTCAGTTGCTGACAGCACTTTTCTTTCAAACTATTTCTAAGCAATCTGGACCTGTCACTACAGAGGATAGAGATAATTGCTTTATCAGAATTGTGACTATTTGCAAATAAAAACATTGAGACTCAAGATTCAGTTTTCTCTACAAAGTCTATACAGAGACATAGTCCTCTGTTTGATTTTGCTACTTTCCTCCCCTCAAAATAGTTCTCTCTATGCGTGCAAAAACAAGTTTGTCATTCTCCATGGAAGAGATCTTATAAGAAGAGTCCTTTTGAAATTCGGAGAAGCCTGCGGGCTGGGAGCCTGAGTGAGTGACTCTGCGGCAGTGAAGGAAGCGCAGTACTGACATGAGCTGAAACAAAAGTGCTGATAGGATCTCAAGGAACTGGGAAAAAATAATCAGTTGAATGTCTGAATATCTTTAACATCCCTCTTTTCCTCCCGTCCCTCCCCTCCCCCTCACCCCTTCTTCTTGAACTTTCTTTTTGCCTTTCTCTTGATCCTGCCCCTACTACTTCTCTTAGATAAACAGCATGACGTCCATTTGGTGAATTCTGGCTATTGTCTCAAAAAAGGCTGAAGAATTTTATGCATGTTTAAAGAAACAACCAACCATATCAACAAACAGCCAAAGGTTTCAGCTTTTGAAACAGACATTCACATCAGGTTGCTGTTGGAAGCAGTGAGCTAGATGATCTTTAGTTTCATGACATGGTCATCCTTATGTTCTAATGAAATTATAGCTTACTTATTTTAAGCACAGCAACACAGATGGAAATCAGGATCTAATAATGCATTGTGAAACGTAGACCCCTAATAATTATTGCAATACTGAGCTTTTGTAATAGAGTCAAATAATCCCTTCATTTCAGCATATCTCTGTCTGGTAGAGCCTGCCCCCTCTGACATTATAAATTAGTACCTTCCTACTTCTAAAAACCTTTAATATTTTTACAAAGCTATCACTACCATAGTGGCAGATGGCAAGCGGTCTGAAGTCTCTCTGTCTGAGCTCAACAGCATATTTCATCAGAGAAAGCCAAGGAGCAAGGATCAATAGGAAAAGTCTGTGTGGAATGCTTAGAAAAGTGTGAAAATCCCACTGGTGTTCTTCAGGGTGGATAGCACTCAAGCTTGAAGGTTATGTCTGGAGTTCTCTCAGGGCTTGCATGCCAAAAAGACTTGTGTATGTACTTAACTTGACGCACTATGAGTAGTCCCAGATGCTTAAAACAAAACATGTGCACAAGCCTCAACAGAATACAGAGCTCAGGCCTGTCAGTCTGCATATAGTACAGAAAGTCCATGGACATTATATAGTTGATACCCCTTACTAGAAATGCAATTTAAATTTCAAATTTAAACAGTGTGGGTGATGGTGACAGTCTTTCTTCCATGTCTCCACTGGGAAAAGAATCACTCATGAAAAGGCAGTTTGTGCAGAAAAATTTAAATTATGTTTTCATGGAAAGACCCAATTTCCTAGCTGCAGGAGGTGTTAGGACGTGCAAACAATCTAATCTGCTGGACATTAAATATTTTCAAAGCTTTATAGCTCCAGGAGCGTGAGGAAGGAACTTCCCAGAGAGCAAAATAAAAGTTTTCAAGAGAGAAAGAAAGGGCAAGATTGCTTTTCACGCTCATTTCTTTGTTAAATAAGCAAACATGGCAAATCAGAAATTAAATGCCCAGACTCAAAATCAATTTCAAAGTAGCCTGTGTCCACACATTAATCTCAGTAGACCTTGTATAAATCTATGAAATAAATAAATAGACCTGCTAACGGCAAATGTTGAAAGAAACCCACCCTGTGTGAAACTGCGAAGTCCAGAAATATGACTGTGGGTTAAAAGCCTGTTAGTACTCCTTTTTAGTGATGTGAGTTTCAGACATAAAATTTAGGTAGTCATGTTAATGATTAGGAGACATAGTTGCAGGAGTGTCCCATGGTCTGAAATGCGCTACAGCAGGCAGAGCTGAAGAGCTAGGCACACCTGATCTGCGATGAGTCCATAGCCATCATAAAGTATGAATGTGGTTATTCACATAATGCCAGATGTGATTCAGGTTGGAGAAGACCTTCACTATCAGCTTCATGTGAAATCATATTTTCTGCTTTTTATTTCACTTATGCTCATAAATAAAACATGACCCTTTTTACATCTCAAGCTACATTCTGCAGCAGGACCTAAAGAAATGTGAACTGCTGTACATAGGATCCACTGTACAGTATAACCTGGATTAATGTTTCTGTAGCAGACTTCACCAAAGCCTGAACCATACAGGGAATTATGAGAAAATGAGCCTTTTTTTCATTTGCACTCTACGTCACAATTAAGTGCCATCTCATTCAGAGTAAAGGAGGAAGTGAAAATAAATTTCAGAGCAGAATATACCCTAAAAATATTTCTTTAATCAACCTTCTGTCTTTCTTGCAGTCCCTCAGACTGTAACCTCTCCTAGTTTTATTTGGAAGAAGAAACAGTTTTATAGGTGTGACAAAGTCAATCTAGTAGTTACTATAATCTGATAGGTACACTTGTTGACAAGGAATAAGAGCATACCCAGAAATCACAAAAGGAAAGACAAGCTTACTTCCCACATAGAGCAGTAAGACCTGGTTTAATTAAGCAACAGTCATAGCAACACAAAGGGACCGAGAAAATCCCCCAAAAGGTGAAACTATTTTGGAAGGTAATTTTGTCTTTAAGATTAATAAAACTCTGTAAATTTGAGGTTATATAAATCTACATCCTTCATTAGAAAATGAGGTATCTTTCATAGTTGTAGTGCAGAAGTAGAACTCACATTGATTATTATAAATATATAAATGCAAAGATTCTACACAAAAAGATCTGGGAGCTACAAAATTTTATTTGCAATGTCTTAAACTTATTATTTGGGCAGGACAAGCACTGCAGAAGTGACACTACCATCTACTACACGAAAGAATAACACAGGGTACAGTGAGCGTTCTTACAGACGAGAAAAAAATACTGAAATAAAATAGAAGTACAGAAGAACTGTGTGTTGAGAAAGAAGAATGGAAATGTAGAGTATTGTGGGACGGGAAGAAAGGCTTTCCTTTCTTGACACAGACCCAGCAAGTACTGAGGAAAAACAATCTTGCATACCCAAATTATGTATTATATAACCACAGTGGTGTATCACAGAGGAAACCCAGTCATCTCCCACAGCACTCCACATACAGACTAGTCCCTCAGTCATGGTTTGCATGATGGACCTTTGGGGTACACTCAAGAGGAGGAAAAGCAAAGTTCCCAATGATAATACTGAGCTGCTTATATCACCTGACAATTTCTGGCAGAATTTTCCAGAAATCCAGATTATACTGTCCAGAATCAAACAGGAGACTACTGGGAGAACATTACTCCAATCTAGGTGCAGAATCCAGCATTTTGACATGTTAAATTTCATCCCATCAATCACAGACCAATGCTCCAATCTATCCAGATCCTTCTGAAAGACCTCTTGTCCCTCAAGAAAGTTAACAGCACCTCTTAGTTTGGTATCATCAGCAAGCTTGCTAGTCATAGAATCATAGAATTCTAGGTTGGAAGGGACCTTAAAGATCATCTAGTCCAGCCCTCACCCTAACCCTGACAAAAATCACTAAACCATATTCTTAAGGACTACGTCAACCCGTCTTTTGAACACCCCCAGGAATGGTGCCTCAACCACTTCCCTGGGCAGCCTATTCTAATGCCTGATAACCCTCTCCATGAAGAAATGTTTCCTAATATCTAATCTAAACCTCCTCTGGTGCAACTTGAGGCCATTGCCTGTCATCCTGTCTCCTGTGACTTGGGAGATGAGACTGACCCCCGCCTCTCTACAACCCCCCTTCAGGTAGTTATAAAGCATGATAAGGTCTCCCCTCAGCCATCTCTTCCTCAGATTAAACAACCCCAGCTCCCTCAGCCTTTCCCCATAAGACTTACTCTCCAGACCCCCTCTCACCAGCTTCGTTGCCCTTCTCTGGACCTGCTCCAGCACCTCAATGTCTTTTTTGTGGTAAGAGGCCCAAAATCGGACACAGTGCTTGGGGCGAGGCCTCACCAGTGCCGAGTACAGGGGGATGATCCCCTCTCGGGTCCTACTCACCACACTGTTCTTGATACAGGCCAGGATGCTGTTGGCCTTCTTGGCCACCTGGGCACAC
>JAOTQQ010000023.1:66534918-66554485 GCA_026546715.1 Gallinago undulata
TTGGCCTTCTTGGCCACCTGGGCACACTGCTGGCTCATGTTCAGCCGACAGTCAACCAACACCCCCAGGTTCTTTTCCGTCAGGCAGTTCTCCAGCCATTTTTCCCCAAGCCTGTAGCGCTGCCTGGGGTTGTTGTGACCTAAGTGCAGGACCTGGCACTTGGCCTTATTGAAACTCATCCTGTTGGTCTCAGCTCATCAATCCAGCCTGTCCAGATCCCTCTGTAAAGCTTCTCTACCCTCCAGCAGCTCGACACTGCCACCCAGCTTGGTGTCATCTGCAAACTTACTGAGGGTGCACTCGATCCCCTTGCCCAGATCATTGATAAAGATGTTAAAGAGAACGGGTCCCAGTACCGAGCCCTGTGGGACACCACTCATGGCCGGCCACCAACTGGATTTAACCCCATTAACCACCACTCTCTGGGCCCGGCCCTCCAGCCAATTTTTAACCCAGTGGAGAGTATTCCCATCTAAGCCATGGGCAGCCAGTTTCTCCAGGAGGATACTGTGGGACACTGTATCAAAGGCCTTGCTAAAGTCCAGGTAAACAACATCCACAGCCTTTCCTTCATCTGGCAAGTGGGTCACTTTGTCATAGAAGGAGATCAGGTTTGTCAAGCAGGACCTGCCCCTTGTGAACCCGTGCTAGTCATACATTCAGCTCCTGCATCCATTGTTGACAGATATACTAAGCAAAACTCACCCTAGAATTGAACCCTTACATGCATCACTGGTGTCACCAGCCAAATGGAACCCCGTTTAATACAACCCTTTGAGCCCTGGCATTCAGCCAGTTCTTCACCCAGTGCAATGTGAATCTTCTCATCCCACAGTTGGATAACTTGTCTAGAAGGATGCTGTGAGGGGCAGTATCAAAAGCCCTACTAAAATCCAGAAAAACTACATCTAATTCCTTCTCTTCATCACTAGGCAGGTGACCGTATCGTAGAAAGATCTCAAATTAGTGATACAGGAGTTTCCCTTTGTTGACTCTGCCTGATGATTGCATTATTCTTTAAATTACTTTCAGAAGTATGCAGTATAATCTTCTCCATAGTTTTTCCAAAGAATGAGGCTAACAGGTCTGCAGTCCCCTGGGTCTTCTCTCATGCCCTTTTTGTAGACTGGAATAACGCTGGCTAGATTCCAGTCATCAGGGCCCTTTCCCAGACTCCCAAGACCTTTGGTAGATGATCAAGAAGGGTCCTGCCATGGCATCCCCTAGCTCCTTTAGTACCCCGAGATGAATCCCATCAGGCTCCATGGACTTGTGAACATTCAGCTGATATACCCAGTCCCAGGAAGAAAATGTAGAGACAGGCTGGCTCAGGTGGCGCAAAGATGGATCCAGGGGGCTGAAAGCAACTCTTGGTACTTGCAGGGAGGTGGGTTGAGAAGAGTAAGCCAGCGATTCAAGGGGCATCAGCTGAACCAAGGAAAAGAGGTACAGACAGGACGTGAGGAAAAGGCTTTTCCCCTGGGGCCAGCAGGGGAGCAGTGCAAGCTGGCCAGGGAGACTGTGGTGGCTCCATTCTTCCTGGGGCCTACAGGAGAGGTGTCAGCTGCGACTTTTAGAAACTGAAGAACCCCACCAAGAACACTTTGCTAATTTGAATTATGCTATACTAAACTGAGATGCTGAAAGTATGTCTATTCATGTGGACGTAAAAGATAATTTAAAAAGACATGCTCATAACTTTATCTAATACACAAGTACACTTCCAGCTATATTCTACTTCTGAAGGTGCAGGAGAATACACTATTTTCTTCCACTAAAGAAGCTGGATAGCTCTCAAATTGGTATAATGAAACTTTTCAAACCAAGAAGTGCTCTTAGGCCTCAGTGGGAGTAAATACAGATGGGCAAATTACTTCTCAGATTCCATTTCACATTGCTAGGCTTTGTATTAGGTATTTACTCACACAGTTTTTGTTATAATGGAAGAATTTTACTCTGAAACTAAAGTTTTCATCTTTCCATAACATCAAGAAGAAAATAAAACCTGAACTTTGCTGTGACTACAGGAATATCATCATACACATCCATCGATATCTGTGCTTTTCTACACAGAAAATCACAGCTCAGGAAAAAATAAACTGAAGGGAAAATGAAGAACTCCAGCTGTACGGAAGAGAGCATATAAAGAACACTGATGACTTAGAGATATACTTAAGATAGAAGCAGCAGTGTATAACAAAATTCTTGTAACATGCATATTTAATTAACAAAATTATATTGTACCTCAATTGTGATAAACTAAGTGATTTATCTCTCTTGCTTAAGCACTATCGAGGACTTGTCTTTCCCATGGAAGAATTGTAGGTTCAGCTGTGAAACAATGCATACTTGGAAGATCTCCAAAAATGAGATTTCAAATCGTTAATACTGAAAAATGCATTAGTACCTCATGGTACATATTTTACATAGTCTTAAACAGCAACAGAAATATAAGCGTCACTCTTAATTCCAGTTTCAAGTTCTGTTGCGGATCATTCCGGAATACATGGCCAGATACCACACACAAGTTTGAGATTAGTTTTTCTGAATTCTCATTTGTGCTTCCTTTTTGACCTAAACTGTAAAAACTTTCTTTCAAATATCAGATTTATGGATTACTTTTGCAACAGTTTCTTACAGGTCAATTGAACTTTTAATTTTTACATAGATGTTATAAAAGTTTTTCTATAAATATATTGTCTCTTGTCAGACAATCAGTCAGACTGATGTGAGAGTATGACAAGTGTGGCTATTCCACTCCTTTAAGAAGTTGAAGAATAAACAAGGGCAAGCTCACAAACTCTTGGCAAGAATTCTCTCCAGCTTGAGTTAGAGCCATTTTGGTACTGAACACACCATGGACTTGCCTAGAGCCATCAATCCCCTCAGGAAATGCGAGTCTATGCACTTGTGGAAAAAACGGTGACATAAAAACATATACAACTCAAAGACCAATTTTCATTTGCCATCGTACACTTAACATGCCTCACTGGGTCAGGACACTACACAAGCTGGGGCTATAAACTGGCAATTGGAGAGGCAAAATCTGGTAAAGCTACTTACAGCATGAACATGAAATACTATGGCAGGGAATGGGTTTTATATTGAGACTATTTACAAATGTTTCTTCATTGTTCACTCTCAACATTACTGAAAGGATGTAATTATGGGAAAGTTACTTTTCAGCTTTGTAAAAAGAAGAGGAATCTGCATGAGTGGTTTTAAACTTACAAACGCTGTACACAAATGTTGATGCTTTTTGTTCTGTGGAAATCACGAGTCCTGGGATGAAAATCATAGCCTTTCTACTATTTATAGGAGTGCTTGAGGAACACTGCTTTGCTGATTGATGAGTAGAACATCAAAAGTTAACTCAATTGGAGTGGAGATGTGGTGGAATACTAGCAGGCAAAAAATGGCAGCTGAAATAATAAATTCATACAGTTCAGTGTTGGTTATGACTGTGGATAATTTATTCCAAAACTCTGGACCTCATAAATATTTTATTTTCACCAAGTTACCCTTCAGTAGCTCAGTTACTGGTGCTTGATAAAGAATTGGATGCCTTTGAGTAAAGCACAGTTTCTGATATACATCCAGTTTTGAATGGGAGAAATGAGAAATGGGACTCCAGTGTGTCTTGACTTTTCTTTTTTCGTACTTTTCCCATTGATCCAGCCTGTCTAGCTGTTAAAAATGTTTTTCCCCCCTTTTGAATTTTTCTGGCTCCAGTTTCTAGACATTGTTCCTATTTTTTTCTCTCCTAGATTAAAGAACGCTTTCTTGATGAGAAAATGGCTAGAGAGAACAATCTAGCAGAGCTGAACCTGAAAAGCACTTTCTCTATTATATTCACAGCATAGAAAGAATACATTTTGGAGAGGCAATAAAAATTTTTACATGAGCGGGGCAATTCCTTGGTGGAGACACTGCTTACAATATAAAGGTGCTGTTTGTATTCATGTTTGTCTGTAACCAAACAATAGAGAGTTTTAACTATCTTACTGAAGTATTCCCCAATTCTTTTCCAATTTCAATAAATTCATTGTAGTTTTTACTTTCCCTTTAAAAACTCTGGACCCCGTGTTTTATGGAGTAATTTCCTAATGCCACATACTGAATGAAATTACCTTGTGCTCCCACCTCCATTTTTATATAATAATGTCTTACTCAGTTATTTTTCCCCAATATCACATTCAGTGTTCATTCTTTTTCTTTACCTAATATCAAGAATTTCTTCTTTTCAATGTCACAGATACTAAGACGAAACTCCAATTTTTTTAAGATGTGGACTGAATATCTTATTTCTAGTACATACATTTGCTTTAAACTCTAGCAAGAAGTCTAATATTTGAAAGGAACTAGACCAGTAAGAGAGCAGGAGAACCCTCACTGTTCATTTGCCCCTGCAGTAATCTTTGTGTCATCTTGCAAATTAGTTTTGGTTTGACATTTCTTCCAGACCATTGATGAAAATTTTGAGTAGCATCAGACCTGATACTACAGATAGTGCATATAGAAACCAAATAGTCCCACTGCATGATAATGCTATATTGGTTTTTGTGATTTATCAACCTACTTCCACAACAGAAGATAGAGCTTTTGAAAAAAAAAAAATAAAATTTAAAATGTTACTTTCTAGGTAACCATGCTTGAATAAAATTTGATGTTATTATTATCAGAGCTTTAAAGGTGATTAATATATTGTCATCAGCATTTTTTATGCACAGCTGTAAAAGAATTAACAGGACATGTTATAAAAACATATTTAAATGTATAATTCAAATATCCTTGAACTTTTCCAGTAAAAACAGGATTGCAACCTCTTGGTTTCATAATTTCTCGATGAAACAACACTCTCCATTTATTGCTGAAGATACAAGTGAATTTCCTGAGTTAATCCTTTCCATGCTATTCTTCAGACCATGCTAGTTATCCAAGAGAAAACTATCTTAAAAAACATTGTGTTTTGAAATAAGTTATTTTTTCTATTCTTTCAACTGCACTAACTGTGGTTTACCACACCTTCCACCTGTAGAATTCACTACAGCAATAGAATTTCCTTCAAGTATTTATGAACTTGAAAAATTTGATATATGAGAGCAATCCTATTGAACTCAGTCTGAACGAACGTCATCCCATTCTAACAGGCAGCAGCATATCTGCAGGAATAAGCACTGATACAATGAAGAAAAATAGCTTCAGTCCCTTTGTATTCTCAAAGTTCTTATCCCGCAAAACATACCACTATGGATTGAACATTAAGCACATGTTTCAATCCCTTCAAAGTCATATAAGCATTTGGAATGTGCTTTGCTTAAGTGCTGCTTAAATCAGACTGACAGCAATTTGACTTAAGCATACGCTTAACTGCTTTGCTGGATTGGGATGGGATGGGATAACTAATGTGTTTGAGACTGGAAATGTGCTGTGTATGGAGTGAAGGCAATGTGATACTAACACAGAAAGTTTTTGCCTCGACTCCACCATCTGCTTCCATTTCTTCACCACCATTGTCAGTCAGGTTCCAGTTTACCACAGCACCTCGGCAAATGACTTGCCATAAAACAAGTGTAGGAGGGTCATAAGCTACACCCTGCTCTTTATTACTGCAGACTAACAGTGAATGCAGGTCTTAAATGAGTCCCAAAATCTGGGTCCTGAAAGAAGGACTCCATAGAGATATGTTCTTTAGGAAAGTACAGAAAACAGCTACCTTGGTGGTATTCTTACAGTGGGCGATTCCTTCTTCTCCCAGTTCCTGCCTTTGCCTTCTGCAGCTTGGACGGTGCGACATGCATTTCACGGTCAGTGCAGCCTAGGCTGCCCTTGAGCTTCACATTCCCCAACCAGCCCCTCCTTGTTGGTGAGAGTAAGGTCCAGCATAGCACCTCTCCTTGTTGGCTCCTTTCTGTTAGGACTTCTTTTCTTTCAGTATTTATAAAACTTAAACTAATTAATTGGCTACCCCAACTTTTGACGATCTAAGAGTCTTTCATAGCAAAATAGAAGGCAGAAGAGGGCTTTTAAGACTTTCAAACTCTATGCCACGTTAATAGAAAATGGCTTCAAGAACAGCTCTTCTCTACTTTTAGATCAACAGGGAACCCAGAAGCACTGGAATTCCCAGTTGTGCAGCAATTTGCCAGCAGGGTCTCTCTGAAGCAAAGAGCCCACAAGCATCTAGAATGCCTAACCCAAACACTGTGTATGTATTATGAGAGGTGTCCAGAGAACTGCACCATCAATGTTTTTGTGATCCCACACCTTGGCAGATTCACTTGGTAGGTTTCATTGGAACCCTCCTCATGCTTTGGAGGAAACTCACAAGTACCAAAAAGACTTCTATAGAACAGGTTTCTGACAATCTATGTATTTCAGGGGAAAATGTTGTAAGGCTTCCAGAAAGCTCTAATCCTTAGGAGAAAAACCTTTGCTACTCAGTTTCACAGTGGCAGCTGTCCAAGAATAAGATGTACATGTCTGCAATGGCTTGAGATACTGTCACTTAAGTATAGCAGTAATTCAAGGAATAAAACACTGACAATATGCAGCTCTGAATTACATCATCTTTAACCTACAACAAAACTGATTGCAGTGAGTAAAGGAGATATTGGTGCTACTTCTCACTCCTGCAGGAGAAGTCACTGTGGCCCTATCTGTCACCCCAAACGCTTGAACTCCTCTGCCTTCTCTGGAGGGAATTATGGCTACAGCCCTGCTGCCTGTACCAGCACCATAAATTCTGACAAGGTCATGCACATCAGTAAATACTGATTCTTGTAGGGAGGGAAGACAGAGAGTGCCTGAACTCATTTACTCCAAGAGGCGGTCTGCACAATAAAGAATTCAAGATAAAACACTCTCATGCAATACAACAAAACAGTAAAAACACTAACAAGGTAATTGTAACGGGCATTTGATAGTTTAATTTTAGCCTTCTGCTTTTTGTTGTCCATTTGCTCAGCACCACTGGCACTACTTCTGACCAGGAAATATACTTTGAATGGTATCGATGTTTTAAATGTAACCTTCACCATGTCTCCTGCAGGGATTAATATGAGCGTACCACAGAAAGATCACCAACAACCTTTGATCTCATGCTGGAAGCAGACACCTATATCAACTGGTGCTAGCGGGTGGACAAATACATTGCAAGGTCTACATGGTTTCAGGGTTGATAAAAGTTTATAGAGCCAGAGGTTGCCAGCAAATGCTTTACTACCATTGGAGAGTAGTAAATCAGATGAAAACATTTGTTTTTTGTTAACTACTGGAGAACTAGCCGAGAGCCTTGACTGCAGTGATAGCAAAGCCATCTCCTACCCCGATGCGGGATACTCCATTGTCCCTTTCCGTAATGAATTTAGCTGGGCATGGGCTCACCATGGAGATAGCCCTGCTAAAGGAGACAGCCACAGCTGGACAGCAAGGTAGGAGAGCCAGCAGGGTGCCATAGTCATGGCAGAAGCATACACATGAGGGCTGACACATGGAGACGCACCAGCTAGGCAGGCAGAGTGCTGTAGCACAGGGCTCAGGAGCAGAGTGGGAGACCAACAGCAACTTCAGTCAAATGAAAAAGGTGTATAAAACCTCTGATCTCAGTGTGGTTTCTAACCTTGATTCTCATTTGAAATCAATGACCTGATTTCAGATCAGGTCAGGTAGAAACCATCTTTGTGTCACTGTCCCAGGTGCCTCTGCCCTCCCAATGCTCCCAGTTGCCCCTGCACAGCCCCTCACAGATACACATGGCAAACACGGCTCCTGCTTGGGGATCCTCAGCAGCACCACCACCAGTCACGGGGAACAGCACCCCAAACAGCTGCACTCTTCAGCAGCTCGCTGCTTAATATCACTCAAAATGGAGCGCCTTTTTTCCTCCGTTTACCACCAGTTATTCAGCACTAAAAAGCTCACAAACTGTGCATCACCTTTCAGGACTTTTTCTGTTGACTGTGACTGACAGCAGTGTGAAGATTAGGCAGCCTTTTAATCTTTTACTAGCCATGATTACCATCAGTGGAGTAAAAGAGCAATTGCCTGGCAGTGCAACTCACAGACCAATAAAAGGTTCTCAGAGCAGAAAGCAGTCATACACTCAGTTAAGCTTCCAGCCTGTTCAAGTCCATGCTGCCTCTCTTTGAAAACTGCATAACTTAATGATAGTTTCTTGGAGGATTTTTCATGAACCTTTATGACAAAGACCCATATTTCTTGTTAATAACACTCTTCTACCAAAAAAAAAAAAAGTGAGAGAGAAAAAGGTTCAGCTCTTAATTTTTAAATTACAAACCTGAACATAATTCTGTTTATCTTAAACATTTCAATATCTTTTCCTATCTGGAAGACTTTAATTTGTATTTAAACAGATTATGAGATAATCTGAATGAAGAACAACTGATTTCCAGAAAACTGGAATATCTCACTAGTATTCAGCAGCTACCTGAAACACTTTCAGCATTAGGAATGCTCCCACAGAGACACTGATGCAGCTTTGAGAGTATATGAGCAGAGATTATTTTGATTGAAGAATTAAAAAAAAGAATTAATTTCCCCATTACATAGACAAGGGGAATACTAAGAGCACTGGTGTTACAGCTCTCCTCAGACTTAAATTAGGCATGCAACTTCAGACCATGTAATTTTGGTTAGCACCAACCCTTAGACCAGCTGCAACCCCACAGATTCCTCTGTAGATAAAGTCCTTGCAGGTGTACCCCACAGCTCTATATGGTCTTCACTACAAAAGTATCTATCACCTGTGTCTTCAGTGCTTTTGATAAGTAGTTACTGAACTAAAACATCCTGAGTGTGCTTTCACATGTTCATGTTCATCCTCTCTGATACAGCATGAACATTACTGTCAGGAGTAAAGAGGAAAAAATGTTTTGAGCAGATGTGTATAGGTACAAAAATCAGATTTATAAAGCTAACCTTGTTTGCTTACCTAACCTGTAAGCAAAAAGTAATCACTGAGTAGTAATGACATAGGTAATACTCAAGTAGGCAAAGTCTAAATTAAAGTTAGATATCTCATTGACATGCTCTGTCTTTCTCATTACGGGAGATCTTACTTGAGAAACTCAAAATACCTTTTGAAACAAACAGAGCTGATGCAATATGGCTCTGCAGTTTCTTTTTTTATATATTGATTTTGTTTAAGTATTCATTAGAAGCACCTTGCCCATTTAGATGGGCACTTGTCATACTATAAACCTAAACAACCACAACAAAACTGGCTTTCAAAAATCTCTAGTATTAAAAAAAATGGACCTCGTAATCTCAAAAGTAAATGTGACTGGCAACACCATTTTCACTTCAGCAGTCAAGAAACATTGGTAGTAAAGAATAAATATTTGAGCCACAGAGATCAGAGGTGAATGAACCACCTGATCTTATATGTGAAAATGTGACAGATCATTGTAGTAGAAAGGTCTTAAAATTAAATTCACTTATACATTGTCTCTTATTAAATCTGAATGATCGTTGTTCACACAGAGTTAAGAGGAAAGATCACATTGTGCCATTGGTGACATTTTTTCTGGGGTGCCTGACATGTGAAATAAAAGAGCCTGAAAGGAAAAAGAAAATACGCTAAATCATATAATATAATTTATGAGCTCAACACTGGAACTCGTCTGCTTTTTCAGACACTACTGACAAATCAAACTATTCTCATCAAATAAAAGCATAATGGGAAGTGCAAGACATTTGTTTCTTTTTGAAATCCCATCTTGAAATTGAATTGCTTAACCTTATGACTTTGTAAAGTTCTCCAAAGAGGCTGAGACATAAATGCATGAGTAAACGAACAGTGCACTTTTCAGTATGCAAATATTACAAACTGACTTGATACTTCTTCCTATCTCCTACAAAGAGCTCCAAAGCTGAACCATCACTAACACTGACACTCTTCTCATCTTTCACAACAAAGGAGAAAAAAAACACTCCACATTGCTCCTGCGTATGTGAGCACCAGCTTCCTTCTCTTCCACCTACAAATTACTTTTGAAGAGCATCTCACAGTGCTCCTCAGAGAACAAGATCAGTTAACAACTTTCACACTGAGCACATCTGGATAAACTCAGTGATTAGTGTATTTGAAAACTATAGCTTCATTTGCATAATGTAAGCTCCATGCACCACACAAATAGAACTTGCGGTACTTTGTGAATTCTCCAGCATTTTGGATGATTTAGCATAGTGACAACACACTGTCTAAATGCAGCAGTTTGATTTTCCTCAATTTATACACAGGTCTGGAGGACAACAGTAGCCACATCAGATACAATGTTAAAATGGCATTAACTGAAATAAATAAATATCTCCTTGACTTTTAGAATGTATAATAGTATCTACACACACTCAAAATCAGTGTAACCACATACAAGCACTCTTTGATTGATGAAAATACACAGACACATTGTTATATGATCTCAGCACCTTGGAGCTAGGAGAACAGAAGCTTTTGCTGTAACCAGAGTGTTTCCTTCTTTTATGCTACTTTGCATTTCCAAAATTCTTATAATATTGTATGCTCATGAAGGACATCTACTCAATCTTGGGGCATTGTCAGTCAAACTGGATGAATTAGGCAACTGAGGACGGACTGCCACATGCCATCCCAGGCCAATTTTACACTCCAATAGGCAGGTTACATCTTTTTCAGAGTTTTCCCATGGTGTGATTTTCAGCATAACCCTCTTACTTCTAATTTCCATCTGCTCAGATCAGCTGCTGCTATAAATGCAGGTCCACAGAGGAAGTCTCCAGTGCAAACGCCTATATGATTACCATTCCTGACAGTTAAATAAAAGGTCTATCTATCTCTATGATAAACCCACAACTGTAAAGGTAAGAGTCAAAAGAAAGGAAACATTAATCCAAGTTAAAAAAAAAATAAAAATCTAAAAGGATAACAAAAAAATTTATCAGCAAATTCATAATATGTTCTGTTTGATTAATTTCTATTTTTCATGGTATGCCTGCCCTGAAACTCACTTAGCAGGACTTCAACCTGCCTCTTCTCAGGGTGAACTTTTACAGATCCAGAGATTACCTTAGTAATAAATCCAAGGCAAAAAACTTCTTCCCTCACCAGCAATGGTGGTGGGCGAAAGCACGCTGCCAATAAGCTCAAGCTGAAAAGATGGTTAGTTGACCAGCTACCAATCAACATTGAAAGTAACCCTTTTCCAATGTCCAGCTATCTGTGTTGAACATACTGTACCAAAATAATTTCTAGGAAGTCTAATTAGAGACAAATATTTGTATTATGCATCAGAATACCTTTCCTGTAAAAAAAAAAAATTTTGGTGCGGACATACATTAAAATAAATACAAGATACTGCAAGTATGAAAAAAAACTCTGCAAAACATACCACTAAACACAACATTTGCAACTAGGAGATGAGAGAAAAGGCAACTAAAAGCAACTAGATGTTCTGGAGATTTTCCTAACAGACAGATTTAGGTCAAACACTTTCAAATGTGTGCACATTTGTTTATCCAGACTGCTGGACTCTCAGTATTCAAATCAAGCCAACTGCACAAACTTTGTAAACATGAAAGAGCTGTGGGTCAAACAAGAAAGGCATGCCCTTGGGACTTCTGGACAAAAGTGAAAAAAAAAAATCCTTTTCCCAGAAAGTTTATTCAAGCTTATTCTGGGACAGCCACTCTGATCCATAGCAACACCATCGTTCATGTACTTTACATTTCTATTGGGTGCACCTACATTCGCAGTTTATTTTGACTCAGAAGCATGCTTTACAAACAATCCCCAACCACCCCACTTTATACACTTTGGCTCACACCACAGAGTGGTCTTCAAGTGCAAGAACTAGGTATCTTTTGGATGAAACTAAACTGAAATATATCTTTTAGGAGTGTACCTACTAGCAAGGGAGCAAACTAGAGTTAAGGGAGACCCACTGTGCATGGCATTTCATCAGGATGTTGATTGGACTCCCTAGACCTACCCCTAATAATCTGTACTTTTTACTGTGTGGACAGGGCAATTCTTGGCATCAGTTCAGCAATGGTCAGTCCGTAAGTTGGGAGTGTAGCATCTGTCCAAAACCTAAGAAGGCAGAATATGTGTCCCTTTCTCCCTTGAAGCACTCCAGTACTGCTGATATATTATGATCACATTTCCAGGATTCATATGCACCACCTGCCTATACTGCACTAATGAGTTTCTGAATGAGACATGTTCTTCCTTATCTCCTCCATTTACTTCCAAAGCTCAGATCATGGCTTACACTGGGGTCTCTTAAGGAGCCTGTGTAGTCTGTATGAGTAGCTGATTTAGCGCATAATGAACATAACAGCTTTTGCTACAATCCTCAGAGCACACAACGAATGGCAGCTTTCACCTTTTTGATAATCTTTCTCCTGTCAAATTGGAGCAACATGACAAATTTTAATAAATCTGATTATAAATGGAAAGAGAATTCATTCTTCATACGTTAATTGGGAGAGAAAAGGACTACTACAGGCACCAAGAACAAGCAATCATCGACTACAATAATTTCCTGCTAAGGAGGTTGTACCGTCAAAGGGTTAAGAAAAAGCAGGTGTATACACTATCCCACCAGTAAATAGCATTAGCAAGAGGCTGGCGGAAACAAACTGTGATTTTTATTTTTATTTTTTTAATGGAGTGTTTGTTTTCCACTGCAATTAAACATTTATCATAAGTTTACTTATTTATCTGGGTTGGACTCATATACTTTGCTATCCCCAAGTGGGCAGCTGCAGCCAGGCAGTATCACTTAGAACTTCAATCCTGTAATAAGAGAACTTCTGGCAGGTTCACTTGTAATCATACAGAGATATTCTAAAACCTTAGTAATTTTAAGGCTAGTACTGGACAGGAGGGAAGCTAACATTTTTAGGGTGGTTTTTTTTTAAACGTCTTTCCTAGTGGGGCATGTGCCTACTCTATGTGCTCAGTCATGTGAAATAGTCACTGATCTGTTAACTGTAATCACTCCCTCAGACATTTAATCACAAAACTACAGAGCACTTCTAGTGCCTCTCTGGAAGATGAAGCTATTCTTTGCTTCACATATGATTGCACCTCCTTTTATACATACAGCTCAGTCATCAGAAAATATCAATTTTCCCCATGACTGTCTGAAAGTGCACCCAGCTTATCAGATAAATAACTCCTTTCCCTGTTTACCATTAACCTCCCAAACTAATGTGCATACGTACATCTTGGCTGTTACAGAGGGTACATCTCAGCATCACAGAACTGTTAACAGTATCTCCACAGTTTTATGACTCTTCTCAAAGATGAGAAACTGAGGCAAGTTTCCAAGCTTTTCTGCAACTGTCTCAGCTTTGCTGTAAAGAATTTCAGCCCTGAAGTCATCATTATTAAATTGCTCTCCCGAGTTGACTAAGAAACGGTAAACCTATATCTACCGATGCCTATTAGCAGGAGGAGGTAGAAGAGGAGAATGAACCTAACAGCAAGTAGTATGGTCTGATAAAAGTCTGATGTCTTCTAATTCTCAACATAGAAACTCCAGTCCCAAGAGCCCAAAGATAATGTATCTGTTATTTTACATATGACCTGCTGATCTCTTTGTTCCCTGGTGACACCAGAAAGCCATTTTAATATCCTACTCTGTAATCAGTTTGCCAGTAGCAAGTTGACCCACTGGCTCTGACCTTCCCCCCTGCCTTTCCCACATGCACATTTTCAAACATCTTCTCTACTGATGAGATCTTCTGAAAAAACTTTTTAGTATTTTTGTTTGTTTGTTTTATAACAGAACACTTTTTTGTGGAAGGTCATTCCTTCCCTCACATGCAAGCAGTTTCTTAAAGGTGTCTTTATATCTTTCAAATGGACACACAGATTTTTAATTTTCATGTTAGTTTTCTGTTGAGAAGTCTCTACACACTTCCTCCTTTATAAATCAACTAGGTGAAAAACGTCCCTGGGTCTCTGAAGGTGAGGTAAAAAAATTAATTCCTCCCAACTCTGATTAACTTGTTTTGCAAAGCAGTTTTAACAGATATCCCCTCTGGAAAAATTTCTTAATTGCTTCCTGAAGGCAGAATGCCCATGACTAGTTCTTGACATTATTAGGGAAATATTTCACTGTGATTTTTGGTGGTGTGCACAGACTGTATTACTTAGAGGGAAACAAATCTCAATGCACTTATTCATAATTTCCTGAATTTTAATAATTAAGATAGAAAGAAGCAGTCAACTGTCAATTAGCTTCATTTTCATGAGGTTCTTAAGTAATAAAAATGTGCACTCTGGCACACATGTCAAAAATCCCCCAACTATGCAAGCCTTCTATCCCCAGAAGATGAGAGATGTTATACTTCAGCAAATTCAAAGTTTTCGTACAAGCATGAGGAGATATACATCTGTATGTAAATAGAAATATATATTTGCATTGATATAAAGGGGGTGGTTTAAAGACAGTTTTAAAATTCTTAGGTGCAAGATATAAAAACACTACCCAGAATGTCACATATTGTGCAAAGAATATTTAGGCAAAAAAGGCCCCAGCAACCAATAGGAACTGTAAAATTCCACAAGATTTCTAAACGCAAAGAGGAAAACATCAATAACAAGATTTGTCTTTTATAAGACTCCCGCCTGGCCCACTTACTGTTCCTAACGAATGGCAAAGTCAACTCAAGGAAACAGACATCATCATGTTACTGTGACCTACTGAGTATATTACTTCTGCAGGTAGGAGCTAAATGGCAAAACTCCACACTTCACTGATCAGCTTCACAAGTAAGAATTAACTGCACTGGAATTTACAGTAATTTTTTTTTCTTTCTGCTTTAGAAACAACCTATAAATTTTTTCCATCCATAGAAAAAAAAAAGAAAAAAATAATGGGAGAAAAACAGAAGTCCTGCAATAAAAGGTAAAACAAAGTACAACAAAAAAAGATCTTGGGATATATAATGTCAACAGCAGCTCCAGTTATGAAACATAATCTTTTTAGACAGTGCCTAGATAGAAGGACATACTATGGTTTAGTGGTTCATTAAGCTGTGAGGAACTTAATCCACTGGGTATAACCACTGGGATGTAGTCTACTCTCCATGTATATGTCACATGCAGCAAACGACTGCAGTAATGATGAATTACCTTGTATTGCACCTATATGATTTAAAACAAGCATTTAAAGCAATGAAGATAAGTATTCTGATCTCCCTCACACTCACGACAGGCTACCTATGCAGATTACAAGATGCTGTCTCTCCATGAAAAACACAGATCTGTGAAGATATATCCGGTGAATCTGGTGTAAAGATGTAACTGGAACATCAGGGGAAGATAGCTCATAATTTATTATTTATCAAAACACAAAGTGTATGCGTACTCAGTACCCCTCTTCTGCTCTGGTCCTTAACACTTGATAAAGCGTTTTTATCTTCACTCTGCCTACTTTCATGTTTCACCTCCTGTTGTCAGATGAAAACTACAGCAGAAAAGAAGTGGATGGACTATGTTGGACACAAAGCAGAAAGAGTCACCACACAAGAGGAAAAATCACATCTTTATGAGAACTGTCGATAATGACAAAGATAGATTGTACAGAAAGCTGATTCAATTGGGCTCAAGTGTCTTGTTCACTGAGAGAAGAGGATTTCAACTCCCAGGATTTAGCTTTCTGCAGAACTTTTGTAGACAGATTTTACAGAAATATTTTATTTTTGGTTGGCCAACCACACTGTACCCAGCAGCTTCATAGTCACAAATGCTGATCTGCAGTCAGAGTGTGGGTTCAGTTTGGGGTTAGTTTCTCACTATCTTACTCCATTTTTAATTGGCAATAAATTAAATCTTCCCCAAGTCCAGTCTCTTTTGCCCATGACAGTACTTGCTGAACAATCTCCTTGTCCTTGTCTCAACCCATGAGCTTTTAATCTTATTTTCTGTTCTTATGCCTGTTCTGCTGAGGAGGGGGAGTGAGAGAGTAGCTGGGTGGGCACCTGGCTAAACCACTACACATTTTTACCTAAGCTTCTGAGGGGGTCACAGAACAGTAACATTCATATTGAGAGTGACTACACTGTGTCATGTCTGTTGCAGATGGGGCTCGGTGCAATAATAATCCTTCTTGCAGTAGCCAAGCTAATACGACGAACGGACCATAACTGCAAAGTAGCAATTGTGTATGTATTTTTTTTCCAGGAGGCAAATTAAGAGATACCTCCTTTCAACCCTTTTGCTAACAAATAAAACAGGGAGGTGGTATCAATTGCCACAGATCAAGGATACTTAATATTCTTACTTCTATAAATTAGCACTCATCAATGTTCCCTCTCCTTGCTTTTCATTTATTCCAGAGGGGTTTCCATAGCAACTAGGTCATGTGCCCAGTTTAATCTCAAAGATGCAACATTACAGTGGATTCTTGCTGAAAGCAAAACAAACAAACAAGGGCACTTTTTATTTGTAACCTATTAGACACAATGATAATGGTGCTCTACAAAAGGAGCTCTAGCAGTGAGATGTGTGAAAGTGCACCATTTTTCTCAGGTGGGGAACAAGTGGTTATGGACACCAACATGAAGGTATGGAGGCAACTATCTTCTAGAATTTTTCCAACATAAGAAGCAGGACCACTCCAGACACAACCACGTTTCTGGAGGTGAACAAGTGACCTGTTGTCACCAATCGTCCATAATCCGTTCCAACCAGGCACTGCTCTCTTGTCACTGCTCCTCAATTTTTGAGAATTGGGCTGATAAGATTGGAGAGAGAACCTTAGCAGCTTGAGCAAAGCAGGTATTATTTATATTTCAGCATTGTGTTCCTATCCAAAACATTTACAGATGTAGAGGATAAACAAGGTGAAAGGAGCCACACAGTATTCACTTTTAAACACAAGTTTAGGCTACAAGAGACAGCTGGTTTTATGGGATTCCTGGTCATAAAAGTTAATATCTGAATACAAACCAAGTAGTTTCTAACATGAATTTTATATGCCAAAGGAAAGAATGAGCAACTTGGTTGAAATCAGTGCACATTCTCCTATGCTGCCCCTGTGCAAAGTAGTAACTACCAGAATTCAGAAAATCGTCACCTTATTGTCCTAAGCAGCCCTGCATCCACCATATGAGTACCCTGATCTGCCAGAGCACTGCCTCCTAACACTAGCTAGGCAAGAGACAAAGCAAGAGCTCCTTTTTTTTCTGCAGAATCCCCTCTCATTCTATGAAGAACCCCATGTTTTGCTTGCTCACTTTTTCACCAGTTATGACCCATCCAAAAATAGCACTTTCTTTAGGTAAAGTACAGAGTTTAACAATAAGGACAAGGTCCTGGAATTGATTCCAAGGAATGGGTGTCATGAAAGTAATAAAACAGCTTAACATATTCATAGGTAAATGCATAATTGGACTGGGTGGAGTTTTTGCCTCGTTTTACAGAGTTTTATGCTTCTTGGTGGGACAAAGTGCAGTAACCAAAGCTCCCGGTTAAATCACCCATTTCAAAAAAATATTCCAATAAAATGCGAATTCTTGTACCAGGACTTCCCTACAAAAAATCTGCAGGACTGAATGTATCATAGAACATTAGTAGCAGTCTAAAACACTGTGCAATCATGACTCTGTGGGAGCCTGAACTAATTAAATATGACATCATTCCAGTGCTAATTAAAATGAAACATTAAACTCATCTTTCATGTAAGAGAATGAGAAAGTGAATTGAGTTTAATGAAGAGGAAGAATTCTAAGAAATGAAAACATCTACAGAATTGGTATATTCTCTGTTAAGAACATTTAGTGAAACAGCCCACTCCTAGTATATGTTCTCATTTTAATGTTTGATACCTAATACTGCACTGCATATTGGCCTTTGGGAAATCCAGTTCCAATTTTCTGAACATCATGTTCAGCATCAAGTAGGAAAAAGTTGTAAAACTATAAAATGGTATTTAACCCCATAAACGCTAACTACGAATCCTTCATAATCTTTTTCAGCTACCCAAATCACATCATGGCCCAGATCTCAGGCTTCATTCTTTTTAAGAAGTACTTTTTATGCATTCTGTTTGAAATTAATTCTTACGTGACCGGTAAACCAAATGCCAGCTTTGACTGTATTTTCAAGTTTTTCTTGCCTTTTCTCTCTCATCAAGGTATCTCATTGGCTTTTTAATGAAGAATAGCAAAAAAACCAAAGCAAAACATCAATATAATCTCACTCCACTCATTTCCTTTGTCTTCCTTCCCCCTCTTTTTTGTTCCTTATCCCTTGCCACCCATGAAGACCTGAACATCTCTTGTCTTTCAACTCTTCTCACCTGGCTCTATTTTTCCCTCGTATTGTATCCCTCACACTCCTTTTCCATCTCCCGTTACCCTTTCATTTACAGCATAAACATAAGCATACTCCATTCATCAATAAAAAATTGATTCCTGGTCATATTTACTAGACTTCAGTCATCATTGCAATGAATGTGCCACCATCAGTAGATGCCTTCAGTTCCTCCACAGTATTTCACTTATCACACGTGTTTTCCCCCCCATGTTAAAATCTATGTGTCTTGAATAGTGCCACACAGGAACAACCTGGCCTGCTAAATGAAAAAAAACATATTCAGCCCACAGCTTCATTCCTTGATATCCCACCCTGTGATTGACGTGGCCCTACCTGGTACCCCCTGGCTGGAGCGCAGCTAATTGCATCAGTCAGATGAGAGAACACACACAGTCAAGCCACCTCTTCCCAGTTGTATTTCTAGGATAATCCTTTACTTGAGTCACACGAGAAGGGCATATCCAGACTGAATGGAGGACATGAATATACATATATATATATAATTTTTCATTAAGAGATCAGTAAACTTCATATGGAATTAAAGGAGAAGTGAATGGAAACTAGAAGAAATGTCAAGTTAAGTAAAAGAATTGTGACAGATAACAATTCCCTTAAAAATAGATGGATAATTCATGTGAACATTTTAACAGCATAAAGGAACATGCCAGAGATATTGTCTTCTTTAAACTACTGAAGTTTCTCGACTGATTTTGTAGACAGCAGTAGCTCTTTCTGCAGCTGTTTACTATTGCCACTTAAAAGGAAGTGGAAGTGGCTAAAAAGAATGGAAGGGTTGAGAAAGGGAAGATGTACAAATTGGGCAAAAAATAACAGACACGATGAAAAAGCAGCATGATGTGAATAAAATATAGCTTAATTTTAAAAGGGTTAAAACTTCTATTAAAAGTTCATTTAAAAATGTATTCTCATCTTGTTTCCTCTGTAACCATAAGCAGATGTTAATGTGCAGCTGTCAGTGATTTCAATTAATTTGTTCATTCTTACCTTCCCTTGATGAAGAGGTGTTGTTGCTGTGAGAGACAGAAGCTCAAGAGTAAAGCAACAAGCGCAAAGCCATCATTGCCTAAGGCCACATCTTTTTAGCACAGTACTTCTGTATTTATTGACTTTCCTCAGCAAATTTTTGTCAATGTAAAGCAATGGAGACATTCAAGGTGAGGCTCGATGAGGCCCTGGGCAACCTGGTCTAGTTGGGGGTGTCCCTGTGACTGCAGG
>JAOTQQ010000023.1:66554768-66580474 GCA_026546715.1 Gallinago undulata
CTGTGACTGCAGGGGGGTCGGACTAGATGGCCTTTGGAGGTCCCTTCCGGCCCAGATGATTCTATGATTCTATGAAAAACTGATTAGTCCATGACATAAAAATGCTTAGGCAAGCTATAAAGTTGGAAACAGGGGACAACCCTGAATTTGGGCATTTTTCCTGAGAAAATACAGAAAATGTCCCAGGAGATATTGAAGGCAAGACTGAGCTGGTATGCATGACAGAGAGGGGCATCTATGAGTAAACCAGATGTACACATCTTTTGAACCAAAACCCAAGCATCTCATGTTTAACTAGGAACTTAAGACCATGCTGTAAAAAAGTCATGCTCTGTCCTTCACAAGTAGGATTGTTTAACTATTTCTCATCCAAAAAATTACACAAACTTTATGTCTCCTTTTTGGAAACAAGACTGATAAATTAGGTTCCTGTACGCTCTTACAAACAATTTTGTTTGTTCATCAGGGTGTACACAAATACTCTTCTTTAAAGGTGTGATATTCTCTTTTCTGTATGCAGATATTAAAGATTGATAGCAGTGAAACAGGAATGAATTGTGGGACACAAAGGAATGTAAAGTACCATAAGGGTACAGACTGGATACTGGAAACATTACATTAAACAGAAGAGGACCTGGAGGCAGTTGGAAGTTGCTCCTGTGGTTAAGAAGCTAGGGCACAAGTCCTGCTTTCTTTGCACATGATAGGCATAGTTCAGTAGTTCATAGTTTTGTAGCTGCTGAACTTCAACAGGTCTCATCTACTTTCAAAACCTTTACTCTGCGTAGCAAAACAAATATGTTTCCTGCTTCGGTCAGTAAAAACACATGAGTTTCACCACACAGCAATCCTTCTGTACTCGTGGGGAAAAAAAAAGCAGGCTTTATCCCTCAGAAGTGATTCCGTTCTGTACCAGATGAAGTTTGTGGTAGCTTTCTGTGGATGCCATTTCCTTCACAAATGAAAATGATTATTGATTTGTTTTCTAGCAGGGATTGGTTTACATTTACCCTCCTGAGTATCAACTGGTGATGTTTCCTTTTTCCTAACATTTGCCACTTCAGCTGATCTGTGACCACAGCAAGCTTTTGAGAGGGGAGCGTGCTTACAGGCTACAGAACAGCCCATAAGCTTTCCCATTAATTTCTATTTCCTTTCTGACATTTGAATATGAAAGTCACTCCTGTCAAAGTGTCAAAAGATGTCACATAAGTGTTCTAGAGCTGTATTCAGATCACCGGCAAAGCACTAATGGCATTAGAAATGTATGTCACCAGCTAGGAATAAGATACAAGAAAACTGATCTGCCCTATGAGCTTGGCCACCTCTAGGTATGATTTGTTGTGTTGGCACACCAGATTAAAAACGTTTCATTCAACCAAAGACCAAAATCATCTGTTTTGATTACCAGTCAATTAAGTTTGTCCTTCAGTTCAAATAAAATAAGTGTCTGCTGATACACATAAGAATTCCAATTATTCTCACAGAATATGGGATATTTCATTAGTTTGATGCACTTTGTGAAAAGCATTTTGTAAATGGCATACAACAATTTAAAAATAATATTAAGATGAAAAGTGATCTAGGCCTCAAGAAATGTTGTTGTGGTCCCTTGCGCATTTGTATTAAGCCATAGTCTTTGAATATGCAATTATATCCTATTTTTCTTCATATAATCACTACCTAATTCTGTACACAGAATTACACTACCTAATTCTGTACATAGAATTAAGGGCTCGATGGATAACTATTAACAATATATGTTTTGCAACTTTGGAATGCCTTAATTTTACACCTACATAAAATTCTTATAAACCTTTAAAAATTAGATAAACAACAATATTGTTTGTTTTGATTGAAAGACTTGCCACGATGCTGCGGTTGTATGACAGAGGTCAGGCAACCTTCGTGGCTCCAACAGGTTTTGCACAATGTTATGAACAATCACTGTTGAACTAATTTATATGGACATAAGTTTCTGCTAAAAAATAGGGGGGAGAATCCCAACCAGTGTACAAAAGAGCAGAATTCCTTTTCTCCTGATGAATACAAGCATCATGTTATTATGAAACCAGCTGAGGTGAGTGGCAGAGTTACTTAACTCCACTCAACCATGTGGATGAAGATTTAGTTATAACAGAAAGTTTCTCAGGAGCCTTTCCTTTTGTTGGTCTACAAACAAAATTATTATTTTTCTCCTTTATTTATGATTTAAACATGGTTTTTTAAGAAGTTCAGGGTTTGTTTTGAATCAGATTTCAGTGTAAACAGGTTTCCCCATCTTAATATGACACAGAGATCTGGCGCAGGTAGTTATCAACACTGGGAGTCATGGAAAAAGCAGTTCTTATAAGAGGTTTTCAGAACCACAGAAGCTCAGTACAGAAGCAGAAATTTCTCGAATCCTGAGATCTAGAATGTAACACCTAAAACAAGTGAAAAATGTCACTTTGTCAAAACTGAGGCAAGCCCGTAACTGTCCAAGTTAGCGCAGTTTCCTTGGACATTGTTTTAGAGGAGAAAGGGTCTCTCCACCACCTTACTCTCTGGGTTCTTTTTGGCAGCTGGTCCTTCATATATGGTTTCTGTACTTCTTTACACAGAAAACTTCCTTTCACAGAAGGTTTGCTTTCATTTCCTATCAGGGAAATTAGATAACCTCCATCCCAAATTCTAAGTGAACTGACATAAGAAATTAATAGACCTGAACGTGTGTTGTATGATTGGAAAATACCAACCCTACTAATAGAAGAAGGGAAGGACATGGGAAGTGCTCATTAATGTAACCTCATTAAGGGCATTACTTTTTAATTTCTAAGTCAGTTAACACAAAGAACAAGAAGCAAAATATAAGACAATATATGTTTGCCTAAGTTAGAGCATGCCACATCAGCCTGATGTCTTTATTGGGGTAGATGAAGTTCAGAAAGAGTGCATAAACTGGATTCTATTAAGCTATTTAGCTAAGGGCTTATTTGAGAAATTATTTAATTGAACAGCAGTGGAATCTGCACAAGTGCTGTAAAGTGGGTAATAGACTAATGGATGGGAAGATTGGTCTTCTAAGAAGTTAAAGCCTTAGAAATGAAGCAGAAAGGTAACTCATGGAATTCTCAGGTGTCACTGATGGAACCAATTTCATTTTCTATTTTTGTGGGTTAGGACAAAAAGTAGAAGGTGTTGCTGGTGGAGGAAAGCTAACAGATCCAATCAATGGAAAGGATTGGTTTGTTGGACAGGAAGAAATGAGCTACATTTGGGCCCAGGCTGAAGTATTGCAAATACTAAAATGCATTAACACAAAATACAGGTCGTGTACTTCAGGAGAAGAATTTCTGCTAGAAAGTACAAATTTATCAGCAGTAAATGACCAAGAAAGGCAAAGACTACTGCATTGGCTAAGCTAATTGGAAGATAAATATAAGTGAAACTACAAGACACTTTTGATAAGGTAACATTTCTCATGGAACAGAATTCTGTTTCCTATAAACTCAAATAACAGTGTGAAATTTAACTGGAGAGCCAGGACTTTAGATGAAATATTGTGCTCTTGACAGACAGGCTATGCACAGTCTGAGAAATACTGTTTTGATGTATCCCATTATGACAAGGTTCCAGTGTGATCCTTGATAGGATTTCAGTTTGGTTGTTTGTTTGTATGGGTTTTTTTTGTTTTTGTATTTTATTTATTTGTTTTTGCTTTTGCAAAGATACCTGACTTACAATTTCATAGTCAGGCAATCACAAAGAAATCATGAGGTACAAGACAATTATTTAAAAAAAATAAAAAAAAATCTTTACGGCTAGATGCAGTCTTCTGAAGTAAATGGAATGATTCACATTAACTTCACTGTGCTTTAGTTACAAAATAGAAAATGTAAAGGTCATTTTAATACATATTTCGTGCCTATAATCAGGTGGTTTGATGGAAATTTAAGAGAGAAAAAGCAAGGAGGGATAAAGACAGTATTTAGGTAGCTGTAATGTAGGCATCCTGATAATCTAACCATGCAGTAAATTAGAGTCAGACACACCATTCAATGCTAGTCCAAGAGATTACTCATTCTCTGGGTAAAATTCATTAACCTTTAAGTACCACTTAACTGAATTCTTCTTTACAAGTGTCTACCTCATTGTGACAGCTTTAAACTGTTTACAGCCCTAAAAGAGAGAGACCACGCAAGCTGATGACGTGTATGCTGCATATTTTTAACTTGCAAATTTTGACAACAAAATAAAAATGAAAGTGGAGGTCATTATAAGATTTTGTTGTATTCTTGTTATAATTTACTACTCTGCTACAGTGCTTTTGCAAGCAAAAACACTGCTTGCCATAGATATCAATTAATATAGCTCTGTTTTATAGAGAAAATACTTTTTTTATTTCTTACAGTTAATTTTTTATAAGAATATGGATAACCCAAGAAATCCAGTTTGGTAAAATTATATTTGAGAATTCTGAAAATCCTGCTTAGTTAAAAAAAAAAAAGATTATGTTGGAGGTCAGAAGCATGGTTTGGCTTTCAGAGAGGAAAACCTGGCTTAGAGCAGATGCTCCTTTTACTCTGAATGGAAGAAATAATGAAGATTCAGAAAGAAAAGTGGCTGAAGCTGAAAAGCTGAAGACAAGAGGAGGCCAGTCAAAACAAACTGCAGAACAGAGCAAACACAAAGATTAAGACAACATCTACCATATTCCTAGGGTCTCCTTCTGAAGAGGACTGCAGCAGCCCCAGTTTGGAATGGCAAAACATACTGAAGAGTTGGAGCCCTAAATAATTTCCAGATTTATCAGGAAACAAGGGAAATCAGGACAGTCACGTTTCCTTGTAATTTGATAAAAGATAGCTATACTATTGGAACACTGCACTATAAGGACACTTCTGTGTCATTGAAACAACCTGAGAAAAGTATTTTAGGAAGCAGAGACAAGCAACATGCAAATTGTTTGCAGGAGATTACCTGTACTTTTGTAATTTTCAAAGTACATCTCTGATTAGAATAAATAAGGATTTTATTGAAAAGATGAACAAATATACAAATTAACATAAACCAAGCTGCTACATACATTCTGGTAGCTAATTAAAGAAAGGACTTTTTTTATTATTTTTCATAGCAGAAAACAAGGTCATAAATAGAGATGTGATGAGTATGTCCAAATCATTAAAGCACTGGACATTAACAGCAGATAATCAAACTAATCATATTGAACTATGGATAAGAAAATTACTTTGCCAACTTAAATCATGAAAATTTAGAGTCATCAGATTTTTCCTGTTTGAGATACTTTGCCAATGTGTAAAAAAAGAAAAAAAGATAGTGTTTTTTCTTTCTACTGAAGGACAAAAAGATCTGTAGGATGTGCATGTCTGTGGGACAGTCTACTTTGATCTTAGATTCTTGTGAGAATAAGTTGTCCAAACATGCAGTCATTGTGTCTTGGCTCTCCTTCAGAAAGTCTAGTAATGCTTACAAAAAAATCTGATTTATCATGTTCTCTTCCAGTTTCCTATTGTACAATTTATTTTGTTTCATCCCTTCTTATAGTAGTTCATAGTCTTTCTTAAGACTTTGCACAAAGGTGGAACAGGTAAAACTTACACACCGGCAGCTTCTGAACAGCACCACTTTTAACTGTGAAGAACCTACAGACTATTAGGTCTCTATTAGGAGGGGTGTGTAAGTGTGACCAGCAGATCAAGGGAGGTTATCCTCCCTCTCTACTCTGCCAAGGTGATGCCCCATCTGGAATACTGGGTCCAGTTCTGGGCTCCCCAGTTCAAGAAGGATGGCGAACTGCTGGAGAGGGTACAGCAGAGGACTACAAAGATGATTAGGGGCCTGGAGCATCTCTCTTATGAGAAAAGGCCGAGGGATTTGGGTGTTTTTAGTCTGGAGCAGAGAAGACAGAGGGAAGATCTGATCAATGCTTATAAATACTTTAAGGGTAGGTGTCAAGAGGACGGGGCTTTTTTCAGTGGTACCCAGCGACAGGACAAGAGGGAAAAGGCACAAGCTTGAGTATAAGAAGCTCCACCTAAACATGAGGAGGAACTTCTTTACTGTGAGGGTGGCAGAGCACTGGAACAGGCTTCCCAGAGAGGTGGTGGAGTCTCCATCTCTGGAGACACTGAAAACGCAGCTGGACACGTTCCTGTGCAGCCTGCTCTAGGTGGACCTGCTTTGGCAGGGGCGTTGGACTAGATGATCCCCAGAGGTCCCTTCTAAATCTGTATCATTCTGTGATTCTGATTCTGTCATTCTTCTGGCCATTACTGACTCCAAGCTAAACACATTGCAGCTAGAAAACATGACAGAAAATTTGGGAGAAAGAAAATAGGGGAGGAAGCATAGTTGAGTTCCACAGTGTCTGATGATCTCCTACCATCTATTATGGCAATTAAAAGAACAGGATTAAACAGACCTACCTCAAAGATTTTCCTAATAGCTACGAGGAATCGGCCTCCTCATCCCACAGAGATACAGTTCTGTTGGGGAACAGCAGACCCACTAAGCAGACATCTTTATGCTTTACCACTGACAACAGGAGCAGTATGGAGCAGTCATGTCAGGCAATAATATTAGATGTTCAACCAGTTCTTGGACTTTGCACCTGATTCTGGTAGGAAAACCTTTCAAAAGGCTGTTTGTTAGTAGCACTGTATTTCGTGTGCATCACAGAAATTGAACGCTCACTGTGAAGGATTTTCACACTTCCAGTAGATTATATGATACCTTGGGTGCTGTGGCAATTGCCATCAGATTTGCCTTGCAGGATCTTAAACTGTGTTTTGGCAAGATGTAGCAGGACAAAGTTTGTGACAATTTAATGAAATGCCTTTTGGCTTCTGCACAAGGCAGAAAAGAAGCAAAGGCACACCAGTTCGGACTTGCGAGCTCCTGCCTAAGTTAGTGTTGCAAGGACATTAAGTACACAAGATATGCCTACAGTATCAGGATGTCCAATTTTAAAGAAACCATTCCTCACAAAAATAACCAACCCCTACCCAGTGTCCTCCATCCTGTCATCACTGGGAGTCCATGTGCAACGCTGGATTCCCAGCCCTGTGTACAGCCCAGCCTTGCACTACAGACCACTTGCTGGCGCCTACCTATTTTCCATAGACCCCAAAAAGTGTGAGATTCAAGAAGCATAACACCAGCTCTTCACCAGATTACCTTGCAAGTACATCATTTGCTGTGGAACGGGTGATTAGTCACGCACACGCAGAGAACACACATGCCCTATGTCCAGGCAGATCTGAACTCTCTGGGAGTAAGTCTCCCACGCACAACTGTGCCCTGAGCTGCTCCACTGTAAGTGTGCCAGGTTACCTCAGGCCATCACTAGCAGCAGTTCTGCTGAGAAAGGGAGAGAAAACAACAAATATTTGGGCACTTTGCCCTGTGCCAGTGGCTCCTGAAGGCAGGTGAAACATCAACAATACCCAAGGTGAAACATCAGCAATATCCAACCTCAGTATTAATAGGAAGGAGGAAAGGAATAATTTAGCCAAAGTACAGAAACTTTATGATTACTTTATCCATAGAGGAGATTACCTTATCCAAGGATCCAACTTGGTAAAGTTGGAAAGAAAAGAACACTGTCAGAAAGTAAAAAATCATCCACAAAGTAGATTTTTCATTATAGCACAGCAATAGAGTGGAAAAGGTTGACAGTTAGTTTGCTGTTATTTATGCCTAATGCACAAAAAAAAAAAAGTGAGTTTTGATGCAACCACCTTACAGTGCAAAGGGGTCATAAAAGTAGGTTTCAGAGTCCTGTTTTTCTGTGACTAGAGAGAGCACGTCACCCAGGACCATGATCCACACCAGGAAGGAAGTACATTGTAAAGTGGTACTCCCTTGCTGTACGAGTCAGAATTTGCTTTACATAAATTATTGCAGCTCTTAGTGAGCCAAAGCTCAGTCAGGTGAAAGGAACTGATAGCTGCATATGCTTTACCTAAATGGCTATACCTCTTAGCAAGCAAAGTCCCTGCCAGGTGAAAGGAACAGATAGGGGCAATACCAATAAAACTTTCCTAGCAGTCTTTTATTTTTACTCTATAAAATAGTTTTTCTAAAATGTGCAAGATAAACAAAAATCCTGGATTGCTTGCTGTAGTAACTGGGTTTATTTCCTATGTTTAGGACAAGCAGAATAATTCATTCATAGCTTTACTTTTTGTGGATGAGCCAGCTCTTCTGTACTTGAGCCAATAAAAATGTTGCTCACATCTCCAAGAACAGCAGCAAATGTAATATGAAGAACCATCCAAGACAAGTACCTACTAAAAGTAGGTTGCTCTCTTGGAAATTGTATTCAACGGTGATTTGAATGTCAAGTTAATAAAGATATACAAATTCATATCTGCATTTTAACTGACAGCCTCAGCATTTTTCCATATTTAAACCACAATGGATTATGCTTGTATGTTTTCTGGAAGATGTATGTATAGTCACAAGGAAAGTTTCTGGGACAGATATTATGAAAAAGTGCTTACTGATTAGTTTATGAATCGGATACATATTTCATATTTTATAATCACGAAGTATACCACAGCATTTGGAAATCATCTGCCAACACAAAACAATGACAAAATAAATTTAATCCCTTTTGCTGTTATTTTTTCTTCCAGCTGCACCAACTCCAAATAGCCACGAAGGAAAGATCCCCATTAGCTGCTAAGTCAGTGTGGCTTTGAAAACAATTTCCTAAACCTTCTGTGTTTGCTTTCAAGAGGTTGATGAAAGATGTATTACATTATCTATCTCATCACTAGCTCCGGTTCCAACTCTTGCAGTTATAGAACTGGCAGATTGAAGAGCTTCTGGAGGGGAGATCAGCACCCTGAAAAGCCCTAGAACAATTACTTGTTAAAGAAACATACTGGCACATTAAGGCTATATTCAATATTCATAAAAAGGTGGGGGAGATCTTAACTGCAATATTTTCCCACTAATGTCTCTTATTGTTTCTTTAAGATATTACATATGACTGCTTCAGCTACCATTTTGAAGTTCACCTCTTTCCTCTCTGACAACTCTTCAGCTTGTAAAAAAGCTGTTAGAAACAGACACAACTAGATCTAAACATCATAAATTCCATAGGGGATCTTCTGAAGTCCCGTAAAATACAACTATAATTTTTGCAGCTAATGGTTTCAGAAGTTTTGAAATATGGCTTCAGCTGTTGCCCAGAGCATCATCTCTCTCCCTTTCTCCTGCATTAAGAAATCTGAATTATATGAACTATGTTACAGGAACATGGAGCACCTTAGCTTTCTGCTGCAAAAAACTGCACTCTTCTGCTGACTAAGCATGAACCCTAGATTATATCGCCATTGTGCAACTGTTCAAAAAATTGTATTTCCCTCTTGTGGATTTGAAACATGCTTTGTTCCATCAGAATGGAGTCAAGTTCCTTCCCTCTCCTGTTTTCAAAATGTATCAAATGTATCAAAGCTGAAACAAAATATTTCAGTGAAGTAAAACTGAAATGACACAGTGATAACTTGTAGAAAATGTTGACAAAATTGTTATTTTCCTGAGAAATGTTCTTATCTTATCACATAAATATTTTGTATTGTTCATTTGGACCACATCATTCCATTCATCAAAACTATTTTGATAACTATTTTAATTTACTGAAGCATCTCATAATGAAAGCCTGTGCTACAATGTGTATTATGTTGTGATTCAGGGTACCTGATTTTATCTCTTGTCAGCACTGTAGGTCTTGAAGTTTCTACATTGGAGTGCTCTTTATCTGCACATCTTTCATTTCTCCCTTTGTATCCATAGGTACAAAATAAGAAAGAGATACTATCAACATTGTCCTACTTGTAATTATGTACCAGAAACACAAAACTGTTTTTCATTATTCATACTTGTGAATCCTACAAGAAAATGTAAAGTTTTCTGTTGTGTCTATATTATTCTTATCCCTAATTTTCAGAGTTAACTCTCCCCGTTTAAAATAGTGACCAGGCAAAAAGGGATTCATTGTGCTTTGTAACTGGGGACAGCTTTCTACTGCCTGTAATGTCACATTAGGGGAATTCAGTCAATTGCTTAGAGTTAGTCCTGACACACACTTCTGTAAGCAAGCAAAGAATCAAGCTGAATATAGTGCCTGCATCAGTGGACAAGGGAAGAGCTATGGATGTCATCTAGCTGGACATCTGTAAGGCCTTTGACACAGTCCCTCACAACATTCTTGCAGCTAGATTGTGGAGATAAGGATTTGACAGAGAGACTGTAGTCAGGTAAACAATTAACAGAATGACCATAATTAGAGAGTTATAGTCAATGTCTCAATGTTGAAGTGAAAGCCAGAGACAAGTCATGTCCCTACTGAGACCAGTACTATTTAATATCTTAATTAAATAGTGGGATCAAGCGCACCCTTAGAAAGTTTCCAGACAGTACCAGGTTGACTGATGCAGATGATTTGCTTGAGAGATGGGATGTTATCCAGAAGGACCTCAATAGGCGCAAGGATTGGGCCCATATGAACCTCAAAGTTCAACAAGGCCAAGTGCATGATCCTGCACAAGAGTCAGGGCAAAGGAAAGACATCCTATGCAAAGTGTCCATTTGAGTTGTCCTGGTTTTATCTTTATTACCCTAATCCGCTTCTTGCCATCTTCCAGTGATGATGGCTCATGAAGCCTCATGCACCTGTTTACTGTTATTTCAGAACAAACAGAGTTAGCCTGTTGTTACTACTCCATTTTACCATATTCTGTCTTCAGTCCCACCTGAAGACTATTACCTATGTTTCTTGTTAAAAATAACAATAATTAGGAATAAATTCTGAACAGACTGGAGAAGTTTGGAAATAAATATTTATATTAAAATATATAAATAAAGAATGGTAAAGGTGAAAATCTGAGAGTAACTGGAAGTAAATATACCACACTAACAGAATTTTAATGCAGCTAGGTATATGTGGCAAGAAAGAGAAAGAAGTTAAGTGTGACACCTATATGTTTTGGTGGCACCATGGAAAAAGGGATGTTCATTCTGTGTACAATAAACATGCATATAGCATACATATACTTTAACTAGAGAGGGAGAAATAATTCATCTGAAGTAAAAGAGGCAATGAATATAACTGGATGATGTAGATACAAAGATCCTTTAAAAAAAAAACACAAACCACTTTTAGTGACTTCCCTTGGCAATTCTTGTCATTGTTTCATTTATGCTTACACAAGAACGCAACATATAGTTAATATTCAATTTTAGCTAACCATACTACTTCTGAAAGTCACTTGACTCTAAGATATTTCTACTATTAATTTTTCCTCTCTTTAATTCCCTTTCTATCTCTACCTTTTCTATTTTATTTCAATCAGCTGGACAAAAACTGCTGCAATGCTGACTTGGTTTCTGAGAAAGGAGATCCCATACATGTTGTCTAAATGACTCTTACTGAAGAATATTAGGCAAAAAAAAAAGCTGTTGCAGAAAATTAAATACTGGATATTGATAATGACATTCACAAAATAATGTTGATATATCATATGCAAAAAAGGAGTATAAATTAACATCTGCCTGTCAGAAAGATGACATATCTGTTATAAAATACCTGCATGGTCTTTTCTTTTAGGCTTAGCAACCTGCTCAAATGTCATTCAATTAAAAAGAAAAAGAAAGAACAGACAAGTGACAAGCTTTTTCCACGTACCAAATCATATGCCATAGAATTTGCCAGCAAGGAGCGTTCAGCCACAAAGATAGAGGGAGACAAAGCATTAAAGAAGTAATTTGGTTTGCTTGCATTAATTGTTACTCTACATACCAGATTGGGGGTCAGGAAGAAGCTGACCATGGTCAACCTGAAAACCCTGTCCCCAGAGTAGTCATGGGTGGCAGATGCTGTGACAACAGTTGTCTAAGTGCACTTTTTGTGACTACTAAACCATCATGGCTAACCTACAGATAACTCCTCAAATCAAGATATTAAGACAAATGCCACCCTCTGAGTCCTGATAATAGGGATTTGTTGAGTGAAACTCTGAGGCAGTTTTAGGAAGTGGTTCACATCCTGCGCACCAGAGGAAAGAAGCCCCAATGCTTTTTAGTTAAAATCAAGGGCTTAATAACATTCGTTCTATTTTCCCTTGACTGAAGTACACTATTGGCTAAATTTGGAACACATGGATTATTTTCTCTGTTAAGTATTGAATGGATAATGCCTAGCATAGTTTTCCATTTTAATTCTTGTCAGATGTGTAAAGGGATGCTCAGGTTCCCAGGCTGTGCAGGCTCATGAGAATCCACTGCATGCTCAAGTCAGTCAAACTTGGTACTTTGAGCATCTCCAGGCTTCATCCTCTGACACCGCAACTCACAAAGTTCTCTCTAGAACACACCTAAGGAAAAAAAACCCTGTAAGAGCTGACACTGACAGATGCAGAGGGGCTAGTTGTTGTTTCTGGACATATGTTTGATTATTGCTTTGGCCATGAAACTCATAAACATCAATTACCACTCAAGAGAGATGTCTCTTCTAATCAAATCATCTCTTAAACAGCCTGGGCCCTCTCCAGTCACAGCCACGTTTTTTATTTTGTGGGATGACTAAGATGTTCTTCCAAGTTGTCCAGCTTACCTTTAAATTGAAAACAGGTACTTACACAGCACAAGCAGATCTAGCCAAAAGAAAGCTTTCATGCTTCACCAAGTGCTAAAATATGTTCTGAGTTAATCAGAATACAAATGCTAAGCAAGAAGAGTTTGGGGACAACTTTGAATTCTGGTTGAATCACTGTGATTAAACTCTCCCTTAATGAAAAAAAGAAGCAAGAGTGCCCACTTTAGGGCTTTTCTTGAAAAATTTTCTCTATTTACATATACAACCACATCTTTTAGGTTGCAAATAAGTGTACAAAAATAACTCAAAAAGCTTACTTTCCATCTCAATAAAAAATTACTTCCTCCAACAGAAACTAGTTCATGAAACTAGATGGACATCATTATCACAAAAGATTTTAACCAGTTTTCTTTGCAGTAAAAGGCCTTAGGGAGGAGCATCATTAGGACTCTGTAGAGAGTGGAATACGCACATAGATATGTACATTTGAGCTAATCACTCTAGGTTCTCTTTACTGCCAGTTGAGAAAAAAAGGTACTTTTGGGCCATAATTCATCTGTCACTGAGCTGGTGGCTAAAATAGACTGGATTAATGGTGTCCTAAAAATGCCTATAGCTCTTCATTGACTCCAAAGGGAGCCTAAGGTGACTAATTCAGAGGTAAATTTCTACACTGCAGATAAAGTCAGATGAGATGGAGCACACACTACATCTAGAAGGGAAGTTAAAACTAATATTCTGTTCTTTTCAAAGCCATGCTCTGAAGCTGAGCATCATTTTTGCAATGAAATAAATATGTCCAAGGTGGGACACAAATGTGGCTGCACTGTTTGTAGTAAAAGGCAGAGTTTCATGGCTGGTACAATCCCTTGATAATTTGACCATGTCCTGTGCCTCCTATTGCTTAGCACTCATGAATTGCGTCCCCAGGTAGCAGCCAGCACAACTACATCCCTCTGCTGTGTTGCCACTAGTAGCAAATGATGTTTGTCCACTTGGGACACTTGCCTTTTTTCTTATGAGAACAATATCTGGTATCAGAAGTTTAGGGTCAAATGTTTGCTAAGAACCTCTGAAATGACTAGCCTTAGATGAAAACCACCCAGTGGGCTGCAAGAAGGTTTGAAGCTTAATCCTCACTTATTGTTATGCTTGTAAATAGAAGAGGTGCACATAACCTTCCTTCCTTATAAAATCACAGACTAGCAAAGGAATGAAGAAAGATAGTGCACAGAAAAAAAATATCAGGAAATTCCTTGTAAATTCACTTTTCTTTCCCTTTGATTAGCATTCCCTTGCAGAGGAAACTTAAGGTTTAAAATACTTGTTAATATCATATTTACAGGTCTAATACTTCCTGTTAGTTTTTTTATTCTAACTCAATTAGTAAGAGGAAGGAGTGCTGGCATTAAAAAGTTTTTCTTTGAAATATTATACTTAGCATGGTGTTTTTCTGCAGTTGACACAATAGTTTATTTTCAAAGGTTACTGAGATGTCATGAAACACTGACTAGATTTTGAATAAGACCTTCAGTATACAGTGCAGCAGCAATAATTAGGGCTGATTCATAACAAAAATATAGGATATTATTTTCATCATATCAACAAGAAATGTCTCCAGCTTTACCTGGAAAGAAGGTTTTCCTGAAGGAGACAGAGTATCCAAAAGGCATTTCTTGCTACATTTTTCATGTTTCAGAGCAGAAAAGACATTCCAGCCTTTAAACTATTCTGCTTACATGAGCTGGAATTCATATTAAGGCATCTCTATATTATTCTAAAATTTGACCTATCTAGGCATATTCTAGCAAGACCAGATCAGTTACATATCAAGGAAAAATTTCTGCATGGAAAATCAATAATAAATCCAACAACAATAATAAAAAACAAACTAACAAACAAAAAATACACAACAAAAAAATACTCCTGACATGGAAGGTGAGAATGGATATAGCCAATAGTTCTCATTCTAAATGGAGAACTCCAACTACAAGTGGTGAAGCGACATAAATTGGATTATTAATGAAAGCTAGAGAGGGACTTTTTGCAAGGGCATGCAGTGATAGGACAAGGGGTAATGGCTTCATACCAGAAGAGGGTAGATCTAGATTAGATATTAAGAAATAATTTTTTTTCTGCGAGGGTGGTGAGACACTGGAACAGGTTGCCCAAGTAAGTTGTTGAGGTCCATCCCTGGAAGTGTTCAAGGCCAGGCTGGATGGGGCTTCGAGCATCCTGGTCTAGTGGAAAGTGTCCCTGCCTATGGCAGGGGAGTTGGAACGAGACAATCTTTAAGGTCCCTTCCAACTCCAAACCATTCTGTGATTAGAGGTCAAACAGACTGACCAAAGCATGCAGAGAAAAGAGGGGCAGTTGGACAGAAGGATTACATTAGGCATTCAACAAACACAGCCAGAAGGACTGTTCAGGCAAAGCTGCTTACACTCCTGATGAAGACCCAAGTACCTTAGGTTTCAGGACAAAACTTTGCTGGAATCCCAAGGCTGTGCCATTAGACACATACTTTTAGTCAAATTGCACCAATTTCCTTCCAAATGGTATTCAGAATGAAGATAACAGCAATACAATTGAATTTATCCAGTAGAAAATAGACTTGGTCCTTACATGCACTCAGAAAATACCTAATTCTTTAAAAAGAAAGAATTTGAAAATAATGGATTTGAAGTGATAGTGGCACTCTGCCTGCTTTTAAGCAACTCATTGTTTACAAAACCAGTTTCTCACCAACCCTCAGTTGCCTCTTGTAAGTTGTTTTCTTAGTAAAAGGCAAGTAAGCCCTACAAGGATCTGGAGTCTGGGCACTTCTAGTAACCTACAAAAGAAATGGATATAATTCAAGGGAGTAAGGCAGACACTTACTGAGAAGGAAGATTTCAGAGGATCTCATGGTATTAAACAACACCAATGAAATTCTGTTCAAACAGCATAGATAAAATTGCATTCAGTGTTGATAAACCCAAAGGAACTTTAATGAAGAATAAACAGACCTAACCATCTGGACACAATGGTAGCCCGATATTGCCTCTAGCACTTAAGAAGAGATTTTTAGAACCACTGAGCATAGTTCTCTGACAATACCATTTTTTCTTATCTTTAGCATCACAGAAGTTACCAAGACAGAAAAAGAGGACAAAGAAAATATTAAATGCTGCTGCATATATTCATAACATATCTGTATCTTGATTCCTATACAAAGTTCTGGTCACCTGTTTCAAAAGGGATGCGATACATCTAGAAAAAGTACAGAGAAAAGTGAAAAAGTTGATCAAAGGTATGGCATGACGTCTGCATGATGAGAGACTAAATTACCTAGAATTGTTAAGGTGGTAAAAGAAAGGACAGTAGGTGGGAACATAGTAGAGGTATATATAATAACGAGTGGCATGAAGAAGAAATAGTGTTCTGACATTATGATGATATGAATAAAGGGACATCAAATTAAATTATCAAACTGCAGCCTTAAAGCCTAACATACTTAAAACTACAAAACCATCTGCTGCAGGAGACTGTAGACGCCAAAACTCTAAATGGATCGAAAAGTAATTAGATCTAGGGAAGAATAGTTAAGGGCTATTAAATGGAAAATACTATCCTTGCTTCAGAAATTCCCTATACCAGAAGCTGCAGCATGTGAGCAGGCAGAATCAGAGAACCTTTTACTCCATGTCTGCAGTCTGGCTGAGGCATCTGCTGCTAATCATGGTTAGAAACCTCCTTGGAGCTAGGCAAGTCCATTATAGCTGTTTTAGAATTAAGATTAGCTGTGGAGACTTTTTTCCCCCGTAGTTTTTCCATAGAAAGCTTAGAAATCCCAGTTTCCTTCTGCTCCTGTGAGTGTATTAAATACCTGGGCTATGAGGCAGGATCTAAGGGCAAGGGGTTAACTCGCCTGTTCTTCCAGTTTCGTAAAGCTACATAGGAGCCAAGAATCACAGATACACTCCTTCCCTTAGTGTTTCACGGCAGGTGTCACTGCACTCAGCATGTCGTTGTGATGCCCAATATTGCATTTTTACTCTTCCCATGAGTGTAGTGCCATTTTTTAGTTCCTAGGTCAGCCTCAAGAGATCTTCCTCCAGAACCAGCACCTACTTTTTAGCACTGCTAGACCTCACAACACCCAGAATGGCTTGGCGAAGCTGGAACATAACTTTTTCATTGCGACTCCCAAATGCTCAGTTTCGCTGGGTTACAGGCAGGGTGAGGAGACCTGTGACAGAGCAGGAGACACAAGGTGAAACCCCAGGCTAAGCAACACCTTCTTTTGCAATAATATTCTTGTGATCCACCCGAGCAGATCTGATCCTATCTTGTCAAAATGTCCAGGACCAGAGAGGAGAAAAAAATAGGAAAACTGCTGAGAGCAAAATAGTGGAAGCAAGAAGGCACAAAAGGTTTGGAGAAACTGGAAAACAAGTGCAGCCATCAATGAACAAAAAAATGAAGAGCTCCAATTTCAGTGCAGCCTCGCTGTGAAAGGAGCCTTGAAATAAGCCCTATTTAGAAAAATAAGAACTGAATTAAGATTTCTGTTCCAAGTCTGAGAGGATATCCACTGTGAGCAGGAGCTGGCCATCTCTGCCAGTTCCACAAACTAAAAGAGAAAAAGGTAAGAAGGTGGAAAAAGGAGTAAAAAGTTGAGACCAGCAGTGGTGCCTGCTGATGTTGTTACCTTTGCCTCATTCAAAGCTACATACATACCTGACTATATGAATACTATTACAGAAGCTGAAGAAACTGAGCTTTGTGGAAGTTCATGGGTCAGAACATTACCAAGAGCATGGTACAGGGCCATAATGCACAGAACCAAATCTTGCTTGTAGCTTCACAGAGAAAAGGCTACCTCATTACCTCTGCAGAGCAGAGGAAGCAATTATCCCACACCCCTTCCTATTTCAGACTCCTGGAGTCCAAAAGCTTGTCTCTTCTAAACTGATGCACTCTTTATATGCCTATGCGTCCTGAAGACCTGATGCTGTTGTTAAGGGAATGGTTTAAGCAGATGGAGAGAGCTGCCAAAAGAAAGCACTGGGACCTGTATTCACCACTTGCCATATTACTGTCCCTATACACCCTTGGGGACAGGAACAAGGCAAGGATATTCAGACACAAGTCCAAGAGCATTAAGTCAGTTTGTTCCTCACGTGCCCCTTGCACTGTGCTCCAAGCAGCAGCAATGGAAGCAGCCAGTCATAACTCTCCATTTCACAGCCCTGGGTAAGCTTAGAGGAAATATTAGTCAGATTGCCTGCTCCAGATTTCCGGAGCCCCAGAGCAATCAGTTTAAAATACTGAGCATACGGATAACCATAATTTTTTGAATTCTGACCGCATACTATAAAATACTACTGGCCTGATGTTACAATCACAGCTCTGGACTTCTCAAACAATTGCTTGCTACCGAGCAGGAAGAGAAGAATGGAAACTCTGCTTTGAATTTGTAAGAAGGGTGCCAGTGCAATAAACTTGGCTGATAGAAATCATTGATCGGTAGGGCTGTATGCAAACATTTGCTACTTCAGTCCGCTCATTTTCTAATTCCATTACTCAAAAGGCAGAGCTACACATTTGCCTGCACAGCAGGGCACAGAGAGGCGGTGCTGGGAGTGCATGACTACAGGCAGCAAAGCAGGCAGTGAGGCAGGTACAAACCACCTGGCTTGGCAGCCAGACTCCAAGTGTTACTGGCATGAAACAGGAATCCACACAGCCAGAAAACAGTTTTGGCCAATTTATGTGTGTCTCAGGACTGTGTGTGAAGAGAAGCAAGGGGAAAAAAACAAACACAAAAACCAAACACAAACCAAACTTGTAGAGAAACAAAGCAAAAGACCTTGTGAGATCCAGCTTGCATGTTCCCTCTAGCCAGGAAGCAGAGAGAAGATGGATAGTTACCTCCCTGTTCTCTGCAAATATAAGTCCAGTACATCTCAGTACAGATTTACCCATCACCTATCCAAAGACACCCAGCATGACAAGTATTATTCACTTGAATGCTGAATGGTATTTAGGGAAAAAGTTATCTTATGTTAGGAAAAAGACTGAGCTGCTGGAGGGACAGCAAAACTAACATGTAATAGTGTGCAGTCTGGTGAGATACATATTGGGAAAGGATATTCTATTAAAAAAAAAAAAAAAAGGCCTGAAGGCAGTGCTCCACTGTTTTTCCTCCATAGGTGCACATATAATATCCTGGACTAAAGGAACATACAGCTCATTTCCCCTTTATTCTTAATTTCCTTACCCAAATACTTCCTTTATCCTTGTCTTTGCTATCTGTGGGTCTTTGACTCTCTCAACAATTTCTAGATCTGCTGTGGCTTGCTTCCAAACTGAAGTATATTTTTATACAATCCTTGATTTATTTGTTCCAAAGTAATGTATTGTGACATCTTTCTGATGCATTAGGGATTTGATACAAAGTCTTTTTTATTTGCGTATTATTTTGGTGATTTTGAACACCAGTAGAATATTACAGGAAAAAAATACATAAATTTTGATGTCAAGAAAGAGGCCTGGAGGTGGAATTTTTGTATTTGTACCAGAAAGTGGCTACTGCAGATACGAGTGAAGAGTTCTCAAGCAAAGATGGTTTTAACCATGGAACATTCTGTATCTCTACGTTAAAAGAAGTGTTGCAATTAAAAATGAGTACTTGCTTTATCATCACACTATCACATCTGAAGTTATTTATTTTTAACAGAAGGGATACAATCACCATGACCAAGAACTGGGAGTCATCTCTGTTAACCTCAGAGATCCTTTCATCACTGCACATAAATGCATTTCCTATTCATTGTAAGCACTGCTGTGGATTACATGAAGTATTTTCATTCCTTCTAGGGAAAGGCGCACTTGTGATTTAACGTATTTGCTCTTTACATGAGCCATTCTGCAGCTCTGGCAGCACTGACTGCTGCCCTAAGCGAAGGCGTGTGACGCCTTGACTCCCATTTTACACTCCCAGATTATTCACAGCCAGAGCAGTGGCTCTTTCTAGCTCTATGTGCAGGCCCCAGTTTGGTGAGTGAAAGTAATTTACAGGCTCTTGAACATTGTGACTATTACCCACAGTCATTATAAAAGGCTCTTCTCTGTAACAATAAGTAAAATTAACAACATAAGCAGTTTAAGCAACATCCACAGTAAAAACATACACGGTGTAGTACCAGAAAAAAAAAAAATAAAAAAAGGTAAAAATAGAATTGGTTGAATTTCCCTAGCTATAGTACTCATTACTGATCTAAGAATCTGACACTATGAACAGCACAGAAAAGCTTTTTGAAATATCACTACAGTCTTATTAATAACTGTTACATCTGGAGAGTTAAAAACATTTAACTAAACCAGGTTTCATCCCATTTCCCTCTCTCCCTTATGACAAGTGTGCTGCTGCTCCGATGTGAGTGTCTGAGTGGCTTGAAGGTTGCCATGTTAGGCCATGTTCAATAACCGCAGCTTAAAATACACTAAAATCTCTGTATCGAGCATTTCCAAGTTGGTCTCTAGGAGCCTTTCTGCTGTAAGCAGTGACTTACCCAGGGTGTCACACTTCAGAGGCTGTCAGACGCTCCTAGCACTTTCCCCTTGCACAGGGACAGAGGAGAAAGGAAGACCTTTCTGCTCTTCTGCCGCTGCTTCTCACAACTTGTCCCTGCAGCAGACTCCCCCCAGCTGCAGGCCCTCCCTCTTGAGCAGCTGGCCCAGCCCCACTCCCACCAGCCTCAGGGACCTGGCACCACATGCCAGGTGCAGCCACTTTAGATGCTGCCTAAAGGATTTTCCCCAATTTGTTTGTTGTAAACACCCACACTTGTTTTGCATTTAGAGTTTAAACTTAAAAGGTGCTGAGTTTCTTTAATGAGCAAATAACAATGCATGGGTCGGTGCACCAGAGGCCAGACTGCTCTAGCACAGGCTTTTCAGCCAGCATGGAGCATTGCCAGTGGCACTGTGTACCAAGTATCTCTACATTCAGAAGAATAAATTTTAACATGATGCATTTTTTCCTTAGGCAGAATCCTCATCCTTGTCTAACTTCTGCACCTCCTAAAGACACCTTTTCTGACATTCTTACAAAATTCTGGCATGAATCTTAGAATCATAGAATTGTTTAGGTTGGAAGGGACTTTTAAGGTCCTCTAGGCCAACCATCTTCCAGTTAGCAGTGAAGCTGCAATTACAAAAACAGACAGAGTGGCTTCACCACCGTGTGCTCTCAAGCACCATGTTCTCAATGTCATTCTGTTGCTGAAACCACTCCCAAACTAGAATTGAGCTGCAACATAGAAATCCCCTGTTTTGGCAGACATTGGTTAAGCAGGTTTGTATTTCACTCCTTGATTGCATGTATAATTTAACATGCCAATTTCATCATTGCCTCCACCTGGATCCAAACCTGTGCTCTATTATACTCAGGACTAGCCTTTCTGTAATGCATAGGCGGGCTTTTTAAGCTTAGATGTCAGAAGTTTGTCCCAGATCTATATTTAGGGTCTCATAAACCTCCTACTAGCTTCAGGAAATAGCATTACCCCTAAACAGCAAAATTAGCTGAAGTCACCTTTTAATTTCTATTTTGTTCTTGTATTAAAAATACAAAATTTATCAAAACTAATTCACAGTAAAACAGTAATTTACAGTGCTTGATTCAATCTCCCTCCTGGATCAGCTGGCTTAGTTTGCACACTGGGAGCCTTAGACCCTTGCTCCTTGCCTACCTGTATTTGTTACTACAGCTGCAGTCCCTTTCTCAGTAGAGGTAACCAGTGCAAGAGTGCCTTACTCTGTGACAGATCTTCACTAAATCCTGCGAAAATCTTCTTACAAATTACTTCTTAAGAGCATTTTGTAACTAAACCCTCACAGGATGTAGTGTTTGTTGTGGCCCAGAAATTGAAAATCATACCGAATATTATGTCTGCTTTTTAAATGTCAGCGTGTTGAAAGGTGTTTGTTAACTCTAACAGTAGTTTATGCCTCTACATATAGTTTTGATGCTAAAAGTTGTTTTCTTAGAAAAAAAAAAAACTAAGTACCATTATGTATTCATTCTAGTTTGCATCAAACCATACTCCTTACAGATGATCAAAACTTTGAAGATAACTAAGTCACCTCAGATATTTACTAAGAGCAGTTACATCTCCGATGACTCACTAAAGCACGGTAAAAAAAAAAAAAAATCCTCTCTTCCTGGGAGAAACTGCTGTGGCTACCCTAAGCCACAATTTTTTATTCTTTGGCTTAAAAATATTTGTACTTTTCCCTTTTAAAAAATCCAAACAGCTTAGTTTGGAGGAAGAACATACCAAGGACTATCTCAAAAAAGACTGTTCTTCACTCTGTAGGAAAATGCGTTCTACTCAGCAGAGATAGGCCAACTCTTTCCACTTACAAAGATGTCATCGACTTATTATTTCTCCATAAAATTATGTTTTGACTTCAGTTCCAAAAGAATTAAAAGGTTTTGCAACTACCATTTATAAGTAAGTCAAACCCACTGAAGCATCAAATCATATCAGACTCATAAAAGTAGAAGATTTTTGTAAGATCAAAAGCTATGCAAATGTTGCTTTGCATCTCAGGTATATCACATCAGGAGGACCAGAAGAGTACAGTCTTCAAATTGTAATAAAAAAGGTTAAGTGTATGTACCACTTTCTGTTCTTATTACATGCATATTAATTAAAAGATTCTTCTTTTTTCAGCTGTCAACATCAGCAGTACAAGAAATCAGAACTACTTTGCCTAACAACTGTTAAAGATAGCTATGAAGATGCTGGACTGATTTAACCTTTTCAATTTCCTATAATTTTGAGTAGCTGGCATCCTGCCCCTACCTCAAAACCCAGAAGCTGAACCACAATTGTTAAGAAATCAGTTGAGCTGCGGAACAGCTTTGAAAAGGTCACCGAAGTACATTCATCTACCGCCTTTCACAGCTTGCATGGGGGCTTAAAACCACCTTCTTGTGCCAAAGACAGCAAGCACAAATCCAGAAGAATGGGTATGCCTACACTGTGGTTTGGGGGGAAGACAAAAACTTATTCTGCCCACGCTCCAAGGTGGTTGGGTAGGAGCCAGCTATGATTTGGAAGTTATATAGATATATTTTTGCATAGCAGTATGGCCTTGTGTTTGAACCAACGTGTTCCTCTGAGGCACGTACACAACACACAGAAGTGAAACATTTCACTCAATTCTCCATCTAGCAGAAATATATCTCAGGCAGTACAACCTTAGGAAATGTCATCCCCACAAAATGCCTTGAAAAGAGAGGGTGGAAGTATAATCAGAATCTTTTCTGTCACCTTCCTCTCCTTCACAGAAAGGTTTTTAGATACTTCATTAATAATACACAGTCTTCAGCAAGGCACCAGATAAATCCAGCCAACACTGGACCAGTTCATGGAATATCAAAACTTTTCTTCTGTTTGATTTTGCATCTCAGAACTGGATAGTATTTCAAAGCAGGGAATATACATTTGAACTGTGACTTCACATAGCAGGCAAGTATGGGGAACAGAGAGAAAGAGAGTCTGGGAGGAAAAGCTTTGTAACATTTCCAGAAAACTAAAATTCCAGCTAGGATATTTGCAAGAGTAATGTTGTATTTTCCAAACATTAATACCAGAAAGCAAATTCAGGTACACTCTGTTTAGAGTATGCCAGATTTCAGTGGGGTTTCACAAGTTTAACCAAGGTAAAGAATGATCACTTCATTCCAAGCTTTATATTTACATCAGAGTAGAGATGAACTCTCTAGTCTTGTACACAGACTAGTTAGAAGACAGGACACATGGGACAGGGAATCACAAACCCATAGATGGAATTTTAAGCAGAAGGTTGCATTTTATTATATTTTAGCTTTACTATAAAGCCTTCTCCATCTCAAAGAACATGGCATTCCTTGAGCCAACTGCAGCATTAAAGCAGCCTCACACCAAGCAACAACTTTTGAGATTGGCCTTTTCATCCTACTTTGTCAGATTCTGTTTGGCTCTGACTCTTCTCATCTTCTTCCTGCAGGGAGAAATGCGGTGCACATGAAGGGAAGGCAGGTGGTACAGAGCCTGTAAGATCTCTTCTCCATCCAAGTTAATAGAATCAGTGATTATTTCAAAGGTTTCATTTTCACCTGTGGGAGCTGTTTCCTTTGAACTTCTCACTTGCTCTGGACAAGTTTAAGCAAAAAAGCAAACTCCACTTTAAGTGTGAAGACTTTAAATTTTTATTTGTGCTTTTTAATAACTAACACTGTTATTCTGTGAGAGCAAGAAGAAAAATCCACTAAATACCTTATTCTGAAAGGAAAAAGAAGTCCTTCTGAATTCCAAATTCTAGTGATAACGTATGATGAAATAGCATCATCAGAAATTCTTGAAAATGCAGTTCAAACACCATTTCGGGGCAGGAAGGGTAAACGCAGGCAGAGAAGATATCTTACTGCATAGACTGATTTCGTTCACACACAATCAATTCTCCCTCTTTCTACCTTATACCTTAGCCAAAGGCAGCAGATAGAGCCAGTGAAATCTCTTATTTATCACCAGACCAGAAGCAGGATCGATATTGATTGCTATCAGGTATTCTGAGGAAGTAGGGAGAAGAGGAGATACCCCAAGCAGCACAGCCTGCCTCTCCACTTAGGTCCACTGACCTCAAATACTCTCAGCAAACTTACCTATTTATTGAGACAAGGGCTATGTTGTCCTACGGTTCATTATGGTGGTAGCATAAACCGTAATTTGTGGAGGCAAAAGAGTGCCAGCAAATTCCATGCAAGTGTATTCAGCAGTGTTACAACTTCCTGAACAAAACCCTCCAATTTGCATTCAAGCACATCATCACATTTATTTCAAAGATCCTGCATGCCCTGTTTGCTCTTCTGTTTCTGGAGCTGTCTTTGCTCTTCTGGATTCTGTGCACCCTAAGATACAAGTTAATGACAAAGTACCAAGCACCTCTTCTACTACCCTGCCTTTTTCTTTGCTTTTCATCCTCTGTAGTTTCCAACACTGTGACACAGCTTAAGGTATTGAGGAATACAGTGCTCCCAATGGCACAAGAAATTTTGTCAAATAGAAGTATGACATGAAACTTCTCCAGGGTGCTGTACTGAACATTATCTGCACACTTGAGCAAGGAAGTCCATCAAGATGCTTATTCGGATAGAAAAAGTTGTGCATGAAGAGACCCCTTTCATTTCCATCCTGCTCTCTGCTTTCACTGTTTAACTTCATGTAACTTATCTAATCATTACTTTTTTGCATACGTGGGGTATATGCATTTTTTTCTTTTTCATAAGACTTTCCACTGAGCCAAGAACTCCTGAAAATTCATAATTAAACATTATTTTACTTTTAAATCAGATATTAATGATATATATGATTCATGCTCTGCAAATTGCATATTCCAGGGGGAAGGACTTCTGTTAAAAGGCACAATAAAGTGAATATCTGGATAGAAGATCTGTCTAATAGATGGAAAAAGAAACAGAGAGACAGCCTGAGGAGCTTTGCAGGTAGAGATGAAAGTCACAAGTGTGTGTGAATTAAAAAGAACAGATCCATTTATCTCTGTCTCTTTACACCTGGGCTGAATGCTAAGAACCATCTGTCAAAAATGCATGTGAGGCAATAAAGAGTGTTTTGTTTATCTGTGAATAAATTAAGAGCCTCAGACAGGATTTCAGCAGACACACAGTAAGTTAAGTTGATTCTCTCACAATGCACTCTGGCAGTTGTCCTTTCCGAGGACACCCCAAGAGGGCTTTTGATGGATTTGCTTAGGGGTATGTGGGGGGGTAAATATCCAAGACACTTCACAATCAGCTCTTTCCTTTCAATATTGTCTGATTGTCACTGCTCTCCTTTCAGAGTGGACAGATGCTAGGTTTCTTAGGTGAGAACAGGTTAACTGGAGCTACTAAAAACTTTGCAGAACTGTCCCACTAAGGATGAGTGATTCTGGTAAGCAAAGCAGCTGCCAGATTTGAAGCATCTGAATTTCACTGAATTTTTTTTTAGAGTTGGAAGGGACCATAGAGATCATCTAGTCCAACTCCCCTGCTGAAGCA
>JAOTQQ010000023.1:66580574-66616191 GCA_026546715.1 Gallinago undulata
CAGGGCTCTGGCACCCTCACTGTAAAGAAGTTTTTTCTCATATTTGAGTGGAACCTCTTATGTTCCAACTTGTGCCCATTGCGCCTCGTCCTCTTACTGGCAACCACTGAACATCACTGTGGCCTTCCTCACTGATGGGAAAAATGTTTCTACATATAAAGCCAAGGGATCTATTACTGGAAAGATCCAAACATGCTTACATGTGTGGGAATCCTTCAACAGATCAGTCAGGCCTCCAAAGAGGATAAATTAAATATCATTACTGATGATTAGAAACAGATGAACTATAAATTAGCTGTTACCTGTGCTGCAAATAATGCATGAATTTGGGCAAGTGATTTAACTTTCATCTTTCAGTTGGAGCAAGTAGGAAAATTAGTTTCTAGATTAACTAGAATATATTGTACTAGTCTATCATATTTATCCAGTAAATTCCCTACTTTATATGCTAGGGATTTCTTCAGTCCGAGTTACCCAAAACAGCAATTAACTTTAAACCAATCCTGAAATCTATAAATAAGCAATTCCTGTGTATCAAAATAAAACTTTCCAAACCTGCAGAATGGTCCCAGGACCAATAAAAGACTGACAAACTTTGTAATAAAAGAGACTTGGGTGGGAAGAGAGAGGGAAATTGCCTAGAAAAACTGGAAAGGAATAAATGCCTTATAAAACATTTGCTGTTCACCCTCATGGAAGCATGACCTTATAATTACAGTACTCTGAGAAGGTCTGAAATGAGCCAAGTTCAGTTCCCACCTCTTCCACAGACTTCTGGCACAGCCTTGGCTAATTAACCAAATTCCTTTGTACCACAGAATAGGCAGGCATAATAGTAGCCCTCCCCACTACCTAGTCATGTCTAGTTAGACTGTTAAAATGAATTGTTTCTTATAAAGTACGAGTTGTTCCCTCCTGTGCTTTTCTGCAGAGCACTTAGCACAGTTGGACTAAAGGCTTTAAGTTCCATAAGTAAAAAGCAAGGCGAGGAAGGAATTTATTTCTTCTCATTATTCAAGTCTCTTGCTGGAATGAGTCTCTTGCTGGAATGAGCTTTTCTCCTAAGGGCAGATTTTGCAGAATGACACCAAATTCTCAGAATGACCAACCTTGTCACCTCAGCAATGCAAATGAAAAGCAGAGGATTTGCACATGAAGTGGTAGGAGCAGTACATTGCTGGACCCTCCATGGAGAAGTGGCAAGGACTGAGAGTATCCTGGCACCCTTGGTCTGTTATCTGCTCTGCGATTTTGAGTATTTTTAGCAATCCCCTTGTGGGGAGGCAGAGGATAAATTGTTGTCTGGCAGGTTACAGTAGGGATTTCAGTATACAGCATTAGTATAAGCTAAAAAGCAAGAGTATAAGGTTCCCTGCCTCATAATGTTCCGTGATGAAATTTCCCCAGTGAGCTGCAAGTAGAATAAATCTGACCCTGCCAACACTACCTTAAACGTTTTTTTCAGACGGACTTAATTAGGCTGACCCTGCCTGTGGGTCTTGTCCCACAAATTAGTAGTAGACTATTTGTGTGACCCACACGCAAATCTGGCAGTGTAGTTTAAGCTGTCATTCTGCTTTTCCTGTTTACAAAATATGTGCCTTTTGTTGCCTCTGGGTACACATAATGGCTTCTCCTCTGTTCTCTCTTCAGCAGAAAAAAAAATAAGAGCAAAAAATTGTGTGTATGTACCTGTTTATGTGTCTTGACAGTATTAACTCATACAATGTGGAAGAATGCCCTGTACTAGAGGAAGTTCTTGGTGGTGTTCTGCTGCCTATGGTCAATCAATACAGATCATGATATTGGCAGTCTCCAACAGGCACATTTTTCTTTGGTCCTGTATGTGTTGTAACCACACATAAATTGGCAATTTGTTACTTACTGTTTTCCTAATCATGCCATTTGCCCTCTTACCACAAGATTCAACTCCATGGAATTCACTTTAGTATTCCAAGTCTAAGCAACTTCATCTAAGACTGACCTGCAAGAGGAAAAGTTTCAATTTCTGAATTTGAAATGCAATTTTAACCCTATTGATTCCCCTCTGCGTTGAGTGCTTGCCATGTTTTACGTGGAATTATGTCAGCCTGCGGACAGGGATGCAGAAATTCTGTTCTGGAGTAGACACTGATAGTCTCACCACATATCATGTTTCAAAATCCACAGCTGTCTCCATCTGTCAGGGTAGATGGACAGTTTACAAAGCTGAGCACAGGAGATTCTTAAAGTGATTAACTATACACAAGAATACTGAGTGTTATACTTCGCAAAGAAGGTTCATTATTTTTCCATTTATTTTTTTCTCTATTACTGAATGTCTTTCATGTGGTTTCATGGCAGGGATAAGACCCCTGGTCAGAGAAGTGCATACAAACCTAGGAAGGGGTGATAATGTAGCTGTAGGTCACTTTCACATATATGCCTTTTCAGTCCTGGATTGATACAGGAGATAGAGGTCCTTGGTGATGTATAGAAAAACCTATACAAATTGTAACAGCCAGCCTCTGGCTTTAGAGTTATGAAGTTCCATCACAATAATATATACTGCATCAGAGCTCCTAATATATTCTAGCTTCTTTGTCAACAAAAAACTCAGTTGCAGTGTGTGGGAATGAGGAAGTTGGAGACACGCAGCTGAGCAAGAGCTCGGCAGGTGTTCTTGTATTGATGGGAAGGAAGCCTTGAGAACAGTAAAACAATGTCTTTATGTGGTATTATTTGTGTGGTGGAAAACAGATAGCCGTGTAATAAAACAGATAGTAATGAATGTTTAGCCTAAGTGCGTAAACATTTAAATGAAACCAATTGTATTGCTCACAACGCACATGGACATTCACTCATTCACTTGTGTAGAGAGCATGGCACGTGATCAAAAGATAGAAACTATACATGCTGGAAAAGTGAAACAATAAAGCTTCATCCCCCCACGGAGTCTGTGCCCTGTGTCGCTGCAGCAGTGTTTGAGATTTGTTCAGCTTTCAGATGTCATTCTGGCCACAGTGGCTGTCCCTAGGAGTCTGACGCAGGGCATTTGTATGTGGGCAAAGTGTCATCAAGCTTTCACTAGAGGTAAGTCATTATATACTCAGAGGTAAATGCATGCCCTGCACCAAGGGGATTTTGAAGCATTAAGACAGTTTCAAAGGAGATCCTGGCCCATAGTAGGTAAAATTAAGTAGGTGAAAGATTATAGAAGACAGAATAAATTGTCCAAGCTGCCTCTTTAAATTTTCCAAATATTTCTAAAGTGGCTTTTTTAACATGGCACAAATACACAAGCGGTATACACGGCACAGTCTAGAACTTTTTTTCTTTGGTGTGACTTCATTCATGGCTGTTCCAACTGCAAGTAAGTAATGCATTGACAAAATATTCGTAGCAGACCATGGTCTCTCCCCTGTTCTACATATGTTCATACCTGCCTCGGTAAAAACATCCCAAGCCTTTCTCATCTGAGGAAAATAATCCCCCCAGGGATCTAATACTATAGGAGATTAAACGTTCACAGAGATATCTGTAGCCCAGAGGGAATATGAAAAAAGAAAGAATCATTTTGAATTTCAGAAGAAACATATTTTTTAAGGAGATATACCCAAGATTTAACTTGTTTACCATGAAGTTACTTTAGAATTTGGTTGTAGATATCTGTAAGGAAAAATGTTAGAACAGACTCATTCTGTCATAGATCTCATAGTCCAAATAGCCATTCTATTTCTAAAAGTTGTCAAATTGTCCACTTCAAAATCTCAGATTCCATCAAATCCAATCTTTTTAGGCAATAAGTGCTACTTTAAGGACTATTTCAAGTAATTCAAATAAATAAAAAGTTTTTCATTAAGTGGTGCAGCAAGCTGTCTGCTGTTGATTTTGCAACCGTTAGTGAGGCAGCTAAATCTTGAATTAGCTCTGCCTTCCTCCCTTTACTGTACCCACTACAGTGTCTCAATTCAGCTGCATTTTGGCTTTTCTCACTTATTTGAAGATCTTGTGGACTTAATAAGAATTAAACACCTGAAATATTCTTCTATAAAATGTTTCAAAAAGGTTATAGGAAGGCTTTTTATTGTTGACAAACAGTTTACTTTCTTAATTTCCTTAGAACCCCATAGGTTCAATCTCAGTTATGCTCTACAAGACTTAGTCATAAACACATTCTTGTCAGAATGCTTCCTCATTTATCCCTTTGAGTCAGCCTGATGCAGATTACAGTTAGATAGATCTTGTGAGATCGCACCTGGAGTACTCTGTCCAGCTCTGGAGCCCCCAACATAAGAAAGACATGGACTTGTTGGACAGAGTCCAGAGGAAGACCATAAATACGATCAGAGGGCTGGAGAATCTCTCCTATGAAGACAGGTTGAAAGAGCTGGGATTGTTCAGCTGGAGAAGAGAAGGCTCCGGGTACACCTTATAGCAACCTTCCAGTACCTAAAGGGGGTCTACAGGAGAGATGGGGAGGGACTCTTTATCAGGCAGTATAGGACAAGACGAGGGGTAAATGGTTTTAAACTGAAAGAGGGGAGATTTAGATTAGACATTAGGAAGAAATTCTTTACTGTGAGGGTGGCGAGACACTGGAACAGCTTGCCCAGAGAAGTTGTGGGTATTACATCTCTGGAAGTGGTCAAGACCAGGTTGGAGGGGCCTTTGATCAACCTGTTGGAAGGTGTCCCTGTCCAAGGTAGGGTTGTTGGAATGAGATGATCTTTAAGGTCCCTTCAAACCCAAACCATTCTATAATTCTATGTATAGGAGACAAAGAATTAGGAGAACTCTAAGAGGCTTTGGAGCTTAAATCTAGATTTCAAAAGCCAGCAGTTTTGCTAAGCAGTTCATTCTTCCAGTCCCAAGAACCTTTAGACATAACTATTACAAAAAAGGAAGAAATAATTTTGCAATAGATTTTTAGTGCACCTGAAAATCTGTGGTTATTTTGCTACCTGAGTTGGACACATGCCATTGTCATCTAGTGTTCCAAGAAAGATTGTATAAGACAGTAATGAATGCATATTTCACTTCAGATTTTGCTGTTATTTTAATAGGGCAAGATATCACTTACACTATTGAAGCTTCAACATGCACAGCATGAACACAACCATTACAGCTGACAGGCATATTCCTATGGCAGCCTTCTTCCCACACTCAGCTCTCCATCTCTGCTTGCACAGCTGTTTAATTCTGTGCAAAAGAAAACTTAGATACAAAACATCAGCGGATTTCCAACAGTCACAAACTTTCTGATAACTCTTACATATAGCTGGAGCAGTGTGAGGCTGAATAAGGAGATAAACTGCTTCATTTGAAGCTCAATTGAAAGGCTTGCAAGACCAGCTTAATGCAATTCAATTAGTTACCTTATACCAAAAGAGGAGTGTAAACAGCAGGTGCACTTCAAACATGTAATCCATCCAACCATCAGTATTCCAAGAAGCTGAAGATGTTCTTGCAAACATCCATTTGAATAGGAAAAGCTGTTTGGTCCAGAATTATATTTTTTTTTTTGTATTAATGGGGTTTTATTTCTATTCTGTTCCCCAGCCTCTTTGCATATGTAGAAACAAGCATATTTGCATATGCAACAGAGGATTCTGCATGGGCTTTTTTTTTTTTCCATTATTGATTTACCACAGGTTTTTAAAGATACTTCCATGCAGGAAAGAAAATTAGTGCCAGTGAGCTAACCAGTCACATCACAGAGAATTCAGACAACCAATTTGTAAATAATCCATAACATAAAATGGGTTTTCTGTTTGGCACGTGCTTGCAAGTAATGATTGTTTTCATAAAATTCTGCATCTGCTTATGAACAACAACAACAAAAAGCTCTACATTCAGTCAGATAATTCACAGTAGTACTTTGAAAGAATAAATGTGGTTCTTTCTTGATGATATAATCTGTTATTACATTATTCACAACATCCAGGAGAATTACAATTTTAACAGATCAGAAAGTTAAACAAATCTATCATAAATATCTTCTGTGCCCAGAGGTAGGTCAGAAGAACATAGAAAAGTCAAGCACACCAATCCAATTTTACAAGATTAACATATCTCCATTAATGGCAGAAAAATGTACTTAGATAGATTGCAAAAATGTACCAAATCTTAACTGGTAAGATGCTATGATCTTTTTTTTTGTTTGTTTCTGCAGGGTCAAAAAAAAAAGGCTAAATAACATTTTTGAGTGTTTTTTCACACAGTAAATTTTTCATTTGCACTTTTCTGGTTTGGTTTTTTTTGGTCCTGGTTAAAAACAGACAGCTTCAACAAGACATCCAAAAATAGCTTTTGATTCTCCTGTATTTATTTAAACCAATTAACATTGTCTAATCACTTGGTGTTGTGGCTAATGTCTTGTCTAATACCTTATTCTATTCACACACTGTTCTTCAAGGATACACGGGCAAATACAAATGTGTTGTGATCACAAATAACTGATACTCTCTGGGTTAGGTATTGCTACCACAAATAGCAAAAAAAAAAAAAAAATTAGTTCTGTGATCTTCTCTATCCAGAAGAAAAAATGAATTCAGGCATCAAACTTTAAGAAAAGTGTAAGAGAGAAAATAATTTTTCCCCCCAGCAGCATATATTAAAGTCCCTGATGATTTTATACGTATTTATATTCCTATTGCTCTGAATAATATATTCTATCACTTATGTATGGTAGCAGCAATTTGTGAGATATATTACGTAAAGAAAAAACCAACATTGATAAGCTTTTTAAAATAAGACTTGAAATGAAGTAGTGAATGATAACCATCTAATTATTTCTTATTTGCAGCAAGTTTTCATGCATGAGAAATCTGCAGACTTCAGATGGACCAGTTCCTCTGTCCTAGCAAAGTTTTGCTTTGGAAATGCATTCTTCAGTTGAGTGGAGTTAACGTTCAACAGGTTTAAAAATAGAATTAAACCTATGCATTTATTAATACCTTAATTTTTAAGACAATTTTATGTTTTCAGTTTCTTGACGTTTTCCTTTCTTTTCATTATATTCAAGAGCATTACTGCATGTCCTTCTGAGAAGTATAAAGGCTGTATTACAAGCCTCAGCACAATGGAGGCATTCTTCAATGAGCCGTAAAGAGTAACTAATTAATTTTCATATACCGTTTAATGATAGCAGCAGAAGAAAAGCTGAAAATCCTACCTACCAGAGCTGGACATAGATGGTGACTTCCTGTTACACAGAGATAGTTGAAATCCTGAATTAACTCAAAAATCCAGATTGTGTGTCAGAGAATCTGTGACCTAAGTTCTGAACTTTGCACACTGCCTGAATTAAAAAAAAAAAAAAAAAAAAGGTTCATTGTTGAGGAAATTTGAGTGAGATGAACAACCCTAATCCAAAAGCAAAATTAAATTTGGTATTCAAGTGTCAAACAGACCCACTCTAATTTAGTGAATGCTTGTTGCAAAAAATCCCGCTTGCCAAAATATTCATGAATATCATGGACTTTTCTTTCACCTTGTTGATGAGCAGCTCAATATATGTAAATTACTTCATTATATTATGTGGCTTTAAAAATTTTTCAGGAAGTAACAGTTTCGTAAGCACCCATACATGCTCATAATTTCTTACAAGAGGATGAAAGCTCAGAGAAAATTATGTAGCTCATCTTCCCTTATGCTCACAAATCCAAAAACTCATCTCTGTAGAGCATGAGCCGAAAACAAAGCCCTCTTGCCCTCAGCCATTCTGACTGTACTCCAACTGGATACTCCAACTCTGAAGAATGAAAAGCACTGTGAAAAAAAATGCTGCAGGAGCAGCAAGCAAAAATGGGACATTAATTTAATTCTGGTTTTGTTTATTTCAAAGTTTATTGTCAGCATGAGGTTGAACCAGGAGACTGTTTTTAGAGATCTGCCTGTTTTGACTGTCTCAGAAAGAATAACTTTATAATACAGACAAAAATGTTTTAAAATATATTCTCAAAGTGATTGAAATGCTGCTTGTATTTCTGAGAAGATATCTGCAAAAAGATGGGGCTTGCATTGTGTTCACCGTCAGGAAAAGTGGAATCAGAGTGATATCTGGCAAACAGTTGTTCATTTTCCTTTGAGTCTGATCCCCCAAGTGAATGTCACTGATGATGCTCCGCAGTTTTGGAGAGGTCGTGTTCTTCTATCCCTAGAGTTCAGTATCAGGATTGGGGAATTGAATTTCAGCAAAGCATGCTGAAACCAGGAGTAAGGGACATTTGTTATCTTGCCATACTTGTAGGAACCACACTGCATGCTGTAGAGTGCAGAGCACTGTGCAGTCCTCCACCTCAGCAGTCCCTCTGGCTATCCTTGACTGCCTGACGGACATCTGCCACTCATGAGAGCAGCGAATATCCTGACACTACACAAAAAGACAAGTTTAGTTCTGACAGCAAGAAGCACCACATCAGAAAGTCCAGCAGTGTTTCCAGAGACATGCTTGATTTCTGTGACAGCGCTCAGTGCAAACCTGACCCAGGCATGAGTTTGCAGCACAAGCAGATAGCTGTAATCCCCAGCTCTCCCAAGAGGTTTCTCAGTGAGGGCCACCTGTTTGTGGAAACAGAGGCAAGGAGTGTGAGGTGGAGGGAGCTGCAGGCAGACCAGGAGCAACCCAGGGATGGGTTGTGGAATGGGACTTCCAGGTTCATGACTATAAAGATGAAGGAAGAAAAGTCTCTGCTAAGTCAAACATGGGAAGTACATAGCTCCTGGAAGCAGAGAGTGGAGATAATTGTACTAAGCCGGACAAATTGCCTTCTAGCACAGCTGTAGTCTTCCACAGGGTCTCACTATCCGCTCCTAAATGCTTACTAAATGCTCATGTACACAGTAATGTCCTGATGTAAGTCAGCCTACACTCTAGAAGAGAAAGATGTTACTGCATTCCTAAATATTTCAGCATTAAATATAATATTTTGGTATTGATCATCCATTTGAGTTTGTACAGGAACATCAGAAAGCTGTGAGACTTCTGAGAAAGAGTTAGAAATTCCAATTTAGAAACTAGTAAACCTTCTCTTTATGCAGAATCTGGAAAATGTTAAAAATGAGGCTCCCATTGTTTTCACACCTCTTTGCATTCAACTAATTTCCCCATGTCCTTTGAAAAGCCAATCTTCCATTCCCCAAATAGAGCAGCCTATCTCCGAGGTATTGCGAGAAAATGAGAGAACATCACTCCAGTGCACAGCACCTTCCGCTGTTCAGCTCTCCAGATTAAGAGCTCCAGATAAGTCCTTATCTGCTTTCTAGCAGCAGTCAGAAAGTTGCTTTTCTTCACGTAGATAGTATAGCAAAATAGGCACCTGAGAAAATAGCTTAATTTGCAATTTGCTTCCTAAAAGGTAGAAAAGAGAAAGTTGTTTTAAGTATCAAGTATCATCCACAATAGCTTGTGGGTATTTGGAATGATTCTGATGTTGCAGATACATCTTTTTTTGAAATATTACACACAGGAAGAGTTTTCCCTTGTCTTTCAAATTCGTTGCTGCCTATTTCTGTCCCATTTCTTCAGATTTCACACAACACTTACTTCCTGTCCTCCCTAAATATTGTTCTTTCTTCCTCCTTTTTCATCTCTCACTCCTCCCAAGTTCTTTGGCAAGGGGCTCTAGTGGATGCTTTTCATTTCCTATATGCTTCTGGGTTTTGTTTTGACTCCTTGGAGTCAGCCAGCCTTGCCATATCAGGTCTCATGAGGCCATTCATTCTCATCCCCTTCAAAGTCTCCACAAATTAAACAGCAGCTTTCTGTAAAATAACACTTTTAAATTACTTCTATTCATACTTTCCAGCACATTCTGCTTTGCTAAAGAAAATTTCAGGACGGATCTCAATGGTTTGCCTGCCTGAACAGGTTATCTGTTTTTTTCCTACAATCCCCCTCACAGCAAGATACCACCAGTAGAAATCCTATTCATGTACACATCATTAATGTACATATGCAATACCCCAAAACTTCCTGCAGTCGTCCTTGATTTTGATGCAACCAAAATAGGCTGAAAATAGGTTCTTTAGTTTTGTTTTCAGAACAGACCAAAGACAAGCAGAAAAATGTTCAGAATACTCACATAAATAAACATGTATCAGTGGATTTCATATGGACAGGCAGCAAAAAAGTAGAAAAGCAAGAACCTGGAAAAAAAAATTAAACATAATTGAAATTAATTTCCCCTTGGGTATCTTAACCTTCCCTGCAAACAGAACTCTTGATTTCTTAATTTTCCATTGACAGATGCTTCAAGTGAAATCCATTTAATGACTGGTCCTAAACTAAACAGAAAATTAAAAATAACAACAAAAATATTTTTTTTAATGACTGAACATGGAAAAAATGCAAAATATTAATATAAATGTGCTATATGCTGCACATATACTGTGAAGGGCACTAGACTACAAACAGGCTGCATTCGTGCTGTGTAAACCACATAAAGCAACTACAAAGCATTGAGTGTGCATCTTTGAGATACTGTTGTGATCCCGTTCTCTGTTCAAATTCCTACACCCTTGGTTTGGACAGGCGTCTTTCTACTAAGGAAAGAATGCTGAAAAAAACATGAAAGAGTTTTAAAAGAGGGATATGTCAAGGTTAGGCTGCAACAGGCATCGTTTCAGATATTCCAGATGTTGTAGCTGGTGTAATTAAATGTTTCTAACAGAAGTAGGCAGCCATGAGGCACACCACCTCTGGAAGGGCACAAAGCAGTTCATCACTTTAGGCTACTTTCTCTTGAGCTGCAGGCTCTCAGATGCACAGCACAGACTAGCAGTTTCTCTTTCAACAAGGTTGATCATTACCTCCTGCTGCAGTTTTGTTCGTAGGCTTATATGAAACAAGTATGTTATGATGTGCGTTGACCTAAAAATCAATATGAAAAAGGTTAAATTCATTTAGAGTTTTGGCTAGAAAGCCTGAGTGACCTTTAGTTTAATCAGGATAACTTTATTGTTCTCTACTTTTAGTCATTGATGGTACCAGAGCTATCCATAGAATGTAATTTAGATGTGGTGAAAGATGTTTCAAAGGATAAAAAACATATTTAGTTCTTGAATTCCCCCAAATAATGATTAGATAAATACAGTATTTGATCTTCCTATTTGTCACCCTAAACCAAATCTCGAGTCACAATCAAAATTAGAGAACAAGAAAGAACATCAGCGCTTTTGGCTTTCTGAGCCATGTGCGAATGAACACACTCAATCAGAATTCAAATTTGAGGCCAAACTAGAGTCTAAAATATACCACACAAGAATTTAAAGAAATAATACAAATGAAACCAGCAGCCGTGTTTTACTGGTGCTTGGCTTTCCAGTGAAAGAAAAGTTAGTTGGCAGGATTAAAAGACTACATCTAGGCGATGGCTGTCCCCAAGCCAGTGCAACTATAGAAGGTTAATGCTTCAGGAAAAAATATGCCCGAGACACAGCCCTTGCACTGAATAAATCACCAGTATACAAAAATGATCTCATTGATTCTTGGACATTTCAGCTCATGTTCACTTAGCAATAAGCAGAGAACAGGCCTGACCACCTGTATTAATGGCAAAGAGTGAATGTGACTGAGCATCGAAGAAGTGCTGCCAAATGATCCAGTGCTAGCATAAGTACTGCACTAATCCAGAAGGGAGTAACCTCTTAAAAAAAAAAAAAATCCTCCATGAAATGTTGAGAAGTTAGAAAATAGCTCATTTATAAGGCTTTGAACAAAATAATAGCTGATGATTTTTGGAAGCTGCCTTTGGAGTGGCAGCTAATAATTACTGTTCCCAGGACTGCAAAGTTCCTTGGTTGTAGTAGAAATGAATATTCACACACTGCCAACACATCTAATAAATATATGGAAGAAAAAGAGGGCTGCTGCAAATTGATTTTATGCAGGGTAGTTAAGAGGAATGGTACAAAATGTCACCACTGGTAACACCAGCAGATGCCAGGATTCATCTTTCATAGCTCAAGATGTTAAGAAATTAGATCTCTGAACTTAAACTAATCACCTTCAGCTCCTGTTACAATCAATGGGGGAAAAATTGCCCCCAAGCAAGCCCAAGCATAATTCATCTGAACTGTCTTAGATATCTATCTCAGGCAGTTACATCTTGCAGCAACAGAAAATGTTGGAATGTTTCACTATAATTAGTCAGTTCCTAAGTAATATTCTCCATTTTCATCATAATCTGCTGTAATTTCATTTTTCTTTAAATAAATGTTTACTTGATATTTATGGGTTTAAAAGTTCATGACAAGGAAAGAATCAGGGAAAGCTTGCCTCCAAGAGCTGTCATAGTGCCTCCCCCTCTCTTACAATACTTATTGAAAAAGTAACACAATACCAATAACAAAAATTCTGAAAAAATAAAATAATGCCATAGTGACCACTAGAAAATTCATAAAAATCATAAATTTGAGGAGAGAGAAGTTGGAAATATGCTTGACCGAACTGCTAAATATTTATTATTATTATTAAATTAAACTGGCAGTTGAAGTAGAAAGAAATATTTTTTCTCAAAATAAGGTAGTTAGCCTTCCTGCCTCAGTTTCCCAAGGCATATATTGTTTTTTTATTAAATACTGTTAAGATTAAGAATGTTCCTCATATGATTAATATCAAACGTATTATAAATTCTATAGCAGAATATTTTCCCGCCAAAGTGAAATAAAAAAACATTTCTGCTGGCAAGTGATTTATGAATAGTTCAGACCTTGGGTTAGGCAAGAACATATCATAAACTCCCACCTTCTTACATTCCAGTAGACACAAATACTGTTTTCTTTCCTGGTAATTTTAAAAATTATGAAAAGATTTGAAAGCTGCTACTGCTTTTTCAGTCTATAAACTGTGTATTATAATCAGTGTATCATTTCAATAGTCCCAAATATACTTATACACAGCATCTTGCTTCTATGCTTAAGGAAGCTGGTAGCTAGAAAGTTTACTGGAATCCTCTACACTGATGTGCTTTAGAGGTGAAATGTTAATTATTAAATCTTTTTTATTATGGTCGGGTTTTCAGATATTCGAAAGATATTTAATCCCCTTGGTATTTCCCCTATTACTATCCCCAGCTGTATATTATGCACTGCGAAATTAAAACACTTCATCCCACTCCTACATAATCTTTTTCATTTCTGCTACTGTTATCACCCGTGGCAGAAAAGTATACGTGTGAAAGACTACCTTAGTCTTGTCACCAGCAGTTGTCACACTTCATTCCTTTTCCATACAAATATGTACACGCACATGCCCTTGAGGGCTTAACCCCTGACATCTACTGCAATGGAACTTACCAACACATAGCCTGAAAAATCAGCTTTGCTGAAGTCCATTTGCACAGAGGACAGGACTTGAGGCAATCCACAGACTGGCTGCATTTCTTCTACAGAAGAGAAATATTTGCATATTTGTGAGTTGAACTCACTGTGGTTGAGTAAGCTTCAGTCCTTCCCAGTTTTCCTTGTTAATCAAAATCATAAGCCAGTGCTATGAAAACCAATATAATAGACTGAAAGTGAAGTTCTTTATTCATGCCTCTGCTAATCTTGATCATTCCAGAATGTGAACTAAGCCTTTTCAAAATATTCATTCGTAGCAAATCACACATATGATTCAGGCATATATAAAATTAGTGATCAGAGTCTACAATTATGGAATTTAATTTAACCTCCAAAGACACCTTTTTGAAAACTAGGTATTAATGAAGGGAAGAAAGAGAAAGAAATATTGAAGGAGATAAGGTAGTAGAGCAAAAACTGATCACACCGAACTTCATAAAAATTATACATGGCTTTGTTTACAAAAACCATAATCTTACATTTAAATCTATTTAATGCTGTCTTATGATTGATATTTTCCCTTCATAAAACCTAAGCCTATTGGATAAGTATACCATCTCCATACATTCTTTGCTTTTATTCACAAACCAAAACCATCAGATTGTTGCATTTTCAGCTCAGTAAAATTTTTACTCAACTGAGCAACAAAATGCAATTCCCATGTTAATGGTACTCACAGTTCAGTTGCCTTGTTTGCAGAACTTCCCACTGAAACTCTTGGATTTGTATGGAAAGTAGTTTTTATTGCTTCATATTGCGATAGACCCTTTTGTGTTTGTGGACGAAGACATGCCAGAGTAGGGGAAACCTCCTCTATTTCTGTTTCCATGTGTACTGCGTCTGAGAGAAGTGGAACAGTAATTAACAACCTGCAGGCTTCTACAAAGCCTTCTGCTTCACTCCTAGCTGAAATAAGCTAGTGTAATCGCAAGAGGTTGGTCCCAAACCAGCCATTTTCCCCTTTCATCTTCTGCTGCATGTAAGCGCCAGCCAACACCACGTCTATTTTGTACTTCAAATCCAGTGCACACACACACAGAGTCACTTCTGACATTTACCATCCTATACACACACCTGCGGAGCATGCAAGGAAGAAAGTAAAATTAGCAGATCTTAATGGTGTCTGGTTTATACATTTTGCTTACTGTAAATCTATCCAGGGGCTTACAAAAACCTTAGGGCTTTTACAGAAATCAGCCAAGACTTTCTGGGTTTTCCTCACTTGTGTATGAGTCAGCACATGTGGAGAATCACCATCCCTGTAATGAAAAGGGCTTTTTGCATTCTTTCTTCCTAAAGGATGTAATTTCCAGGGACTGTGGGAACAGCATGCGGGTCTTTACCTTGCACTCGGTTCTGGCGCAAGGATGGACTGCTAGACTCTCTCACTGGAAATCAAATGATATTGAGTTGTGTTTCAGGGTTATTTGAAAGTTGAATACTTTCCTGAGGAATTGTTTCTGCAGTGATTGCCAATTTTCTGCTTGAGAGGTTTATGATCAAATAGTTTCTGGCAGGAGCTTTTTGTTGGGTTCTTTCAACTGCTGGTTTTCCGAGGACATTTGTTAGCGAATGTTCAAATTTCTTCTGCCGTTTTTGTTAACATTTACAGAGCAAATTTCAGCACCTGCTAGATGATGTGAGGCACTGATAACACATAGATGGAGAGGGTATGGGATCAGCTGTGGCAGGAAATAATAAATAGAGTACTTCGGCTACACAGCAGAAGATAAAGGTACAAATCCAGTGACAGATGCTAAATAATTTAGCATTAAAAAGAAAAGGCTTGATATTTATTGTAAACTAACTTCAAAAGGGACCTGACTGGCTAGTAGGACTCATCTGTCCCAAATATTCTCCCGGGGTGAGTTCATTTCCAAGGTAGTTTTCAAGAAGTACATGCTGGGGTCACTTACAGACATCTGAGCATAGCTGTTATAAAAACAAATCTAAATTATAATATTTGTGCTGAGATGCAGTTGTGAAATCAGGGGCAAGTAAAAGTTCTCGGTTATCTCAGCACAGAAGGCATAAAAAAACTTGCATATGCTGGGGGAGTCAGCACAAAGTGAGACACACTGAATAACCTGGCACTTGCATGGGGCAATATTATAATAATAATAACTATTTGATTCCTCTGCTGTATGCAGCAGAAGGCTGAGTAAATGAGTCACACTTAAGTTAATACTGGACATAAAAATAAGCCATTAAGAGGTCATTGCTATATCATTTGCATTTACAAGGAAAGCTGTGTTAAAACATACATACTTAGAAAATTGAGATTCACCATGAAGACTTGAGATAAGCCGAAAAAAAACAGTAGTTACCATTATTCTCTTGAGATAATCTCAGCAGGTGAGGAAGTGGGATGGCCATTACAGTGGCGAGCAAGCAACTTTATTCATTGTGGACTCTTCCTTTTGTCATTTGTTTTAAATTGGTTTTGGTATTCTTCCTAATTGAATGTAATGCTTGTGAGAGTTGGGCTGACAAGGTTGGAAAATTAAGTCCAATATGCTCGTTCCTAAAATCAGCAGAGCAAAGGCAGAAACCGTGCAGCTTTGCCCAGCTAAATATGCCCTCTGTGATGTGAGCTGGGGAAGAAACCATTAGTGTAACTCCTAAAATGCTTGTGTTTTCTCTGATGCAAATATCTTGTTCCAGCAACTGCATTAAAACCATGTATTTACTGGGTAAACATATAGCTCTCATCCACTTTTAGAATCTATTACATCTAACCTAGAATCTATCTGTAAATCATTGACTATTATTATAATTGTTAGCCATATCACTATTATTATTATTATTGTCACTCCTTCAGAGCCAACAGACTACTTTGTGATAGGGTATGTACTATGTGTATATATTTAGAGAGCGAGCACGTGGACTATAGTAAAAGACAGGCCCCAGTCTGGGGTGGACTAAGGCCACAGCTTGAGAATCCTCTATGTAGAAAAACCATTATGCACTGGTGAAAGTCCTTTCTCAAACTGTTGTAATTTCCATTCATGAACAAGATAGATGACAGATGAAGCAGGACCATTTTACAGAGGACTAAAAGCAGACAATCGAAGTGACCTCCCAGCACCTGTCTTAAGATAGAAATTAAGTGTAGCCTTTCTGTAGCATCGCAAACATAACCTTTGTTATATTTATTTTGCACGCGTCCTTCTCTTTTCCTTTCTGTCCATGTGCAACTCTACTTTATATCATGTATTCTGCTCCTTCTAACACAGCAACACCTGGCTCATGGTGAGTGTTGGGTAGAGCTGAATGACACAGCCTACCTCCCACTGTTCTCTGCTGTCCAGGTGAGCATGTCCCTCCTGGCGAGGTTTCCTCAGACTCTGCAGGCAGTTCCCTTGGACAGAAAAAAAAATAAATATCAGTATCTGAATTGTTTCTCACCTTTCTCTTACCTATTCTCTTTCTTCCTTCCTATTTCAATGCACACTTTCATCATCCCCATGTCAACGTTGCCATTAGGAGCCAGAAAAAAACTCTCTGTTCACTGCCTTTTACTGCTTCTTGTTCCTCCTCTGTAGTTGTTTAAGCAGTTTATCTACCCACACTATCGAGAGATCTATTTTAATCTTCTTGTAGTCATCACTTACTCAAAGTATTTTGTTTCTGCTTTCTGGCTTCTTGTAGGAATATGTAGCTAGTGGTTGTAATATAGTTTCTCTTGATTTATTCAGAAATAATATTGGCAATTACTATGATAATCCTAAAGCGAGAGATCATCCACCTTACTGCACATTACCTCTTTCCAGTATTTGGTATGCACCATTACTAACTTCCCATGCCGAAATGTTGTCTTAGCCAAACCAAAGACAGAGACAAAGACAATTAATGAATTGACATAATACAACACTTGAATCATATCTTTTTCAAACACCGTTTTTTTTTGTCAAATCTAAATCAGAGGGAGGACAACTTAAAAATGCTGAGATAATTAGTGGCCAGGCAAAGATGGCAGGAGAACACTGAGCTTTTCCAGCACGGGAGCAAAGAGTGCCTCCCAATACTGAGGCAGTATTTCAGTTAATTCTCAACAGTGAAAAATCTGTTCAAAATAAGCCAAACAAGGAAGCACAAGGTCCCAGATGAATATACTTATTACTTTCTGTAACCTTCTCAACAAAGCTATCAAGGCTAATGGTAGCATTAATAGGAGAATGTAAATCAAAGGCAATCCCTGGAGCAATTTATACCCAGTCAGCAAGCTAGCCTCTGAAAATTAACACCTTGTCAGATGGAAATAATGATGAGAGAAAATCAGAATTACAGTTTGGCAGTTAAAACAGATATATCAAGGCACCCTACGTTTTCTTCACTGGTTTCCTGATAAAGTCCTATGGCTTTAATAACCGAGCAAGTCAAAGATCAGCCCCTGCTAATTGCGATGCAGACATTTGCAGGTTTGCCTGCTGCAGAGAGGCACTAATTCTAAATTACTGCTTTTGAACGTGATGTTGAGAGTCATGGTTACAGCACCATGTATGAATCATAAAGCTTCAGAAGAGAGCACCTATGAAGTCTGCTGTAATTCACATACCAGTGGGGGATAAGAGGACACAATGTGCTACATATTTTCTCGTAATTAAATTGGTATTATGTCATGGGAAAAAGGAAAAAAAGCTTCTTAAATGGCAATGGTCTTCTAATAGAACAAGCAAATAATTATTCAGACCCTCTGGGAATGTGGAGATGGGTGTCTTAAAACTGACTGTCACCAAATATCGGTAGGTTTTTGCTGAATCAGAGGAACTTATTCAAAGCATTAGGTGAAATGCTGGCATCATGGAATAGTGTGAAAAAGTATTTTAGTTTTGTGAATAATAAAAATATTCACAGCTTTAAACTTAAGGTCTGGGACAAGGTCTAAGGCTGAGGACTGAGCCCATAATCTCAAACGTAACAATAAAAATCTCCATGTCAGGACACTTTGGAACTTAGATTTTAGAAGATTGCCAGTTTCTCCTTGTAAGTTAAAGTCTTCCTTGTTTTTATGTTATTGAACTAACAGTTTTTTCAATATAAGCTTGATTCTTAGTACCACCTCTCCCACCGAGAATGTGTACTTTCAAGATGACCATGTAGTTAACCTTAACCATACTGAAGAAGAGATGCCAAAAGAAGTATTCTATATTCTCCATATGTATTATAACAGAAAGTTTTGCCTAAGTCTGTCTATCCTACCACACTAGGCAAGGAACACAGTTTTAACTTCTGCAAAGATGAAACAACACCATTGTTACCTTTCATGAGAAGACAGGAAATTAATTTATTTACATATGATTTTTACTGTACCTTTTTCTTGGTCTTTCTAAAGGGACAAAGGATCTTACAGGACTGCAACGTGCTGCATGGTTATTGGTAGTTGGTGGTGCACTGATACAAGGGTTTACTGTACTTCAAATATTTACCCTAGGCTTCCCATCCAGCCTATGTCTCCCATTTTCCTGTCTATGCCACAAAATTTAAATTCAAGAGTATGTTTATAGAGTCTTTATTCAGATGCTTATAAAACAGCTATATCACCTTTGTGTACTTTTTTCCCCCGGGGAAAAATAACAGACTTGCAACCTGTGTTGTCTGCTGGCCATAACTGTTGGCAAAGGCACACCTCGTAACTGCGTGCCTAGGTGACACTGCAGCTCTGTGCACGTCAGCCCTTCTCTCAAAGCGCTCCGTGCAAAGGCTAGCTTTTTGTGAATAACAGATTTTCCGTTCTTGAAAAAAATTTGCCTTGTGATGCTGGTATTATCTGACAACCAATCCAACAACTGCTTCAGTCACCCTCGTAACCGAGCACAACACAGTGAGGCACAGGTGTACAGCCTGTGCTAGCTGAAATGAAGATGCTGCCATCAGCCTCTGGCCATTTCAACTCAATAACAGCTGGCAGCAGCTGTATAAGCCCCCCTAGCCCCTTCCTCCCACTGTAACTTCATTCTGCCACCTGTGCTGAAAAAGGAACAGCACAGGACACCACCTCTACCATGCCAAGCATAATTAAAGTGATGTAGACCTGGCAAACTGCACACACTTCAAGGTACAAGGCCTTTTTCAAATTCCTAGACACCCAAGGAGCACTAGACTTTGCCACAGGAAACAGTTAAAGCCCAGCCCTGACTAGGGACACTTCTACAGGAGATGGTGTTAATCAGTCTCCCAGTTACTTCTGGGAATTCTTCCCAGTGGTCCTCAGCACCTCATTCGTACCTGAGGAGGACTGCTTAAGGAGTAATCATCTGTTACCCAAGGCCGTTGTGGCACTGTGCAAATGCAGCCTAGGACAGTGGCCGGAAGCTCATTGACTAATATCACAAATACTTAACTATCAGGATTTATCCAGGTTTTTAAGGTTGCCTACTCTATATGGATACCAAAAACTATATGTGCTTTCCCATGTGTTTAACTAGCAATCACGTGCAATCTAACCCTTACAACTGAATGTTTTTCATATATAATCTCTTTAATAACAATTTTTCCTATAATTACCTACTGGTCCCCAAAATATGCAGGTAAAGACTAAAATGTTGTTATAATTACCAATTATTATTGTTACTGAAATATTAATAGAATATTTATTGCCAACTCTACTTCTATGATACCAGATCTGGGAGTGATCTTATAGAGATGAAAACAGTCCCATTGACTTGAAATTTAGTACTACACAGAGGTAATAGTAAGACCTAAAGATTTTTAAAGAAGAAAAATCATATGTAGCCAATATTTATCTATACAAAGGAATCCAGTTTTTAATATGTTTTAAAAATGAAGCAGTAGGACTACAAGTACACAGAAATGGCACTGATCCAGAGAGATTTTTTGAGATTCAGGGAGAAAAGAAGCAGACATAATTGTTAACAGGTTATTTTTCTTATGCAATTTGAGTCCTTCAGAAACTTTTGAAATTCTGTGAACCAGCTCTTGTCTCAGTGGAGCAGTAGGACTCATTGTAAGAGTAATTGAGAAACCTGTAGTAGTCAATACAAAAACTTCAACCCTTCAGTTGTGGTGAGTTTAACAGGAAAATTTTCAGTCCAGAATTTATGAGGTCCCCTGAGTATAGCCGTGAAGCATATATGTTTCTTATTCATCCAAAGAGCTTACAAGTCTAGTTTCTTGCCAAGCCCTTCAAGCTAAGCCTTGAAGGTCTAAAATACTATATCTGAGACTCCACTCTATGCTCATAAAATTTATATTTTCTTTCTCAAGGAAAAAAATCCAAATATTTTTTCATATTGCACATGCCAGGAAGGATTTGATTTGTTTGGAAATGTTACTGATCTTTGTTGCGTGTATACAGAACTGGGTCCAGATAGGCATTTCACGTCAAGTAATCAGAACTCAAACATAGCAAACTTTTTATGCTAGACAAGAAGATATTCCTGTGTTTTTATTTAGTGACAAGAGAGAAGAATCTTGATTTGAAGATATTTTCTACACCTTCAAAATTAGTTTAAAATGCCTCATCCTATCTCACATTATTATTTTCAGTGCATACAGTCAAGATATATTTAAAACAGATCTTGAAACAACGTCCATATACTGTCATGCAACTTCCAAGAAGAATACCTTTCTCTGTCCTCTCTGGGTCCTAACATTTTTTATTGGATTTTTTCAGTCCATAGTCCACTCTTGAAGTAGGAATGATTTGTAGAAATAACGAAAGGGTCATGAATACGGGAAAGAATCATAACGACAATTCATCCACTGAAGCTAAGGAATCAGGGAGCCCTGAGATTAGGAAAATTAGTTTTTCAGACTATCAATCACAAGGAAAGTTCTTCAAAGAGAGGAGTATTTATTATTATAATTATTATCGCCATTATGATGATAATGATTGAATAATAATTCTTATTTTAAGAGTGAGGAGAAGCCTCTAACAATCACATACTATTATGTTAGGTTTGATGTAAACTTAAGTAAATGTTAACGTCAGACATGAGGACTGCTACACAAAAGGGACCATGGAACAAGTCAGAATACTGTATCCTTCATCATATGTGGATAGATATAGCTACATTTTTTGAAGCGCATAAGTTACAAGCATGCTTCTAGAGAATGAGGAAGAGGCATTTATATTCAGATAATTTTGTAGACCCCAAAACCATCTGGCCAAATAAGCTGGCAGTGAAGGAACTGATAAAAAGCTGACCTTATAACAAAGAGTGTTCTACTCGCATTGAATCTCATTTATTCACACGACAAGCTAGATGCAGGCAATTTAGAGGAGCACAGCATGTAGGAGGGCAAGGGAAGGGCTGGAGGACTGTGGTGGAAGCAATGAAGCTCCTCACTGGACAGAGAAAGCTAATTCTGGGAAGCATTTATGAGCTTATAAACATGACTGGGAGGGCAGGAGAGTTGAAAACAGAAAACAGAAAAGAAGGCTCTCTTCTAAGGAAAGACAAGTAAAAGAACACAAGAAAAAATACCAGAATCCAGACTGGATACAGACCTGGAGAGGCCCAAGTTGAAGTGTTACACTTTGGACACATGGCAACTCTCCTCTGGGAGCAGATATCCTTAATTGGTGTGGAGATATGCCGCTTAACCTCATCACCAAAGATCATTCATTCTCTGGCACTCTTGTGTTTGCAGGACAGACAAAAAGATGAAGCAAAAAGATTGATGAGTGTTCTAGTTTCAGACGGGAAAGAGTTAATTTTCTTTTCTAGTGATAGCTGTGAAAGGAATGTTGATACAACCCATTGGTTTTAGTTGTTGCTAAGTGATATTTACACTATTCAAGGACTTTTTTCAACTTCCCATAGAAGCACAGACAGAACAATGGAATGGCAAATGAAATATTCCATACCATAGGTGTAATAAATGGGGGTTAAGTGGGGGTGGGAACCAACGATCACTGAACAAGATGGTGCCAATTCACCGGGCAGTGAGAGTGACCCACGTTGTTATTATTATTGTTATTTTTCTTTTTCTGTAGTTGTTTTTATTAAACTGTCTTTATCTCAGCACAGGAGCTTTTTTCTCCTTTTCCTCTCCTGTTATTTTTCTCCTCTTCTTCCCTCCCTTGTTGGAGGGGAGAGAAAGGAGAGGGGAGTGTGCAAGCGGTTGCGTAGTTCTAGTTGCTAGATTTGGTTAAACCATGACAACAAGGAGAAGAGGAATTAAAAAAAAATGAAACAACCTAGGATACTTTTGCACAGATGTAAAGTACATCATAAGTCCTCATTTCCCCAGTTCTTCTAATGACTGGCTCAAACACCCATGAAGGTGCTAAGTCCTCACATACTTCCCTGTTTCCAGAGCAACAGTGATAATAGACTAGTTCTCTGTCCATAATATGTCTGTCAAAAACAGTTTTCTCCAACCTCTGAAACTCTAATCATGGCAAATCAAACTGAAAGTTACTTGATCTCTTCGGGATGAGATCCCCTTCAGGCCAGCCTCCCCGATGTTGCAATTCAGTGCAGACCAGTTTCAAAAGACTACAAAATGTGAGGAAAGACAATGGAGAGAAAATGTAAAAATAATGAAGTGCCTATAGTGTCATGATGAAATACAAACATACACATGAACACTGAGTGGTTGCAATACAAACATCCATAGAACAGGTCCATCTTACAACACTGCCTGGCCAGCAGACCTACTCACCAGAGCACGCTGTAAAAAAATAATGTATAAATCCTTACTGTGATTGTATATGAAAACTATAGTCATTTAATTAATTAATTTTTTAAGACTCTCCTGTCAGGCAGAGGAAAACTAGAAAACAAGTACAAGTTTAGGAAGAAAAATATCAAAAGGAAAACCATACAGTGCTGTCAAATAAGAATACTGATTGCCTCAAGGTTAATTTTGTATATAGCTAAATTTTTCATCAATTATCTGATACACCAGAAAGTCTGTTGTTTGCATTTAATTCCCTATTTTTTTATTTTGTTGCATCAGCTCTAAATTTGTGCAAACATTTACTTAATTTACTTAATACCTACCGTAAAACGTGAAACAAGGACTACTTGCAAGGCAGCAGTTAAAACAGAGCTCCTTCTCTCTTGGGATGCCATTACTTCTGCAAACATGGATTCAGCCTCTCACAGCATGTGGAAAATATGCCAAAGAAATATAGTTAAATGTCAGATTTACCCTCTGGTGACTTTCTCCTGCATATCGTAGCAACAGTAGGGGCCACCAAGGAAAACAGGAGAGGTACAAAAATATTTAAGTCACTTACAGAGCAGGAATGAAACCTGGCAGCAGTATTGTTGCTGTATTCTGTGAAACAAGAAACAACTAGAAGTCTTCTATCTTTTTTCACTGCTCATGCTGTATTAAACATTTGGTGGGTAGCAGTTGTGCGATACTACTATAGCCTCAAATTTCTCTGCATTCCAGTACTACCTTTACTTTCTTATACCATACATTCCTTAAACTTTTCAGCATTTATTGTAAACTTTCCAGGCTTCTTTTTCTCTACATTTTAGAACAGGCAAAGGCAAATCAGTCATTCGGAAAGGGGAAGAGAATCATACGTAGCAAATATAAAAACCTATGGGAAAAAACACCAAATAGTTATAAAAAATCATCACAGATTTTTAAGCAACACTGAAAAACTAAAAGAACTGCTAGCGTACTCACAATGTTTCAATACTTTAGACATTTGGATATTGTACACCTCCTCACCCCTTTTGTCGACTTGTAAGATTTGGAATATCTTTTTTGTATATACATTTTTTCTGTAGCGTTTAACTATTGCATAAGGTGATTGAAATTTTTTGTGGTCTTCTAGAACTGAAAGAAACGCACAAACACGAACAAACAAATAAATAATTTAAGCATATTCAAGCTGGGAAATGTAAACAGCTAGAACAGAACAAATTATTTTAGTTATGGACATTGAGTGTCTAATTACAGTATAGTTTATATCTTAAGTACAGTGCCTCTACGAGTCCCCACCAAAGCAGCTGGGTAGTTTCAGATGGCCGCGAAAAGCCTTGATGAAATCACTAAGGAAAAGCTACTAACAGAAAAATCTCATGTCTTTGTAATTGAGGACATGGTTTGCCATCGCAATCAGTAGTTACACAGCACCAAAGTCATCTTTCTGACTCAAGCTCAGTGTGACAGATAAATTATTTGGGGTTTCGATGTTATTGTGAAGAATACTGAAAAGTGGTAGTTGATCTGTTGTAGTTTTTTTTCATCAAAGTTTCACTGTGACGATTTTTGTTTTTGAAAGATATGATACCTGAAGAAATTTTGATTTGTCTATAAAAGCTGTAAAGATTAAAAAAAGATTAAAAAATATTTTCCATATTTACATCTGTGATCAATGAATGGGGAGAGAAGATATTTCTTGTGGAAAACCTGAAATAAAACGTCTTTGTGAAAACTTTCATATAATAAAAAGCAAATATTTTGTAAGTTTCATTCTTACCAACTCTGCCAAACACCTGTGAAGACCCAACCTGAACTTCATGTTAGTGCAGAGTCTTCCAGATAACACCCCTTGGTCCATGCTCTGTTTTACATAAACAAGAGATATAAAAGTTGTTAAACACAGAAACTACATAGTTGGCTGCCCTTTGCTGTGCCAAACTATGTGGGCTATCTCTATCAATTGTGCAAAAGCACTGGTGTTAAGTTAGCCATCCCTGGCATACATCAACGAGTTAAATTAGTCCCAAAATGAGACTTATATCCCTGCATTATACTTCAGAAACTTGCTACTCAGAGTTGGAAATGAAAAAGTAAGGTAGTATTAAAGATCATAACATAATAATTTTACACAGATGGTACTTAAATAACAATAAATAAAGAAATCAGTTATTTTGAAACTGGTTTAAATAAACCAGGTTTAATTACCTACCATTATTCAATAATCCCGAGGAATATAAAAAATAAATATAAATTAAGAGTTCTGTGAGAGGGAAGAGAAAAAGGAAACCAGAATATCCAGTTAGGGCAAGAAGCTAAAGGTTCTGAAGGAGGGGTTAGAAATGACTTTGACAGTACTACATCAATTCAGGCTATACTGAAAAAAAACAACCAAACAAACATAAAAAGATTAATTAAAATAAAAATTAAAGAAAACAACCCCCAAAATTTAATGCCATTTATATAAATAGAAAAATAATAAATCTATAGTTAATAGATAATAATAAATCTATACAACCTCAGTTTCTAATCTGTGTAGGTGAACCAAGTTCTTTGCATTTATGCTTGTGTTATAAATCTTTGATTGTTTTTAATTAGAAAGTTTGCTTAGAAAATAAAAATAACCCTACTATTTTTGCATAAAAATTAAGCTTAAGAGAGAAAAGAGATTGATCAAGTTACTATTATTATGAGACGGATTTTTGTTCTCAGTTTAACAACTCTTCTATTAGCATTCCTCCCACTAGCAAATATATATTCAAAAGATATCAGGTCTTCAGCTAGTACAAACTGGAATTGCTGTATAATCTCAGTACAGTCATACTGATTTATACCATCTTAGCATCTGGCTTATTGTTTCTATTACCATTTTTTTCTATTACTTGATGCTGCTTCAATTTTCTCCAAAGCCAGAGAGATCTAAGTTTTAACAGGCAGTTACTTATACTATTGGTAGATAATAAAATAAAAAGAAATGGTTCTAACAGCTTCCTTGGCACTTTATGGGTATGCAGCAAAACAAAGACAAGGGCCTTACACTAATGAGTGCAATCTATGTTATATGTAGGCTAATACCATCCCTTATTCAAATTTCCAAGTGCTTAGGTTCTTTCCAATTTCTACAAACTGTTTTGGCTGAAATATTAAGAGAGAATAGTGAACCAGAGCTGCAACGGATCAAGGGCAATCAAGGTTTTGCTGAGCAAGCAAAAAAGATGAAAGAGGTTGGGACTGGGAGCTAGTAAAAGACAGAGAGTTATTTGGCTAGCTTGGACAAATGGTTGAAAAACATGGAGAAATTTGTTGCTAGAGCTTAAGAAATTAGGAACAGATGAATAGGAAATGGAGAAATAGCAGGGAGAAGTATGTTAGACATGCTGGGATGCAAAAGGATGGGAAATGGCCAGAGAAGAAGAAAGATGTACTGCAAGAGCCAACGGCAGAGCATGGAGGTGATCTGAGAGTCATGAAAAGCTCAGTGAGTCTGGGACTGGGACTCAAGGGGAGGGGAGGTGGGCACCAGGAGAGCTGAGAAAGGTGCATTGGACTTGAATGGGGCAGTAGGACTGGTATAACATATGAAGAATGAAGGTTGAGACAATGCAGGCAAAGAAAAGGAGAGTAGGAAGAATAACTCAGAAGAGAGAAAATAGAGCGATTGAACACGGCCAGATGACACAGATTTAAGCCTGGGGAAACAGAATGAGGGTTGAAGAAACCCCTGCGGATCTCCAGGAGGAAGCCACAGCTCCCAGTTCTGTGATCTTCTGGCATTTATGAACCTTCTCTGCCCAGTGGCAGAGAGTTCTATCTCTTAGTAAAATAGAAATTCTTTCATACAAGTTTGCTCCATTTTGAACTCAGAAACATTTGCAGTTGTGGTCAAAATACCTCATCTGAAAAAAGTCTCCAAAAAGCTAGTTGTTTTGTTGAAAATGGATGTTGCTTATTACAGCCTTGTAGTTACCCGTGCTCAGTGAACAGTTTGGGAATTACTCATCTAAACAAAACAGGAACGATTTTTAGTAACCATCATAACAGAATAAACAGAGAGTCAGTGAAATGGTTGAAAATTCAGGGGGGAAAAGTGTCTCAACAGCTTAGCAGAAAAGTCCATTAAAAACCACAGTCCTTCAGATCAGCTACTTCTACATCCCAGAGCTCTTCAGCCCCCATTTCTTTAATTGTCTTCAAAAACTTTCCAACAATCAGTTGGAACTGATGTTTTTGTCTTCTTGCTATGATTTCTTAAATTCTTAGAAAAGATTACTTTTTAAAGAAGTTTTTTCTTCTAGACAGGGTTTTTGGCATGTTCGTTGGATGATAAAAGAGGAGGAACTGGAGAAGTCTATGTTTAGCATACAATAGCCCTGAACTTTTCTCCCCAAAAAAGTTTGACATGATTGAAATGTTGAAGATTGCTGTTTGTACTGAAGGAGAAATGGAGGCTGGTTTGTTATAGCAGCACTCTGACAGACTCACTTGAAATAGAAGTGCTGTGCTGCCTTTGCAGCACCACTGCTTGAGTGACTGACAAACCTGTCACAGCACTTCCACAAACAGCATGCATTTCCAAGTGGATAGTTTTCACAGAAATCTTATACTGCAGCCCAATTATTCCGTTTCTTAAAAAATAAACCTTGTTCTCCAGATATGACTAATACCCCTCTGAATATTTTTTTCCATCTAAAGTTTAATGACTTCCTTGTTTATATTTGCAAAATTCCATTACGTTAATGACAAATCACGTATCTTTGAGCCACTTGACATTTGTTTATTATATCCATTTTTATATTCTTTATTTTGGAGTGGTTCATTCTTTGGCACAATGTGTTTCTCATAAATCCCTGTGCATTTTTTTCATAAATTATATATAATATATAGATGGGTTTGTGGGCTTTTTTTAATGACTTTGCATAAAAAGCTTTTATTTGTGAAAGAACTGACTGAAAAGATGCAGAAGATTAGAAAAAGCTGTCATCTCCTTAAAGTGAAGGTTTGGATTTATGGATGACAGAAAAGACAAAACAGACCTTATTTCCCTCTGCATTTAGGCTTGTTCCTTTTTCTCCCCTCTTTCAAGCAACTATCGCGGCCTTCAAGCCTTCCACTTTTCTGACAATTTACCAGTCCCGTGCCAAGAAACTAACGTGGTTTTAAGCTGCTGTAGTTTGGGAGTGTCTTAAATCTATTTGGTTTCTTGACTGCTGGGATGCTTGAAAGGAAATTGCACTTTTAAGCAGCTTTTGTTTCATAATTCAAAGGCAATGGAAACTGAAACAATAAATTATAAAGGTCTGGGACAAACAACAGATCAGAGAGATTACCCATATGGATAAAGAGTAAAAGAAAATGTGCTAAAATACTCTGAATGAAATGATGGAGCTGCTAAAAGATCCAGCAAAGTAGCTGTATCTCTTTAGAAATGTCAAGAAAAAAGCAACTGGAAAAAAACTTGAATGACATTTTCCTCTGCATGTAATGAGGAGCAGTAAATGGAAGACATCAGGTATTTTTCATGGTTGGCTGATTTCACAGCATCTGATTTGCCTAATAGCTTGTACAGAAACTTAGGTAGCACTGCTCCCCATTCTATAAATATATTTCACATGCATTTGATTTTTATCAGAGGAGACTAAGGGAAGGTGAAAAAATAGAGAACTTTAAGACTGATCTGAGGCTGAAAATTCCACCTTACAATTTCTAAAAACCCAGGTCCCAGGTGGACTTGAATAAAATAACTCAGAATAAGACTACGTAGAGATCAAGCCTTCATCCTCTGTCTTTTGCTGTACAATGCGAGTCACACATTTCTGGGCAGATTCTGACCTTCCAACCATATGCGAATTTTTAAAAGTCCATGAAAAAGCCCAAGAACCCATGGCAGAAGGGACACAAAACTCAGTGTTCAAGATGAACAAAATAATATGCAGTGTGGTACTTTCTCTGACAGAGCCCTGGCTTAGGCAATGTCTAGAAAATAGAAAACATACAATAGAATAAAAGGAGCCACATTATTTTTCACAGTTTCTGAGTGCTGCTGGTACTCGGGCAAGGAGAATTATGACAACCTTGTTAGCACATAAGAGCTCCTTACAGAGCTATAGACAGTGCTGCCACCAAAGTTGAATTGATAGCTCAAGTGAAAGCATGTGAACAGCACTTCTCCCAAGCTGTGTGTTGGTATATAAGTCACCATGTTGCTACAGGATTTTTAGCAATTCTGAAATTATGCTTGGGACAGTAAAAAATAATATCTAATACTTTCTTTTATATTTGAAAAAATTTATAACTCTATCATTATAAAAGGGTTTTTTTTCCTACTTTGAAATTATGCCAGCACTTTGAGCATTCCCTGTAGTACAATTGGTGAGTCAAGGTAGCTATGGAGAAGGCAAGAGTTTGGGAAACAAATCAGGTGACTTTAAAAAGGTCCTAGCCCTGAGGAACTGGGACAGCAAAGTGAAAATCCTATAGACAACAGATATCCTCCAAGGAATGTGTTGCGCACTCTGCTTTCAGCATTAAGATAACTAAAACATAAGACCACTGGCTTGTGACAGAAGGAACCAAATCAACCTAACAGTAGATAAATATAAAAATTGCCATGTCTGTTCCTTTGAGTAACTGTGGCTGTCCGACACACAACAAAAACAGCTTGCGCACTAAGAGAAGAAACTGGCAAATTGTCCTAAGTGCACAATCTTATGCTTTCAGTTAAAAATATATGGGTTACGAGTTGAAAACAAGCTAGGAGAACATTAATAGCTGCAAGCACGTTCTCTAGAGCATATTACAAAAACACAATTAGGTCTGATTAAAAAAGAAACTGTTGGATAAACCATAGATGGAGCAGCATTTTAGGACAGAGGAAACAATTAGTCTGTTAGCACAGAGTAGTTGGAAGCTCATGCTCAGCCACTACTGTCTAGCCAAGGGGAATCTCTCAAATCCAAAAGTAATTCTGTTTAAAGGCAACAAAGAACAGTATATTTAACAGATTATATAAAGGTTGTTTAAGAATGTAAAAAAAAAAAACAAAAACACAAAAACAAAAAACAAAGCAACCGAACCTAAAAAACAAAGAATGATATTTTACTCTAGACACTACCGAGTGTCAGTACTGGGAAGTTATCAAGAGATATATGTTAAATCAGAGACCAGGACAAGCAGGTGAGTGTGTGCTGGTGGTGCAGAAAAAGCTAACCCAAAGTAAGTGTACACATACGCTTTTAGGTTACGTGGAAAACTTTTCTTGCACGACTATGATTCCATTTTCTGAAGGACAGAGTGACTGTGCATGTCAAACATGGTTAACTGTTAGGTACAGTATACCTAATATAAAAGTAAATATTAAACAGTTTTCTGTGGCATTTATTTAGTCATTTCATAGAAAGTAAAATTCCTAATTTTCATTAGACTCAGAAACCCTGATTTGACGGACTGGTAAATTATGGAGTAACATGACACAGGGAACAAGGAGGTCTTTGACATAAGGAATTCAGGAAAGAATTCAATTTATACATAAATGTAAGGAGAAGACAAACACAGCAACAAGAGTTAGCATATATGGGGTCCTATAAGCAGTGATGGCTGATGATGAATGATGAAATATGAATTTCCATCAAGTACTGTGGCTGCAGGCGGTAACAGTTGCCCAACAGCTTGCTCACAGCTGTTATCCCCCCAGACACATCCTGAGGAGGAATGGACAACTGCGCTTCCGCCAGCAAGCGGAAGATAAAAGTGTGCTCAAATTTGTCTACTAAGGTTGCACACAGACAAAAGTTGGAGATAGATTGGTAGTTTCCAAGACATTATAATGTCAGAACAAATGAACTTATTATCAGAGTCTCGAAAGTTAAGTACTGTAATTCCAAACATCACAATGCCAAGGACCTAATTTTATAACATGACCTGTGTTTTGAGACAGAAAAAAGAATAGCAAGAATAGAATAAATGCAGACATCACGGGAAAGCTATGGATGCAAGAGAAGCAATTAAATCATACATGCAGGAGCTGCAAGACCCAGTCCAAAATAGGATTAATCATATTACCTTCATGTGTTAACTTTTACGTCAGGGATGAGTGAGGCATAAAACCCCAAAATGGAGTCAGAGAATGATTCATGTTGCAGGAAGGAAATACATACTTAATTCTCAGCCAGCCAGTTAACAAAATAAAATATAAAATAAAAAAAGATCAGATAAATGTTATTGCTTTGCTGTGTGCCCGTAAAGGAACCACTGCTGTTCAGATACATGTAACACAAAGGTTAATACATATAAATGAGCAAAGAGCTCCTTTCAAGGTCCTTTCTAATATTTTCCATACAGTGCTAGCAGAAAGCGTATGGAAATCTTGCTCTCTCACCTTAATTCATGGGGTGTTTGGAGGATTAATTAGTTAATGTTTATACAGTGCTTTGAAGATCAAAAGCATGGTACAAGTACCAAGTACTATTGTAAGAGGCCACAAGAAGCAGGAAATGAGAAACCTCCACCTCATAAAAGGAAAGAGTTTGGTGCTCGTTAGTTATCAAATGTTCCCCTCATTTGTTAGGTCTTTCATTCAAGGAGACCATCTTTAGGTTGCTAATGGTTACATTTCAAGGGCCGTGAACTAGAACTAGTAACAATAGCTCTTCAGACCATTAGACAGCTGGCAAGAAGATCATAATATTACTGCTACTCAGCTGCACCTTCTTCTTCTTTGCAGTGGAGGAAAAAGAAAGGGAGAAGATTCAATAACAACATGTTTTGAGTCCTATAATCCTACCATTGATGTAACCATCCAAAAAGTCTAAAATAGTGGTAGAGAGTAAATACCACAGACCAGATGCTTTCAGTAGCACATTAACCATCAGATGGAATCTTTATGGTGCAACTGCTTATCGTCTGAAAGATCAAGCACAATTTATCTTCTGAACAAGCTGCTGTTCGCTTCTATGGGCACGCTGGGGTCAAACTGCAGAGCTGCAGGTGTGCAGTACCTACAGTGATGGTTTCTGATCTGTTAGGAAAACCAGACCATCAGGAAACCCATTCAAAATCAGCTAACACTTCCCTGTGGAATAACAGAGCTTGTCCAAGAAATCTCAGAAATGGAAGTTCATTCCAACTTGGTTTACGCAAAAGACCAGAGCTAAGGTCCATGCCAGTCCTCATGGTGCTACAAGAACAGGAATTCCTTCACTGGGAATTCTCTCCTAGCAGAAGCTGAGGTAAAGGAGCCAAAGCTCTTTGTAGCTTCCCAGGTTTTTAAAATAAAATATTTGAAGAGCACTCCCTGCTTTCTAATCTGCTCACAGTGAGGCTTCACTTTTCATTTTGAGTGTTTCACTCTCCTGATCAACTAAATATATTATTTTAATTTGGGGGGGGGAGGAAGAAAAAACAAATTCATTAACAGTCACCAGTATTTTAGTATTCTGCCTTGCACTATGTACATTTGCAGTTGCATTTACTACTGGTGAAATTGCAGTCTAGAGTTCTTACATCTTTTATGCTCAACTGTGCAGCTTGCATACCCTAAGGAGAAACAGAGCACATGAGTTTAAAGTGCCTTCAGGGCAGTGTTCAGTACCTCTGTTGAGATATACCATTGCTCCACTTGCCTCACCAAAGTACCCCAAGTTGACCTACGTCATCTGTAAGGAACATGATTTTTAAATCATCAGCTTCATCGGAAGAAAGCGATGATCCTTGAGAAAGGAAAAAGAGCACATGGGTTTGAGTGACCTTCCAAGGCTCCCAGGTTGGGATATTGGCCTGCCTTGGATATTCTGTGTGTATATATATGTATATTAATGCGTAAAGTGCAGAACCTCAATGATCCAAAAAAATTAAATTCGTGAGAAGAGAGATTTCTATCCAGGAACAGAACAAGGTTCTCAGAAATGTGTTATCTATTGTTCTTGTTGTTCTGCTTCATCAGAAATTATTCTTTCACTCTTTCTTCTGGTTGGACTGGATCACTTCAAAAAAAGACAGAGACCTCAGCAACAGTTACTTTGGTGTTAAATGACTGGATCTTAAATGAATCTATTGGATTACAAGAAACCCTAAAGTGACTTGACTCATATGCATTATAAGTTAGTTAATTAACACAAGGGCAAGGTGGCAAAACAGTTAAAGTGTTTTGCTTCAGATTCTGCTGCTTGAGTTCAAGCCTCATTGGGGACTGTCAGAAAGACCTGCCCCCATTCATGCTGACTCCAAAGAGATATAATGAGGCAGGAGACTTAAATGCTGGCCTCATTACTCCCTGGAGCATAACGGGAAATAGGCACAACTCTACTTAAATTAATCTGTTAGGATGGCCTGGCTTCAGGCAGCCTGCAGGTAGCAGTAAGCCTGGGGACAGTAAATGGGGAATTTGCTTAAAAATCTTTAGCTGTAGACTACTCAGTAACTACTGATCTTACGTTAACTACAAGTTAGTAGAAAAGCTGGAGTGTTTCCTAGACCAAGTTTAATAGGTTCAAAATTTTGTTTAGCACAGAGGCATGCTCTGAAAATAATGAATCTTTGTAGTGCTAGAGGTAACAGACTTAAGGTTCTCTCCTTCTTTTCCTTTCAATAAAACTGGGGCAGATCCACCAGTTTCTAAATGCTAAATGTTTGTGCAGAACAAAAAAGCGTGTTGAAAGGCAACCCCATCCTACTCCCTTCACCCTGGGAAGAGAAAGCTCCTAAAAGGGTTAGTCGTTCCAAATGGCTGTAGGGAAAGCTGTAATCTACATGTAAATAGAGATTTCTAAGTGCCCAGGTATTCATTTTTCTTTTTATAGCAGGAGGCAGAGCACTTTTTATGTCTACATTTTCATGTTAAAAAGACGCTGTGGTGCAGGTCTGTGGGTTATCTCACTAGTGCACAGCCAGCTGGGTATAACTTTACCTGCCAGAGAAATGCTGAACATTTGTCCTGAGAAACACCCTAAGAAATAAATATTGCAGAATTGTGTGAGGCTGTTACTCTGCAGCTCATGCAGAGAACACACACAATACAACTGAAGGACCAGGTTCATAGAAACTCACATGCAGGGGTAGCACCAAGCAAGGTGTGAATTGGGAATGAAGACGTAGGCAGACCCATCTGATTCCTCAAAGCCTGTCCCTTGCTATTCCAGGTGATTCATGCTTTCCTCACATATGAAATGGCAACTACAAAAGAAAAAAACAAACAAACAAACAAAAAGAAAATCACTTGTAAAAAGAAAAATAAAAGAAAATGCATTGAGATCTTATACTAATGCACACCTGAAAAATAAAGCAGAACAAAGTATGCAATCCCCAGTCAAAAGCGTGGGGGTGCCACATAAAACTGATAGGCACAAAACTCAAGGGATTTGAAGGAATCTGAGCAGATTTCCCTGAGTTGGTAAAATCCTTCACTGCACTACTGATGAGTTAATATTCAGATAACTATGTCAGGTGAAATTGCTTAATTAGAGCTCTAATTAGTTTCCAACCATTCAGAAAAAAACATTAGGAAGAATCTCATCTTTTAATTAAGAATTCATTTCAGATAAGCAGGTGATTCTATCAGTCACTGACAGACAGCTACATAGAGGATGGCATATTTATGTGTTTATATTTTTGCATCGCTGTATACTCACACTCACAATCAGGTTGGATGTGTGACATATTTAAGGCTCAGTTCTGACAGATGCTTAATCTCATGAGTAATCCCATGAGCAAAAGTTTGTGGCATAGAGACCCATTTAGACTTCATTGCTATTATGTGAATTTTCACTGTGGCTATGACCCCGCACCCCCAAATGGCTCAGGCCCCATGTGCTATATGCTTCATGCTCGGGTGAATCACCAGGGTCCTATATAGACTAGGGAGTCATGGTTCCTCTCCCAGATGCAATGAATCTCAGTTAGTTAGTTTATGGAAAGTGAAACAGCTTTTCTAGGTACTCTCTGTGTGCAGAATACCTGTAGCCCTACTACTTACTGTTTTCTTCTGACAAGTGGGAGATGTGGAGAGAAATAGCACCTAAGCAGGCCTGGCTGTCTCCCTTCTCACCCAGAAAATAACTTACTATTGCATTTGGTATGGATCCTGGTATGGTACTTTCTCTCAGTGCAAAGTTTGGGTCACTTTGGAGAGAAAAGAAGTATGCTTTGCTTGCTATTTTATTTGTGAGCTAGAGGCACAACTGTGAAGGAATACAAAAAGATGAATTTTTTCTTATATACACAGTGGTAACTTCTTTTTAAAACAAATAAAAATATAAACAAAGAAACAAACCTGAGACATCTTCAGTATTCAAATATCTATTAGGCATGCAGGGATTTTCTGGCTCACAGGTATTTAGTGCTCCCTCAGGCAACTACACCTCTTTTGGATCCAGCCTAGTTTCTCTATTTCTGCTGTGCAGCATCCAGAAGTCCTTTAGAGAATGCATGCCAGCAACACAGCAAATTCTGACCCTCCCCTAGGGCTTCCTTCCTATGAAAAGTCAGCTGGTTTCACTTGCTGCAAAAGTATTCTCAAAAATTTCTTCCAAAACAACTTGGTAGAAATTAACCAAAGTTGTTATATGGAGAACTGTGTGCAGGCCTGGAGCCCTCAATATAAGAAGGACATAGACCTGATGGAACGGGTCCAGAGGAGGGCCACAAAAATGATCAGGGGGTTGGA
>JAOTQQ010000023.1:66616291-66635147 GCA_026546715.1 Gallinago undulata
AGCACTGGAACAGGTTGCCCAGGGAGGTGGTTGAGGCCCCTTCCCTGGAGACATTCAAGGTGAGGCTCAACAAGGCCTTGGGCAGCCTGGTCTAGTTGGTGGTGTCCCTGCTGACTGCGGGGCGTCAGACTAGATGACGTTTGAAGGTCCCTTCCAGCCCAGATGATTCTATGATTCTATGATATCATGAAATATAATACACTTCTATGTCTTAATTCATATTAAAGTCTAGCTTTGTATTAAGTTTTCCGTTTTGTTCTTTTAAAGTAGAGCAATAATGAAATGACGATTAAATTATTCCAGTCTTTCCTCTCGATCATTGCTGCATCGAACCTGCTTTTGTTAATTGCTAAAATATTTAAAAATAATTAAAGTAGTTCAGTACTTATTAACAAACATCTGTTATTAAACAAGATGACTGTGTCCATCCCAAACACCAGGCCACCATACAGGCCCTTGTGTGTGCCATCTTCCTAAAACGTCGCCAGACTTTTCCTCTCCCTGTAAAGGTGTTTCTCTTTCATCTGGGCAAAGCAGCTACAACCACACTGCTAAAGTGTCACCCGATCTCTGGCAAGGCAGCACTGAGTACAACCCGATCAGGGTCCCCCCGTAACTGAGCTTTGTGCTTGTAGGTGTTATGAGGCAATGGCAGAGATTAGACTCACATATTTTTGCAGACCCACATAGTCTTCAGCGCTGTCTGCACATATCTCATGGTCAGAATTTAAGCTCCTAGTCATGCTCTCAAGCCTAAGAGGAGTTTATGCTCCAAATACATGATAGCTCTTAATAAATAATTATTAAAAATAGTAAAAATTCTAAAAAATCTGATGTTAATATCCATAATAATGAGGATGTTGTTTTACATACAGAGAGTAATGTGCAGAAAATGTGCAATTTTAATGGCAATTAGGTGAGATATGAAATTAAAATCAGTATGAAGTATTAAACTAACATTCCCTTCCTGGCCCACCTCCAGGCTTTAAAGTACAGAGCTCCATCTGGGAATTCAAGATACACTAACCCCAAATTTAGACTATGTGTTACTACTGAAAGCTCATGGCTGTTGCCTGAGCCACAGGAGGGCAAACATTCTTTGCTGCTTACAAGCCTCTCCTTGTTTTCTTCCTATGAAGAAAAACGCTTAAAGGGAAAACAATGGCACAAGGATAGAAAAACAAGGATAGAAATTGTAAGGGTGGCATCAACCCAAGACCTGGGACAGATTTTATTTTAGTAAATGGCCAACAGTATTTACTTTAAAGTCCGTTTTACTTCAGACCACTCCAGGTATATGCAATCACGTATAAGATTCCAATACAGACACCTCTGCCTTGGGTGAGCTGATCAGTAATATTTGTTTGCCTGTCTTGCTATCCTTGCTAGAACCTCCTCATGTTTACCAATTCCATTTTCTTGTCAGATCACTGGTTTTCTCTTAGCATGATTATATTTGGAAAGTTGCCATTTTGAAGGATACTTCGTATTTCCTATAACTTTAAAATACACCCTAAGCAAAATTTATTGAAGAATTGACTCAATTCAGAGCCTGTCTAAGCAATATAGCAGTGAGAAAGGTGCCAGGTTTGAGTCATGCTGTGTATTGGGTGACCTCTGAGACTTGCAGCCAGCAGTTTTTTGAATTTTAAAGGCAGGCATGTGAAGAATTAGTTTTCAGTTTCTTCATATACAGCGTGTGTTACCTGTACATACGTTGTTTTGTGAGACAGTTGGCATCCTGCATTGCTCCTGAATATGGCTTGCCAGTTTGCAAATAAAAGCCCAAAGAAAAACAGTGTTTAGAAACAACTGCTTATTTTATATTTACATAGCTGTGCTAAAACCATTACTCCTTTAAAATAAAATTGATTATCTCAATTTCCCCACCATTCTTAAGGACTGAAAATGTGAATCTGGCTTTGAATTCATAATTTTAGATTTGATCTCTCTATTCTTAGAGGTCTCTCTATTCTTCAAATACTGGATATCCAGCAACACTTTTCCAGTTTGGGGGGTTCTGGTAATAGGGCTCATGACACAGTGGGTTTTAGGCCAGCATTAAAGGTTACTCGGCAACAGAGTTCTAGTCCAGCAGATCTTCTTTCCTTCTGTCCAAAATGTAAAATGTATTGTTTGGGTTTGTTATTTGTAAGATTAACCAGAAGAGAATAAGCATGTTATCTCTTATCTTTCAATATTTCATAAAGTATTCTGATCACTGTTTTAAATATATGAATAGCTGTGCTAGATATCATTATTTTTCTTCTCATGGCCATATTCTCAGTTAGCAAAGGTATACGTGGATGCAGTTCACTCAGGGAAGAAAAATACCCTCAGTGTACTTTTTCAACTACATCATGACTATACCACATATATAAAATCACGTCTTGTACTGAGCATAATACATGAAACAGATTGATTTCTATCTCACTCACATAATCCATTTATTATGTATAAATGTGAAATGTTTCAATTCCATAATGGATTTCTTTGCATTTATAGAAAACCTATCATACCTATTGCACATTCAATAATGAGAAACCTTATATAAACTATATACAATCAGCAAGCAAAAAAGGAAAAAAATATTTACGTACTCACTCACTCCTGCACTCTGTCAGATCAAATGTCCATCCCATCAGATTAAATATCCATCCTTTTGTTTTTTACTGAGGAGAATTCTCTGTGCTGCACAGCCCTAGGACAAGTTTGCTAAAGGTCAGCAAGCCCTGGGGGCTATCTGGGCCAGGTGGGGAAAATGAGCTCTAAATGATCAATGAAGAACACAGCTGCTTTAAGTGGGACCATCTCTCAGTGAATAAGCCTAATGCCACTGCTGCAGAGGTGCATCACAGCAGGAAACGCTTTTTTCAGTTGCAGCATCCAAAACATTAAAAGAATCATAAATGACACCCATAATCTTAGCAAAGTAAACATGCTTTTCACCTATGAAGGGCCTCCACTCCTGTCCACTCCACTCCTCCACTCATTTTAATATTCCACCATGAAATACCTATAGCTGAATGAATGTGGATGACAGCCTGTTCCTTGGGCACTGAGAATATTACATGCTGAATCGCCTGTGTTGTACACTCACTAGTTTAGTAAACCTCAGTTAAGATTAGCAGTCTGCTAGAAGCGCTTTTTACCACAGTTTGTGTTAAGATTTTCTTTCAAACATTTGATTGTTTGGTATTAGACTGCTAATCTCCAAGTGGATATAAGGCATTGTATTGTATTTTAAACTTTGGTATATGAATCCATGACTCAGTATGATCTCTTTGAAAAGGATGTTCTGTGTAAGTTAAAAACATATGCATGTTTTATAACAGTGATAACTTCTTATGAAAAAGTGATATATTTTTTATTATATAAGGGACACGGGTAGTTCATAAGGGACTCACAATGCTCAGTGATTCAACGCCTGCTACGTACTTAAAATGTTTTGTAGAGTACTTCAGTGTGTTTGCCTAAGAAGTAAAAATTGCTGTAAAAATGTAAGTTGTGGTAATGGTGTTATTGCAAGACATTTTTGCCAGCCACAATGAATGATTTCTAAATGCCACAGTATGATTAAGCTGTAAGGCACAACAGGTTATATTACAGTGAGAAGCCCTAGGTGTGCTGAAATTACCTTTCAACAGCTTACCCGGGAGTATCTTTGGGAGATTATAACATGACAACTTTACTGTTTTTAAAAATGAATAAATGAAGTCATTAAAAAGCATTTTTTCCCAGATAAGTGAAGTGCCTTCCATCACCCAGTGTGCAGTCATTAGGTCTAATGTGCTTTTCTGCAGAAATATTTCAAAATGATCCAAGGTTCCCTTCCTTGCTATTGTGGCAATAGGAAGATTTGTTACAGGAATTTTGGTTGTCTCTGAAGGAAGGATGTATGCACAATTACCCAACATATTCAATTTTCAGATTCTACAAAACTGCACTACCAATAAACCCACTATGTTTTCTAAAACATTTTTTGCTCCAAAGCTCTTGTTATTTCAGTACCTAAATTTTAATTCCCCATCTTCCAAGAACAAATAATACCAGAGACCTCACTAACAGACCTCACTATAGCATGTCTGATTCCTCAGGAGTTGTTTCCAGTGGAGAATTTTACAAATGTTATACCATAAGGCCCACTAGGTGTTGATCATAATTATTATTTTTTAATTAAAAAATGTGGCACACCAGTCTTCTCCTTGTTTGGGGGAATACACAATCTGGGAAATGAAGCAGAGGCATAAACTACATTTTTATACACTTGCATATTGATTGCACACAAAGTTACCGTGCTGCAAGGGATTCCAGCCCAGCAAACTGTAAGGCCTTTGCAGAACACAGGTGACAGCTCAAGGGCACAACTAGAATATGTAACTGAAAGCAGGCACAGTCTGTCCATGTAGCCCAGCCGCTGTGGCTCTTCTGTTTTAACTCTCTGGCACTTGGTTCAAATCTCGCCAGTGAGCCTCGGGAACAACAGAGCTTTTCCCCTCTTCCCTCTGCTTCAGCACCGGAGCACTGCTGGCTCTGAGAAAAGTCGAGACCTGAGCTCTTACGAGCTAGCAAGCAGCCCAGGTCAAGCCTCTGGCATCACATTTGCCACTCTGTGGGAGAATACTTGACCCTCAGCAGCCCTGCAAGAAACGTCTGTCCTCTCTACAGCTCTCCTGTGAACATTCTGCCTTCTCTGTTGCACCCTGTGCCCTGGAGAGCCACCAGGAGATTTGACTCACGGCAGAACATTTAAAAATAAGCTGTTTAAGGCAAAGTGAATGATAGTTAAAGGTAAAGGCAAGCTTAGGAGTAGCATATAAGCACAGGAAGAGCTAAAGTATAGAGGCAGCAGGTTCAGAGTCTTTCATTAAACCTACTTAAAAAGTTAAAGTACATCAGACCTATCCAGTTCTGCAAAGGTGAGATAAGCCACAGTGCTGTTGTAGTTCCCCCATTGCTGCTTTTTGATCATTGTATTTGCATACCAACTTTTAAGTAGGCTGCAAGCTCTTAAGGAGCATGTAGAACAATGCGAGGGTCTGTAATTTGTCTAACACCAAGGAGGTCTTGGGGGCTGCTATCACATATAATACTCATTGCAGAGCAGAGAGTGCAGCACCCTCTGTGGGCTCTTGGAAAAAAGTCCTAGCTGGATTCAATGAACAGGAGTTTCTTCAATCCGTGTGCAGCGTTGGAGAGACTTGGGGTTAGTCCTCAACAGTAATTACGTATTTTAAACTTGGGGATTCACAGTTAAGGCAGGAAAAATGAAAGAAATGCCAGAATCGGTGCTTGCAATGATTCCGTTTCTTTAAACAAAGCTGAGGAGTGCTGTTATTTACCTTTCATGGTTTGTGGTACAAGGTAAACCCATAGTGTTACACAGTCCTTTCACAGTACAGATGGCAAGAGCTTATCTTTAGGTTGGTGTCAGAATGGATCATACTTGTAGTGGAGTGTTTTGATAATGCCTCACTGGCGACAACACAAACTCTATCTCCATCTGACAACAACAACAACAACTATTTCTACTCACCTCGGAGGGCAGTTGCTGCAAGCATTTGAGAATTTTTTCTACAATAATTAGAGATGTTTATCTACTCACAAAATCCCTAAACCGTCTCCTATAATACCTTCCATTTCATTTGGAAGAAAATCCCAACAATTTAAATAAAATTAAAATACTGCCCTAATATAAAGGAATAGCATATTCCATAACTTAACACAGTGTGTGAAAATTAATTTGAGGGGGTTTTTTGGTCTCGTTGCGGCTCACATACTGTTGCTAGAAAATAAAGTTAAGATTAATTTCTGCTATATAGTGCATTCCAAACTTGATTTTGGAAACACAGTTTACAGACATTGAAGTATATCACCCTGTACAGTTGGCTTTGAACATTTTGAAGAACAGTACCTTTTTGCATTTTATTTTGGCACCTGATCTGATGTCAAATTATTTTTTTGATGGAAAAGGCTGTACAAAAAATTCACACAATTAGCCAGTTTGTTTAGATGCACTGGATAAGTGAAAGACAAGTGTGTTGTAGCTGGCCCAGACTCACGTAACTGAGAGATGGAAACAACATGTTCCTTTTTTTCAGCTGTCCTCCACCAACACAGACCTCTTCAATTTACTACGTTCTCAAGTGTTTCAGCAGACTAATTTTTAAATGATTCACTGCTGGAGTTTCTTATCGCTTCCCTCTAAAGACTGTATCACTCTGATAGATGTCGCCGTTAGAAAGTGCAGCAAAAGTCAGGCTCAAATAGCTTTCATTCAGTTTCATCTCAATATGACTTCATTACTACATTATGGAGATCCTGCCCCTCCTTGGCCACCACAGTGCTCCTTCTTGCATTATTATAGTGTCTTGAAACTCACATCAGGACTGAGGTCTCCTTGAACTGTGCTTTTAGAATAAATGCTTTATAAATGACTGTTTCTACCTTGCCAGTTTGCAGTCTCTTCAGACAAGTGACTTGGCAAATATGAAGTGCTAAAGATACAGACAAAATACAAAACAAGCCTATGCAAATGTTTTGGTACTTATAAGCAGAAAAGTATACTGACATTTAAACCTGCTTTTTCTTCCTTCTTGTTATTTTCTCATCAGCCATGATGGGCTTGTTAGTTGTAAATTAGTCAAAAAAACTTTTTCAAGCATGATAATGGCCTTTCTACAGCCTCAGCTGCTTTTTTTTGTAAACATTCTTTGAGCAACGTGGTCTAGTAGGACCAGGCTTTAAGCAACCTGGTCTAGTGGGAGGTGCCCCTGCCCATGGCAGGGGGGTCGGAACTAGATGATCTTTAAGGTCCCTTCCAACCCAAACTATTCTATGATTCTTGTACAGACTTGCACAAACATATTCATGGTATATCAGACAATACTATTTGGAAACAATAGAGGAAACTAAATTACCTGCTTGGTTCCAATGAAGAAGCACCATTACAGGCATCCCAGTAAAAATCTTGGCTCAATATACAATGCTTGCCACAAAAACTAAGGTGATAGTATGTACATAGAAAAGGCTAAAAAGCAAGACTAAAATTATAAGATACTGTTCAAAACCAGTGGTGCCTCCTCATTTAGAATGCAGGATCTAGGTCATAGCATCTCGCTGGAGGAAGCTGAAGAATTAAGGAGAGAGGACAACATGTATACTCAAGACAGTAAAAGACTAGAAAAAGACAAGCAAGAATGGGATAGTTAATCTTGCAATAAGATGATAAAACAAGACGCAAGAAAATGAAAAATGATATGTAGTAGAATGATTTTCAGTCAGACGATATCAAGGATAAGAGCCATAAAAGGTAATCAAATGGTCCTAAAACACTCAAAAATACATTACAAATTAGAATTAATAAACCCTTGTTCACCTTTAGCCACAGATCAAGATCAAATATTTTCTGTCAAGATCTCAAAACGAGCACCAAAATATAAGACATATGGCTTTGACAGTGTTATCACAGATGCATGTTTTACTCTTTCAGGAAAAAATAATAGATCAAGTGAAAAATATTCTGAATACAGGTTTATCAACCCACAAGGGTGGCTTAGAATCATCTGTCCATCTTCTTTCATTCTTCACTACATATTTTTTTTTGTTAATGAAAGAGTTTAATAAATACAAGAAAAGCCAGCTGAAATGGTTGATTCTAATTCACCAGATGTACGATGCTTTCAGCTGATTCTCCCAGGATAACAAGAGAAGAAATTTGTTAGCCTGTTTTACCTAATTAACCAGCAGATCATGCACAGCAGCCAGGACAAGGGTCAGTATAGTTGCCACCTGCCTGGGAAAAGCTGTCCCAGTGACCTGGCTGCTGGCACTCTAGGGCAGAGTAATGATAGCTTCTCAAACTCTCTTACCATGGCTCTTCAACCTCACATAAAATTATTAAAGATTCATTACACACAGATACTCCACCTCCCTAGCAACTACTCTACTGCCAGGATGAAACACCATTCCTAGGGACTCTCTGACCTGATTAATATTTTAAATACTTTATTCAAAATCAAATAGCTCCAATAAGTGAGATCAAGGAAGACCTACCCATATGACACCATAAATACATTACTGTGGACTTCTTTCAGGGGCTCAGGATCTTTTTACACTCCCTGCTAACAATCACCCCTGAGTAAAACTGAGCTGGTGTCTCTTTCACTGATGTCCTAGCTACCAGTTATGGAGTCATTGATATTAATTTCAGCCAGTTTTGCATGAGAGTGTCAGTACTTTATAACACAGTGGAATAAGATCAAGGGGAGGCTTGAGGGCACTTCAATCTGACCATCCCCTAGATGCTATCACCCTAGAGAAAACGATGCTTGATCCAAAGCCTACTGACTGCAATGCAAATAAAGCTCTGTCATTTGGATCCAAAAAAGAAAATGCTTAGGAAAAAAAAATGTTTTATTTTGAGGTTTCCCTTTCTAAAGCAAAATAACTAAAATGCAAATCTTAAATACTTCAGAGTGAAAAATATTGGTTTTGACATATTATACTGAACCAATTCAAGCAGAAACCATTTCCAGATGACAAGTTTCTCCCTAACTCCTGTGCTCAGAGTTCTTTGCATGTTAAAGTTGCAGGAATTTCAATCACCGCCATCCTTAGACCAAACCATACATGTGGACTCTTAGATACTTCTCTAAAATGCACTGATTTTAATATTAATTATATACAGCTGTTTTAACCCCAAGTTGTGACAGGGAAAATACGTAAACAATTTTAAATTTAAGTCCTTTGCAAAACAGTAAGGTTAGAGCTACTTGGTGCTATGCTCCACTGAAGCATTTTTACACAAACACATCAGAGTTTATAGGAAGGACAGTCTGCCTATTTTTTAAAACATATTTTGGTCCTGAAAGATGAAACTGATTTTCATTTGAATCTGGCATGAGGATGCTGCAAAAAAGTGAAAATAAAATCATCCTTATTCCTGCAGATTTACATTCAGACCAGAACCATGGACATTTTTGCTCTTATGTTCCTAATGCTCTAGAGTTGTTGTCAGTGCCCAAATATTGCTTTTTGTCGCAATGGATAAAAACCTGCAGCAATTACACTGACAGCTTCCAGGTAAGAGAGAGAATATTCTCTTCTCAAACTCTTGCCTATTCACTCACAACTTTCATCATTAAAATATCTTCTCCTCTATATCTGTAAAGTCTAGGAGCATAATAATGCGCTGCAAATCAACCACTAGTTTATTACCCTTTTTTAATTTCCACTCTTTTCTGTATTTATTTCAGCCTTAATAATTTCAGTTAGCGTATTATAGCATGATTGATATACAACAGATTTTTATCTTTGGTGTACAGAAGATATAAGGTTGAGATATATTGTCAGCAACTACTGCTTAGGTTGTGCCTTGGCAGAAATAACTGTTCCTATCCACTTTGGACTGTCTAAGACTCTAAGGAATAGTTGCTGAATTAGGTTCAGTCGCAGCCTGGGCTGTGAGGATGAAAGGACTGAACGCATCCTGTTACTCCTCAACATTTTCTGAGCATCACCTGTATAAATACTTTCTGTTTGATTGGTGTAATATTTTGGGGATGTAGAGCAAAAACATGTAGCTTGAGATTGTTGAATTCATTTCATAGCATAAAGATGAGCATTGTACAGTTTGGATTATACAGGCCATCGGTTTCTTCTGGCTCACACAGACTGAAATGCAACGTATCATAGTGACAAATGTGTAGCCTGGATAATATTAAACTAAACTGGTATATCACAGATTCAGGCAAAATATGTTTCAACAAAGAGCACTAATTAACACGTGCTTCTCTAGGTTACTTTAGTGGTCCTGTCATATACATCACTGACATTAGAATTACTTCATAATATCAGTCATAAACAATGATGTCATATTCGAAATTGCTCTAAGGGAAAAATTGTTCTCCTTCAATTTCTAGGCAAGCTTTTTGCAAGCACACCTCACAGCAAAACCACGAGCTGGAGTTCACTGCCAGAGCTTTTGCTCCCAAACTCATATTTATTAGTGCACATATAAAAGCATGCATGAAAAGGAGCTGACAGAGCACAGTGAGGCATGAATTTCAAGTATATTCCAGCATCAAAGGTCAGAAGCAGATTTCCTGTTTGAGTAGCAATTATAAATAGCCATCAGAGGTGAAATAGGATTGAAATACTGGGTTATGTTGTGTTTCCTGTTGATTTTGAAAGGTTAACATTTTGAAGAAAAGAAGAAAAAACCCTATTCCATCTCTTTAAAAAATTAAATGCTTTCCAAAAAAGGTAGAAATGGGGTAATATAGCACTTCTTTTTTTCCCCAGGAGAAATATTCACAGATTCAAAGATTTTAAGGCCAGAAGGACAGTCCAAGGACACCTTCATATATCCATGTACTGTTTTCTTCTTCCATGTCAGATCCCTCAACACACACTGCACACTCCAAAGACATACACTGTCTAGACTGAGCAGCAGCTGCGTGCTGATGTGCACTTCATGGCCCTGCTGTCTTCATCATCTGCAGCATGTAAATGATGTGAGACCATGCAAAATATCTGTGTCCTGAAAGCCTCCTCTAAAAGCAGCCAAATCCAAGGGGGCAAGGGGCAGGACCTCCAGGACCACAGATTTCCAACCATATGTATTGCTCTTCTAGGATATGACTTTAAGTAATTCCCAAAACGCAATTGTTTATTCATTCTTGCTTTTTTTCCTCCATCCATAGGTCCCACTTGATTTGCTAACTCTCTTGACCACCTTTCCTTGAGTACCACTCTTTCTATTGGTTTCCTTATATCACCCACAATTTCCTTGTTGTCACCTCTGTCCTTCTTTCTCATGTTCCTCCCCTCACCCAAAGTACATCCAATTCCACCGCCGTAACACCTGAACTCCATAATTATTGCTGGAGGGAAGATAACAATACAAATTACTTTCCTACCCCCCGTACATTTTTGATAATTTTTTACATCTTTCCAGCAAGAATGCTTAGGAATATGTACAGCACTGAAAGGCTAAAAAGAGTCAGCACAGGGGCTATTGGCGAGTGTGAAAATCCTTGTGGTTGTGAAATGCTTCATTAAACAGCTGTTGTAACTATTCCACACTTTAGCATTTAGGAGAAGCAACACGACTAGAAGCATTTGGCTTAAGCTGACTTTGCACAGACCAGCTATGAAACACGCCATTATAAATTAAATGACTTTGACAAGTAACAGCCCTCACAGCTACTTTGGCCTAATGCTCTCAGCGAGGGTCTCTGGATATGAGGTTATCTAGGTGACATCATCGAGAAGCCAAAGAAGGAAATTAAACATATCCTAGGTGATTTCCTCTGAATAGGCTTTATGTGAAAGATGATAAATAGAGCGCTGTATTTTGAACAGGAGGTTGCAGCAGGGGCAGCGCTGACAGGCTCTAGGCTTTGTGCCAAGGTATTTATTTACTTGTTGTGTCATGACAAATATTAAGCCACAATCTGAAGTCTCACCAAGCAGCTAAACCTCAGAGGGCCTGGTACAGAGGGTCTTGTGTCTCTGTGTCCCCTCTCCTTGGGGAACAAGGAGTCCGTGTATTTTATAAGTGTCCTGGCCGGTGGGGTTTATATTTCACCATGGGAATGAAAACTATTGCATTTTTGCCAATTAATAACCCAAGTGCTTTTCCTGGGACTGTCAAAATTGCACAATGCTCCACTATTCTGAACAAGTCCAAAACAAAACAGTTTTTATTTAACAACAGAAAAATATGTTTTAAATATTGAATGGCTGTGTTTGGGAGGAGTACTGGCTTAGGATTCTGTGTACCAGGAAAGGCTTCTATCAGACATTTGCTAAATAGGAAACAAAACAAATTTTCACAGACTATTGGTAAAACTACATAAATTATCACTTAAAGAAATGGTTTCAGACTGGTGACTGCATACATCTTAACATTTTACTGAGAAGAGCTTTGTAGGTTGCAAGACCAACAGTAATGAATAAGAATTATAAAATACATACTTAATGAAAAAATGGTTATAGCCATTTAGGATACTTCACCACTTTGGTTTTTGTAGTCACTGAAAATGGTTTCACTTGGATGCTATAAAAGAATACTTTGGTATGTAAGTTATCGGACAGTGCAAATAATACATCAACCCCACTGCATTCAAGATTTGAACAGTACTCACAGCAATATTAGGAAGACACCAGCATTAGGCAGGTGAGCTTCTGTACAAATCACTGCAGAAGTGTGCACTGAAGGAGGCTGTGAGATGAGGATGCGTACTTAAACCACCACTGAAGGAATACAAAAGCTGCTAGATCCAAATCATTTGTGCACATTTTATGTACTCAGACACTGGGTCATGAAGCAATAATTGAAAAATTATATGTGGCTTTTTTGCTCACATTTGATTATATTGACTCTCTTAGTCACTTCAATAATAGCTTGGTGATACACCGCGCTGCTCTACTTACAAAAAAGCCAGGTCACTCTTTTTCCTCCAAGGTCTTTTGCTTCTCAAGTCTGAGAGAACAAAAAGCACCATGAGATGACATTTCCTGAGCCCAATTCCCCACTGCTTCCCCAGTGCCATCATGGAAATATCCTGTGTTGATTTTGCTAAGCAGGAGGAAGAAGGAATCAGACCTGTTGTCTTCAATGGAAAAAATTTATTCCTAGTCCCTGCTACTAAAAGCCATTTTACAGCTTTTGAAGAACTGCCTCTGTGTCCCAGGTGGACACAAATCATGACATATAAACTAATGCTTGAAAGACAGTGAGATTTGGACAATGAAATCTGTTTTGCAGTGCATGAGATTGACAAAGGCCCAGGACGAGAAATCAAAAAGCAGCATTCTCGGGTCTACAGTGTCTATGATGCAATTTTGCCAGTCTAAACACAGAGGCTTTGCACCATGTCAATAAAATATGAGAAGGCACCCTCTTGCATACATAAATCTACCTGAAGAACAGTAGTCAGCCATGCGGCTAGCCAGGATGTTAATCTGCAAGCACCATGCACTCGCATCTGGAGTGAGTACAGAAGAGCATCCCGGTGAAGGAGGCTGGCACTTTCACCAGGGGGCTGTGGGGTGGCTGTGCTGCGCTCCTCACTATATTGCTGCCTCTGCCTGGTAATGCTGGAAGGGAAACGAAGGCTATAAAATAGCAAGAAAGTGGGAAAAACAACAGCCAGCTACAGAGCCTTTGTTGTCAAATGTCTGCTGACGTTGTTTTTGTATTCACAGGAAAGCTGACGGCAGAAGACAATTTTAACTTTCCACTAGCAGCAAAACACCATTGGAGATTATCATATCTCCAGCTGCCTTCAGCGGGCAACACTGTGTTACTGCCTGAATTTCAGTCTGCACTATTGCATTGGCCTTCCCCAGCCCTCGCCGGGTTTGGTTCCAGAAACACTTGTTCAGTCAGTAACTTTCAAGTATCTGTGGTAAAAATGGAACTTGTGTTATTGATAGTCTTTCACTTGTCAAATTAAATCTAATTGTGTTAAGTCTTGTCTCTTCATCTGACAGTTTCTTCCCACTTTACACATAGAAGAAATGTTTTAAGATAAACAATCAGAAAAACGTGCTGCTAGAGAAAGGCTAAGCGTGAAGTACTGAGGCTAGAAAGATATGTCTACTAATGGCTAGCAGGAATCAGCTGATCTCTCAAGATTTGGAATTGCATGTCCTATAGTAACTTCACTACTGAAAACAATTTATGATGATTTAGGAGGAAAATTCCCCCAACAGTGTAGTGGAAACATAGAGAAAATAGAAAAATAGAAAAATATAATTCAGAGGAGATAAGAGAAGAGTGAAATTAGATGGCATTATTGGATGACAGAGGCACTGAACACACAGTGCAAAGCTCTCTGGCACCTATTTTGTGTGTGTGACTTCGTCTTTACATTGTAAAATTGAGTTCTTAACCCTTCTGCTCTTTTACCACTTCACTGTAACAAGAAAAGAGAGATGGGACTTACAGGAGATGCGTGACAAGCCAGTGCCATTGCAGAGCTTCTCGTGATGCAGCACTGATCCTCCTGCCAAACTGTGGGCTGCAGTTTCCATCTCATGCCTGTCCATGTAAAAAGAATAACGTGTGCCAAGCACCACAGATGGGTCAACAGCTGGCACACGTGAGTTTTGTGTATTGCTGAGTATTTCCCAGCCAACCAGATAGCTTTGGAAAACATTCAGGGAAGGCGTTAGAAAGCTGTCCAGTGTCATTGATAAGAAGAAGAATAATGCTCCACGGAAGACTCGCTGCCAGAGCAAAACGTTGGCATGTGATAAATATCACAAAACTTGTAACTTTTCACAGCTAGCTCACGAGCCAAACGTCACCCATTTCCAAGGAGGCTCTCACAGCTGTTTTATAAAAATAGAGAAAGATATTCACTGACACTAATAAACTCCCTTTACAACAGGCTCAGTACTTGAACCAAAGCCAGTGCTAACACTCAGCCCCTAAACCTGACCCTGTGTCTTAAGTCACTGTCAGATTTGATAACATTCTCCAGCCAAGAGTAGGAGGGTATTTGCTGTGAAATTTAAACAGGCACCAGTATTAATGCTCTACATGGGTTTACTGTTTCTTTTGAAACCATAATAGTACTTGTCTTATTCTATAACAACTCAGTAGACAGAAGCAGAGGAAGGGGGCAGTGCAGTTCTAGTACTATTCAACACTTTCTATAACTTTTCTTCAGACATATTAGATAACATTCGAAAAGAAAAACCTGAAAAATCAATGTCCTCAGTCTCCAGGACGTATGTAAATCCCACGTTGACTGATTCTATGAGTGAGTGTCATCTTCATGCAAATTTTTTCCTTATAATCTATTAGTCCCTGTTGAACACATAGTGAAAATCCTACCAAAATAGCTGGTGAGGGATGCTAGCACAGCATATGCTCAATGGAAATTCCCACAGAGTCTGTCTATGATCCAATGGCTTCTTCCAACTCAATCCTGGGAAGTCTTTGACACAGTGCTTCACAACACCCAACTACAGTTCAGCAGATTAGTCACTGCATTCACTTTTTTTTCATCTTGACCACCAACATCTTTCTTTTTCTTGTACTGCGCTTTTCTGTATTACCCATTCACTGCTTACATCTTATATCTACAATATATTCCTAAAATCAAGAGCAAACCCCTGGTGTATATTTGTACAGTGCTTTGCACAGTAGAGCTCTGGCCTCTAGGTGTTACCATAATATAAAGAATAAACAAAATATCTATTTTGGGCTATCCAGACATTTTCCAAGCATAAAGTAAGGCTTTCTGTTAATAGCATTTAATTAAGAAACATCATTTTTCATAACAAACAATAGCAGGGTGCTAAACTAATATTAACCATAGGAATAAAGATTATATTTTGCTTGTACCAAAAATGACCTAGTCTAGGCTTGCTGGAAAGCTCCGTTTATCACAGATCATGCTTTTTTTTTTTCTTTCAGGTGAATAGCATGGCAGTGGAGATGGCCTGAGGTATTAACAGAGCCCTGATATAATTGAGAGGAGCTGAGTCAGAGTGTTCTGACAAAAGGTCTTGAACTTCAGAACTTTCTTTTCCCATCCTTCCACAAAGCTTGAATTAGTTGACACCCAGGTCATGCTACAAAGGATACCTTTTCTACCAGGCTCTTTCTGGGAAAGCAGGATGAGTCCATTGCGTTGGATGACAGGCAAGACCTCATTTTTAGTACTTTCGGAAGGCTCTTATATTATGGAACTGGTTTTGACTTGTGTTTTATTCCACGTGCTTTCTTGGACTTTTGGATAGGCTTGTTTTTCACTAAATCAAAACAATAGGAAATGATGCAGTAGATTGTTGTTAAAACTGCAGGAATTACTTTTACAACAGTTATACTAATTTCAGAATGGTCTGTCACCAACTGCTGCTGTGGAACACAATTTTCTTTCTATTGCCTGCCCAAGCTGACACTGCAGCTACCTCGTGCTGTTGCAGTGGACATCACTCTAGTAGTGCTCTCTAGAGCCGAAGCAGAAGTGGCACCAGTCTCTTAACTCAGGCTCATTTTACACAGCAAGGAAATGCAGGAGAGAAGTCCACAGGAGGCCATTTCCAGAAATAGCTTCAAATTGTGCCTTTTGTTATGGGTCAGTATTAAAAGAGGTCTGATTCCAGGAAAGCTGTAGCTTGTCCTCAGCTCATAATAGTATCAGTGGGGACTGTATGTTCCAGTTTCATCTGGGTCCTGAGGCTGATTCCAGTTTGCCTAAGATGGGTGAAAAAAGTACAATGGTACCAGGTGTACTGGATGAGGACAAAAATTTCAGGTGCAGTAAATATCCTGCCAAAGTTTGTTTGCAGACAGAATTGAGCTTAGGACGGATGATTTTGTTATGAAACCCACAGTCACTGTGTTTAAACACTGCAGGACCTGGTGTATGTTGTGATGTGTAGGCATCCACCTTACTAAACAGCTGATCAGTCAGACAAGAAGAAGAGCCCAACATCTTTATACTACATGATTCTATTTGACTCCCAAACAGCATCTATACAAAATGAGCTCTGAATTATTTTTTTATATTTATTTATTTTTTGTTTGCCACGGTGCAGTCCTTTCCAAAGACAGTAACATTTTTGTCCTGGGAATAAATTAAATATTATCTAAAGGGGTCTGCAATCACTTTATAGAAGAGATCTTCTGAAGTCATTCTTTGTCTAAGCTTGTCTCTGGTCTAGGACAAAGTCGCTTGTTCTTCCCTACGTGTATTACTTCAGTGTAGCTGACACTCACCTTAGTGGGAACGACGTAATTAAAAAATACAGCATGTCCCTGCTTTTATTAATTTTTCAGAATAGTAGACAGTCACAGAGTCCTTGGTGTGAGTTGGGAATTACATGGCCAGTGGAAAACATCTGCCCCTGACCTCAGGAGAAACTGCTGTGCAAGTACTTCCTCGATCTGACAGTTCTTAGAGCAGCTGGATATAGCCAGAGAAGCTTTCTAAGTTTTTATTTGACTTGGAATATTTCATTAGTTGTTTCAAAAGCTTCATTTTCTTCTCCCAGTGTTTGGAAAGAACAGTCAAGCACCACCCACTCTACTGCTTCTCTTTTATCATATGAGGACCCCCTAATTTACTAAGAAAGCAATGCAGAACCCTCCAAATCCCCAAATAACAGATTTTTAAGTAGAGATGTTAAAATAAAAATACATTCAAATCATAATGTCACCGAAAAATCACCGAAAACATTCAGCAGAAGACCTGATTTTTTAATCTGAGTAATTTTGCTTACAAATTTTCATGGTATTCAATGCAGTGAATGGTAACAAGACTGAGGAAGATCTTTCTGCAGAGCCAAATAAAAGCCCTGTCCAGTTATGTTGATGCAATTTTTGAAACCATAACCCTTTCTTTTCACCTGGTAGCACCTGCCTACACGGTGTGCCCTGCCTCCACTGTGAGTGGACATTGGCAATTGCACTGCTGCAGGAGTTGTCCTGCTCCTGCCGGTGAAGCATGATCTCTGCCCCTCACCTCTGAGCCAACTAGCATTGAAATTTCAGCGCCTGCTGACTTATTCTATTTGTGCGATGTTCAACAGGAATTCCTCAACTAATTCTGAATAAGAAAATACTAAGCAAAAGATGATATTTTTTAGATTATTGGAAGAAGAAGATGGGGAGCATTTTCTCCACTGGAATTTTTATACAAACAAAATATATTTATACTAGGTGAAGGACGCTCAAAGTGACTAATCTGAGCACAATTGGCTCCTGCCTGAATAAACTGCTGAAAGACAGGATCCTTCATGCCATATACCAAACTCCTTGGGAAATGGAACTATTCTAGCTGTTTAAGGCCTGGACAACAAAAGTGAAAGGCATGATTGAAAAGGTGTGCTTTTAAACCAAATCATCTTCAAGTAAACTGAAAACCTCCCATCATGCTGAAATAGGAGTGTACCCCAGTAGATCTCATTGACTTAAGTTCTGACATTTGAGCAAACCCTAACTAAAATGCACATTTTCCTTATACAGAATAAGGTTTTTCTTATGGCAAATGCCATATCATCAAGTTACAAGAGGATCACGACTTTTGCCCTCCCATCGTCTCAGTGTCACTAAAGGGTGAAGCAGCTCCAGGAAGCAAGAATGGAGAAATCCCATCCAGACTTTTAGATGTCCAACAAGACACTACCTTCCTCTGCAAAGAGGAGCTGTCTTTTGTACCGCTTCACAGAGAAGCTGAACATTTTCTAAGAATTCTAAGAACAAAAAATAATTCTCCTCCAGGACATTTTCTTAGACACAGATTCCAGCATAAGTCAAGCCTTGGGGCATGGTGTGAGCTGGGTTCTCAAGAGGACAAGATTAATGAAAAGAGGAAACAGCAGAGAGAAAAATAAGAGCATAGCACTCCTCCCACATCATCAAGCACCAGCCTTTTCTTCAGACAGGGATCAACAAATCACTCTGGGAGCAACGAGAAGTATGATAAATTTACCACAGTGCAATAAAATCGATTGTAATGGTAACGACTCCTACAGCTCAGAAAATGTTAGGCTGAATTTCTTTGCTTGTAGATCCAACCAAGGCACTAGTTTCTAGTCTTTTTAGCTACTGAAGGCTGGCAAAAAATTATGAATTTATCTGAAATAAGAAACAAAAATTAAATTATTTCTTTCACTTATTGAATTTCCCCTCTATGTCTTTCTTTCACTTATTGAATTTGCCCTCTATGTCAACGACCAGCTGGAGTGTATGGAGCTCCACCTGGGGATGGATGAAGACCTGACAGAGAGCTTATGGGTCAGGATTAAAAGGACCACAGGGGCAAGTGATGTTACAGTTGGGGTCTGCTACAGACCACCAGATCAGGGTGACAGGGAGGATGAGGCC
>JAOTQQ010000023.1:66635247-66647334 GCA_026546715.1 Gallinago undulata
GCTCTGGGCGTTCCTGCTTTAGCAGGGGAGTTGGACTGGATGATCTCTAGAGGTCCCTTCCAACTCTGACAATTCCACAATTCCATGATTATCCTGTCTTCTACATATGAACTTCTGCATCTGAGAATCTATATGGACTTCTAGTAAATTTATAGCACAGAAAGGAAATTAAGTTGGGTATGGCAGAAATGGAAATAAGAGGACATCATAATCACTTGTCTTAATCTACATCATGCTGAAAACAGTCTGCTTTAAGTTCAGTAAAACTCCATTGAAACATCAGCCAGGTCCCAAACCTGAGCATGCCCAGGCCTGGCTGTCCCTGCCCAGACCCCTGTGTGTTTCTCCCACCCTGTTCATGGTCCAGAACCCCATTTCAGCCCCCTGGGGCCGTCAGTATCTGTCCCAGCAATACCACAACAGTATCTGTATCTCCAGCTGTATCTCCTGCATGCACATGCACCTCCACTGTGGGTAGCCTGTCTCCTGGACAGACACCTCAGTCCTACATTACAGCCTTGTCTCTGGTCTCTTTGTCCACATCTGCATTAGCTCTGGATGGTTTCCAGCCCTGGTACACCCCCTCCCATGTGAGGGGCTGTTGATGGATATTGTTACAGTCCCCATATCGGCCCATCACGGTCAGACCCTGTGGCAGCCATTAGTGAGGGTCTGCCTCAGATCCACCTTGCCTGCCTTGAGGAGTGCTGGGTGCTCACTGTGATCTGACAGTTACTTTTGAGGCTGGGAAAGGGGAGGGGAGCGAGCAGCCATCTTCACTCAGTCCTACACAGAAGTTACTACTCCAGAACGTGAAGGGGGGCCCATCCTCTCCTTGTCCTGAGCCACCTCCATGGGGCGCCCTCTCCTGGGCCCAGATCCCCAGTGTTCAGGATCTACCCTGACTTCCCTCTATCCCCACTTCTGCTCCCGCAGGACGGCTTGGTATTCAGAGGACAGCATGGTCCTCCTGAGGGTAGTCGAGTGTTTCACTCACTCATGGTTTGTAAAATAGACCTAGTACTTGTCTGTAGGTAAGATACGGAAATAAGGTATTTACTAATATCTCAATTTCACTGCAAGAAATGACATGTAAAATGGGAGCAGGGGTGAAAGAGAAAGGCAGTTTTGATGCCACTACAGCTTTTGCTAATGGAGTCCACATTGACGATCCAGAAGAGACACTAAATAAAGAAAAAAAATTGGAACTACAGTCTACATCCTACACCTAAAGGGAGTTTACTCATGTCAAGATGGAGCCAACTGAGCCATGAGGCTTTTTTGAATAACAGTTGTTGATGTCATGACTGCAAATTATAGAAAATATAAAAAAAAAGGAAACCGAAAATAAAAAAAAATAAATCAGGAGTGTTAGCAACTGGTTTTTAAGGTTTTTTTGAGCACTAGAATAATGCCAAGAAGAATTACAATATTAGTTTATCACTTTGGGATAGTTTTGAATTTAAGAAAATAAAAAAAGTGTCATATATTTAAAAGAAAAAATGAAGAGTTTTTTATTGCATGACTAAAGGTACCAAAAGATATAATTATTTGCCTCCCTTGGTAATTTTGTTCTGCAAAAGGAACAGCTATGCAGTTTCTACTTAAGCTCTCCCTTCTTTCATTATGTTCTTCTCTTCCTATTAAATTCTCCCCTGTAATACTCCACAGTGCTATTTGTCCCTCCCCCAGATCTAGGAAAGCAACAAATTTTGATGTGATATTTCTTTTCCTTTCCTCCTTGGACTTTTTTCTTTTTGCTGTCTTGTTTTCCCTTCCTTTCCTTAGCTCCCTCCCTCTAGACTTGTGCATCTTTTCCAGCTCCATTCTGATTCTTTGTTTCTTCCCTCTCTCTCCATGGTTTCCCTTTGTCTTTCTAGAACCCAACTTCTGATGACTTTTCTGCATATTTTGTCACGTCCTTCTTCATTTCTTCCTTCCCTCCTCACACCCTTCATTTTCTCCTTCCATAAAATCACAAGGTAAGATGAAGAAAGGGTAAGATAAAGAAGAGCAGAGAGAAGTCATACCCTGTACGACACCTGTCTGCCTCTCCCTTCCTCTGGCACCAGAATGCATTAATAATCATAGATCAAGGGAATAATTTTTTTTTTCAAAGGGTAGGAGTTCTCTTCATCCATCTCCTACCCATGGGGAAAAGAAAAGGAAGCCACTGATACCACCCCTTCCATTTACTAGAGAGACAAGTCTGCTTTTGTTCCCCCAAGAGACGAAGCAAGAACATTTGCTTGGAAACCGGAGCGGACATACTCAAAAGCTATTTATAATCCTCCTTCCTTCAGGAGTAGGGGTGACAGCTTCAAACTGCCCTACTGCAGAATCCTTGCTTCTACTGCTTCCAAGAAAGGTGAATTATAGCATGTATAAGCAAAATTTTTTTAGATGAGTGAAATCGTCTAACTCGAGGGGAGAAAAAAAAGGGAGCAGGCCAAACCCTCACACATTTCTGACACTTTTTTTTTTTTTGTGCATAATTACAAAATTAAAGAAGATAGAGGTTTCATGGAGGAGCAACATTACTACTCAACATCAGTAACTGATCACTCACAAGACCACTATGTGGGCACTCTCAGCCCCAGCTTCCAGCTAAGGACGTCCAAATCTGTCCTCCCATAGAGTGCCTAATCTCAGAACAGGAGGTTATTCCAAGCTGTACACCATTGATCAGCTTTATTTTTATGAACTTTCTAAATGCCCATTCAGCCAGAAAGACCCCCTTCTTTAGAGCTTGGGAAGAGAGACGTGTGTTTTAGTTGCTGGTCTGACCTGGCTGATTAATTGCAACCATCTTCCCTCCTGAGAGCAGCACACTATAAGAATACAGAAATATTCTCATTTACTTCTCACTTCATCACTGAAATCAATGAAAGACTTTTTACTGACTTGGGGCTGCTGTGCAATTATATTACAGTACTTTATACTGCTAAACTTTTATATTCTATACTGTAATTATACAGCACAGAATTAATTGCATGCAAATGTCTTAGCACATGATTAATAAGATTTATCAAGCATTCTTCCAAGAAAATTACAAGGAATTATAGTAACATGGCATAGTTTTTTGGAAAGCCTGAATGGAGCATCAGGGTTTTGGAATTGTCACAATCATCATTATGCTACCTAAAGCAATACCCCAAGAGTACGTTTAGAAGAGCACAGGCACCACCATAATCAGTTAGCCAAGACCCACAGACATTGCTGAAACAAGGATGTTCTCAAGTGCTGCCTTAAAGTAGAATTTTCTCAGTGCCAGGCCTTAAACTCCCCATGGCTGTGTATATCTGTCTACAAACCAGTATAATATATTGTCCACCCTAGGCTTAATCTTGAGCAGTCTGTAATCTTGGAAATATCGAAAAAAATCTCACATTGGTCTCTAAAGGTAAGAAAACAGTTAAAGCATTTAATCTTCTTATAGTGTTTTAATTTGTATCTCAAACAGTCTTTCTACTGTGCCTCACTGTTCTTCCTCTAATTGCTGCTGTCAGACACCAAGTTTTTCAAGTTAGAGATTGATTTTCCATGTGCATTCTATAAACCATCAGTCATGATTCTGTTACTTAATATAGAGTAATAAGAAAAATGTACTGTAAACAAAACAGGGAACATGCTAGAATGGGATGTCTGACACATTGCTGTATAGGGGTCTTTGCACACTCCAGCCAACACATTTTTGGACCTCGCAAGTCCAGTGAATCATCCATACTGTAAAGGAACAATATGGTTTTGCTCCAGTAATTTAATTTATCAAAACAACAATATAAAACAGTATTTCTTGAAGTTATGACTAGCAAAGTTCTTAAGTAAATCCTTAATGCCAGTTCAGAGAAGCTTAACACTTGTGACAACTCATTAAAAATATTAGTTACAAAATCTGTGCCAGCAAAACCCAATAATATGTGAATCAAGGTAAGGATAGAACACACAGGTTTAATCCTACAGATTTATATGTTTAAATGGATTCCTCTTATAATTAAATTTCACACTGTTTCCGACAGGAAGGAAAAAAAAGCCTCTATTGCTGTTAATATATTTGCCACACAATTTTGGCAGCTTTGATCAGCTTTGTCATTTCAGGCATCCGGTACTTTTCATATTGATTCAGGCACTAATCAGAATACATTTTTTATTTCAGAATTAGCATACCAAAACTGTTTTGTGAGTTATCATGCTAATATGTTCTATCAAAGACTAAATTAACATTTTACTGCTGGTAACCAGAGGCAATGCTTCATATACAACTCAGATGATGTTGCCAAACTTTTCGCAATACCAGCTGCTTAAGTTTGAGGGTGCTTAATATCTGTTGACCTAAAGAAATGTCTTTTCAAAATAACCTAACCACAAAGCCCTCCACAGCCCAGTATCGATATTCCTAGAGCTAATGAAGACCCACACTTTTCCTGAGCTCTACTGTACTTCTAGTAACGAGGTAAAGCACACAATGTTCCTAATACCACTATGCAGCATCCCTTTCCATCGTCACCTTCCTTTCATTTTTTCAAACTTCTTTTAGTCTCAAAGGTATTATGAAAAAAGATAGGAGAGCAGAAGGGAACTGGTAACCTGCCGTATCTGAACTGCTGTCCCTTCCTGGGAGTGAAAGAGAATGACATAGCAGTAAGACTGTGTTTTGTTGTTTTCCACTGCCTTCACAGCCAAATTGCTACCCTTCTTCTAAAGCAACTGTTCAAAGCCAGCAGTCACCATTATGCATTAGTGTTCTGCTGGCAGAATTCCTGGCTCTCAACCCAGAGGTTTCCCATGGCAAGCATCCCAGTTTCATCTTACCTGTAAATGGACAGATCACATAGATAGCTGCTATTTGCCAGAGAGTTCTCACCGATCGCAATCCAGGCAAACTCTCTTGACTTCTCCAAGATCTGCGTAACAACATTCAGCAGGGTATCTGAGAAATTGTGCCAGCAGAAGTTTGTATCTTCTACATAAATGAAGAATTTTTTGCTGGAAGTATGATAGCAACAGTTGAGAGTAGATGTAAGTTTTCACTTTTTACCTGAGAATGGCTCCTATCCACAATTGGGAGGACAGCTTAAGTACTTCATTTAGACTTAGAATAACATTAGGTTTAAATTAAGACTTAAAGTTTCATTTAAAATAAAATTTACATGCATTTAGAACAACAGACATACTCATTTATAAACTTTATCACCCTAACAGAACTAATTATGAATTAAAAATAATTAAGCCTAGATAGTGCCAAACTCAATTACCCAGGAAGTTGATTTGCTCCCAAGATTCCCTTTCTCGCCTTTCAATACTCAAGAATATTGAAAAGACTTTTTTGGCAAGGTGAGGACATCACCAAGTTTTGGTAATGTCAGATCAGAGGCCCCAAATTCCTGAGTCCTGATACTGCCTCAGTCAGTGGTGCAAAGAAATACCAACTACAGCAATGATGGCAAAGCAAGATTTGGGCTGTTCCTCAACTACTATTTGCATTCACTCTGAGATACGCAGGAAGCCTGTACATACCTGAGAGGAACCATGTTCCCATCAAGTTGCTCTCCCTGTAAGCAAACTGCCAGAATCACCATTAGTCTCCCTCTATAAATGTCAAATATTTAGCAATAATTTTATGTTTAATGGAATAGGACTTACATGCCTCTGCCAACGTCTGTAACCACAAAGAAAGGTCACAGCTTCTTAGCCAAACACCGGTAATTCAAGGCTATTTGGGTTGCTGCTGTGACAATTGTCAAATAGCAGCTGGGAGTTTATAATCACATCTTAGCTGTGGGTACTGTTAACTAATGGCAGATATATTTCTTCCTACAGAGGAGCTAAGAACTTCCTCTGTCTCCTGTGGCTACTTTCATCACAATGTCATCACAATGGCAGTTAATCTGAGTTGAACCTCAGCCAACTAATTCATACCTCTGCTGTGCTCTTCTTTGCAAACCGGGGTGTTGTATCATCCATCCTGGGTGGAAGATACAGATTCACACATGTGCTCTTTATCAATAGGCTAAAAATAACCAGATCTCATTCTTCTTAAGGGAGGGATTCATTAATTTCAACTTTTAGCCACCTGAAGTCCAATCTGGTCTCCCTTACCTCCAAAGTAAAAAAAGGAGTAATAAGCAGGTCTAGAAGTGATTTGACCTAGTTTAAATTTATTCTGCTTTCAGTGCCTGCTTCTGTCTCCTGTTCATGAGGAGAGACAAAGTATATAGCTCAGACTTGCCCAAGTGTTTTTGACCTCAGAGTTAGATCCCATAGTAGCTCCCAAATGGCCCCTTTTCTGGTTGAACAGGAGAAAAAAAAATAAACAGGCCAGTGTCCATCAGTATCCACACTAGAAAAAAGCTTGGGAAGAAAAAAATTACCCACGCTTATCTGCTGAAATCTGTCTAAGAGGAAGAAAGAAGGCCCTGAAAAAAAAAAAAGAGTTTTATCTTACTCTCAGAGATACCACTAAGTCACTTACAGTCCTCCACAAGCAACAGCACTGAAAGCAGCTATAATGTTTAAAGCAACTGACAAAACGCCAAGCCATCAACTACTCCTTAAGCAAATGCTATCATCCACCTCAATCTCTTTGGCACAGTCATCCTCATTTCTTATGTCTCACCACTCCATGCCCTCAGTTTTAGAGGTTAGATAACCATTCACATCATATTGAGGCAGCCTGCAATCCCCTAAAGATGATGCAGCTCTTCTGAAACTTTCACTTTTTCTAAAGACCTTCTTAAATCATGGCTTTACAGCAAAAAGAAAAAAAAAAAAAAGAAAAAAAAAACACCCAACCAACCAAACCAAACCGAAACCCCCAAAAAAACAAAACCAAACCACACTTCCTTAATTCTTCAAAAGGGTATAAAAGCCAGACTACTTTTCTTACAATGATGTATTTGAACAATATGCTTTTTACTTAAAAATATTTGATGTTCAGAGTTTGCTATTGTTAGTAAACATTCTCTTTTGGAACACAGGCAATGTTTTAAACCCCAACAAAATGTAAATTTCTCACCTTTGTTGGTTTAGCAGTTCAAGAAGAGACCTTGCTATTTAAACAATATGTTTAGCTCTTTAGAATCAGAGATTTGCAATAAAGAATTGCAAACTTAGGCACTGTTTGCTCATCTAGAAAAGTTCTTCCTTTCTACATTTCAGATGCTCTGGATAAATAGATTCATTTTCCTTCTCTGCCAAAACTCCCCCTAACCCACCAACAGCAATCTTATAGTAACAGCAAGAAGAAAAGAACAAGAAAAAACATTATCCTTCATATTTTGACTATGACACTACTGAGCATTACAATGAGATTTTCTGAAGAGTTGGTGCCTAGCAATGAAAAAAAAAAAAAACCAACAAAAAAACAAAAACAAAACCCAAACCAGAAGACCATGCTAGTACCCACCTCTTTCTCTTGTAACGTGCAGAGAGAATTTTGAATTGGTGCTCTCTGCACCTTTGGGAGCCCAGGTATCATTGAATGTCTGAGTTTACGTGTTTTCCAACACTGGTAACAGTATCACTATTGATCTAGCACACTGTAATTGCCACTCATTTATGAAACAAACACAAAATACTATCACAGATCTTCACATGTAAGATGCAACACAGCACACAGGAGATCAGTAACAGAGCACGGAGTATTTGACTAACAAGCTACCAGCCAAGGCTGCTTACTCCATCATTAGTGTGAGAGAAACCTTTATAGCCGTTCAATAATCTCTGCATCAGCTCATCACGACAGCACAAGGCAGTTTGCATGAAGAAACAGAGCCCAGAGACTTGCTTCTTTTCAGTCTACTGAGCTGTTTGTACCAGTGTTGTGCTTTCAAAGCTGCATCTGCCTGGGAAATAATGAAGCTCCTGTTTTCAGAAGAAATGCAGTCTTTCATCAAGACACTTACAAAAATAAAACATTCATCAGGGATTAATCATGATAGTGAACCCATTGGTGGTGTGAAGTGGGGATATTTTAAAAGGCTTTATTTAACCCAGGAAAGCAAACCTCCAAGAGTAGTCCCTGTTGAGGGAAAACATGCTCTCCAAAGGGCAATTGAGAGCAGACTCTGAAACACAGGTGATCTGACTTGCCCACTAAAGGAGTCTGTTGATTGTAAGTCAGCTTTTCTCAAGCTCCCTGCAAGCCTGACCTTTTCTGGGTTTCATTACCTTTGTACTACTCCCGTCCCCAAAGAGGGGAAAAGCTACTTCCTTTGATTGATGGCAGCAACTCCCCTCTAGGGAGTAAGGGAGGGAGAAGCAGATGTAATTATCGGGAGAAACTTCGTTCATATTTCCCCCATCGCATGGGAGCTACGCCAATGCCTGCAATTAGAGGTTGTTATACTAGCTGTTCCCTGGCTAGTATAAACAGTAGTAACCAGCAGTTGCAGATGATTTGTATTCCATTACACAGGAGAAACTGAGCTGTTACTAGTAATAAATCAGCAGAATTTAGTTTTGTTTTAACATATATCCTTTTTTCATTAGTGGCTAATAGTATTGTGATCCCTTTTAAGTGTTCCTATCTCTCTTTTATCACAATACTCACTTCAATAAACTGCTGCAGACATACAAAAATTTACTTTTGAAAATACCCTTTTTTTCTCAACCCCCCCCATCTGTAGAGCGCCACTGTATCTTGTCTAAGCAGCTAATGTTTAGCTGATAATCCTGTTCAATCACCAGTATGTCATTTGCAATTTTTGTTTCACTTGTGTTTGTGGCAGCTCAGCTTCAGGGGGTGTGGGGTGTGTTTACAGTAAGAACAAGCTGTAAGCTCTAGTTGCAGATAGAAATATGCACCTCCAAACCCTTGAAGAAAGCGAGTCACTTCAGCCATTAAAGTTGTCCAACACTGTAAATGTTTGAAGACTGTAATGACAGCTTGTTCTCATTTCCTTGCTTGTAGAAATTGGACTGCTTCTGGCTGCTATCAGTTAACACATCCCAACACCTTCTAGAAATGTCGCTGCCAGTGGCCCCACTTTCATCTGTCAAGATAGAAGCCATGTGCATCTGAATATCTGTCCTTGGCTCTCCTAAGCATGACAACATCCTGGAGTGCTAAAACTCTGTCTGGCAACAGTTTGTAATAATAATAACAATAACACATTTTGATAATATGGTAATATGTTTATAATAAATGGAATGTGTTTCTAGCTGGAAGATATAAGGAACAAGATGGTTTTCAGCTTGATCTCTTTATCCAGTATCCAACACCTAACCTAAGGAGTAAAAAGTAAGTCAAAATCTAATATTTCATTTATAAAAAGCACAATTTTTCTTTTTCTTTTTTTCTATTTAACAGTTGTTGGAAATGGAAGAAGAGATATGTAAGTGAACTGTTTAACAGTTTGTATAACCAAAGGATAAGTGATGAAATATGGGACTAGATGGTTTCTGTCCCTTCTAGAAACAACTTCTTAGATGCCTGAGAACCTAGAAATGAACAATCCAAATTTACATCTTTCATGTAAAGTATTTTCTCTTCTTTGTCTTTACTATGAGTATTTTCAGTAATTAAGCTTGTAGTGCCTAAGTTTCCTTCAAAAATTCAACTGCAGTGTTTTGGTGGAGGTAGGCTGCCTCCACCAAACATTTCTGTCACCCTCCATATTTTGGGCGAGATAGTCAGATCTGTAAAAGTTATAGTTAGCCTAAGTAACTGACACCACAACTGGCCTTCCTCAGTAGCTCAGATAACGTAGTGTGTTCTTCTGTGTCACGAGATCTGACATCATACTGAATGCTGAAAATTTACAAAGAACTACAAGCAAACATGCAACCAAATTTTCCCTTTTTAGGGATTACCCTTGGCTGCTCTAACTCACCCCCATTTCGACTCATACATTAATTTAACCACAAAACAAACATGACAAGTAGGAAAATCACTTCCACAATAGTTAACTCCCACAATCAGGATCTCGGTATTCACTTCCCAGAACCCCCAGTCTAACACAATGTGACATTATCTTACATAAATGCTTTTGAGAAGATTTTGAGCTATTTAAGTCCAGAAAAATCAGCTGCATTTAAATAACTGTTTATTAATTGCAATCAGAGTTGTTCTTTCCCATCTGTTCTACAGGAGTCTTTGATTTCTGAATTAGGGTAAAGTAACAGCCTATTTACAACCAACTTAAGTCCTTCCTCCTGCTCCCTGACTCAAAAAAAGCAAGAGTAAGCTGTCTGTCTTTCCGGCCACACTGTTATACATTAAATTCTTTGAAGCAAATGAGGTTCTGTGAGCATGCCAAAGCATTTCAGTCAGTTGACAAGATCATTGCAACAGTTTGGACTGGATTTCAGATGATCTGCCATACTTAACACTCAAAATACTGCATCTTATAAAACACTTTTAGAAAGCAAGTGGCTTAATGTTTATCCTTTTTATACTTAACAACTACAGTACAGTGAAGTTTCTTTCATTTTGGTTTTATTAATCTTTGTCAATAAATATCAAACCCATTGAGAAGAAGACAATTTCAATCATTTTCAAATTAGTTGAAAATTCAGATCACATCAAAAATTTTGAAGGAAAGAACAGGGTTACAGAACTGATGATATGGTGGAGTTAGCATGCTAGCTCCTATACCTAGAAATCTAGGTTCATTTCTTCCTGGAGATTTGAGTCCAGATCTCATCATCAAGTATTTTGGGTAGAGAATTTTATTTAAGTCCACGGTATAAACTAGGCAAAGAGTGGGTCTGAACATCCACTTCTTAGTTAACTCCATTAGTACACAGAATAACTGGGAGGAGGTGATTCTTACTCCTCGTTTTTGGAGCTAGGATACTTGGAGAAACGAGTCACTAGCCCAAAAGAGGATGGTCCAGAACAGTAGGAAGGACGCTTAGGAGCTACCACTCATAGAGTCTACTTGCTAATCCTACAGATATTGACATGGTTCAGTTAATGACTTGGGAACAATCAGGACCCTATCTGTCCCTTAGGGTCTTGTGAAAAAGCATACATAGTAACTAAACTTCCTCTAACATATAAGGAGACTAATCCTCCACATCCCATATTCTAGTTGCTCTGTTTTATACAAATTACTCATGGTTAAAGTTTCATCTTAACGGCACAGGGAGCAGCAAGGGATAAAGCCTTTGCAATAAAAGAAGAGCTAATAAAGCAAGGCACCTCTGGGCCTTCTGGGTCCCTGTGTTATCAGTACTGTACTTTCGTGAGCTGCACATCCTAAATTTTGTAATAATATAAACTTAAAACCTCTGACTGAGAACAGTCTGGCTAACATATAGATGAATCAAGAAGATTTGTGATAAAATTGAAGAACAAGCAAGGGAAAGTCCCATCGGACATGAGCTATCCAGAACATTTTTATGTGGGTTTCTAAGTTGTGTGTATACTTACCAAACTTCATGCTCCAAATAAAACTAATGTGGAACACGTAGGAAAGGGAAATGTGGTCAGAAACATTCATAAGAGTTTTAATGTGCTTTGAAGGAAAAACATGTCTTCAAAAAGATCTGGAAAGTCTAAAAGATGATATTGCAATGTCAGAACGATGGCAACATTTGTGGCACTGTTCTTATTAATCAATATCAGAGTGACATAATGTCAGTTCAAGTTATCCTACTATGAGAACAAACACATCAGGAAATTTAAGACCTTTAATTACGTTGCTTGCAGAAAGGGAAGCCTGAAGCAACAGAAACAAAGAGAAGGTGAGTTGGTGCTGTATCACTAAATCTGAGGCCTAAATCAAGTGGACAAAGAAATATAAACGCCTTAAAAATACATTACTTAGGGCCTCTTCCTCATTTGAATAGCATCCATAGCAAAGAATAACAATGATTCTCAGTCCAGACAGAATATTGTTCACCACAGGAATGAAGAAGATAAAAACAAGGTGGGTTTATAACTCTTCTCTGCCAGGCCAAATTCTGAGACTGTCTCTCTGACCCAGACATAAGTCAGAGCCCCATGATATGAGTCCTTCACCTGGGGAGGTGTGCTGACTTAATAGTACATTTCTATTACTATAGAAAAGTAATAAAGAAAAAGGCTGCAGAAGAATGAAGAATCAGGCCTGCAATGTGCAAATAATATAGACTGAGGTG
>JAOTQQ010000023.1:66647434-66669070 GCA_026546715.1 Gallinago undulata
AGAAAAGTAATAAAGAAAAAGGCTGCAGAAGAATGAAGAATCAGGCCTGCAATGTGCAAATAATATAGACTGAGGTGGGAGTAAAGATCCCTACACTTTTACAAATAGGTAGGTCATTCTGCTGAAGAGAGAAATTCCAGCCAGAAAAAGCCAATGAGAGCTTTCTTCATTAAGACCAATACTCTGAAAGGACTTCAGAAGTTAGAGCTGTGTCTGTGTGGCTCATGCCCAAAGCCAGCTCACACGCTCTGGTTATCTACACACTGTCACAGAAGCTTTGCTCAGAGCCAGGTGTACAGTGTGGCTGAAAACAACAAGAGGCCACAGATGGACTTGGATGGGAATACTGGTCCTATCTGAATTGTTACCAAGAATAGTGGGAGCATGACCCAGAGTTCAGAAACCAGCATTAGGTGTAAATGTTAAAATTAAAAATTCATTACAAAAATACTTGGACTGCATTGGTGTTAGTGGATCAGGATCCATTTGACTTTATGAAAAAGGCAGGAAGCCTGCTGGTGTAAAAATAACTAAGACACAGACTAAATATTACATACCAGAGTATAATTAAAGTAAATTCAGAAACTGTTGGAAGGAAGAGCTAAAGGGAATACTATAAGGTATACGCTTTACCTGTTTTAGTAATTTACAGAAGCTTAATTGTGGAGTTTCCTAACTCAATAACTGAAAGAGAACTTTACATAAGACCAGGCAATCATTGCAGAAATATTATGAAGCTGAATAACCAAACCATGAGAAAGTACTTTGAGATGTTCTACAAAGCACTGCAGAAATAAAAAAGATCTATATACAATTGTTTACTACCTTTGCAAACTTAATTAAGCTGAATTCAAGAGTTTCTGGTAAAGTAAACAATTCAGGCCTTGGGCTCAAAATGTACAGCCAAGTTCTTATTATACTTATATCTCCACAATGCTCTTTTTACTTTCCCTTCCACCACCTGCTATGTATCTTCAGCACCTTTTAGCTTGATTTTTCACTTGAAAAACTAAATTTGGGAATTTTACAAATTGAGAAAAAACAAAACCACACACACTTCTACAAGAATGAAGCCTGCACCTTTCCCCCCTTCCTCCTCCCTCCTCCCCAGTTTTCTCTTATTGCCTCCCTGGGCTTCTGTGTAGTAAAATTTTCCTGTTCAGGTAGGCATTTTCAGGGGAAGGTTATTAAGAAAAAGAGAGTGATATCAATTAGGAAGTTGTAGGGCTTCACCATATGGTATGCCCAAAGGAGACACTCGCAACACAATAAACTGCAACTCATCATGTCATACTGCTGTGTTATGCATACCTCATTGCCTCAACTTGTAGCAGAGGTCTGAATCAGATGACATGAGATAATGCCTATGACAGTTCTCACTCTCCAAATGGTCCATAGAAAAATTTATTTCTAAGGTGTAAAATGAGGACATGCAAGGTGAATAAAAACCTTCTTGAGCAGACCAAATGTTGACCTTCTCTGCTCCTGAATGTTTTCCAAGCACAGGAACATGTAGGCCTGTTCAGAAGGCTAAGGGTACTCCCCCAGTTTCTAAATTTCTGCCTGAAACCTCAGCTTTTGGATTCAACGGACGATTGACTATTGTCCTGCAATGTAAGCAAAACACAGTCTAAGAGCTTATAAGGCCTTTACCCTGCTGTATGTGCATACAGATGATACAAGACACCTGGGAGTCTGACCTAGAAATCCATCTATTCTAAAGCCCCTTTAAATCCTTTGCTCACTCTCTTTGGAGCCTTGAATGAAAATAAAAGCTTTTAGCTTTGCTTCTTTTTTAAAAAGTCTCCACTACCAACCACTGTTAACATTTCACACAGTGAAGTGCCTGAAAAACCTCCGCTGAAACTCTGTGATTTAGTAAAGAGGTAAAAGAGAAAGATACGAGGAAAGAAGGAAAGAGAAAGAGGAAGACAACTCGCTTCCGCTGTCTTTGAAAAAGAGGAGCAAGGTGGGATTAAAGCATCAGATGAGACAGTTCAGACACAAAGCACAAGTGACAGACGGAACAGGTTCATCGCGCGTTAGAGCGGTGGTGTCTGCCGGCTGGTTTTTGGCAGCCGCTTCTGCAAGAGCAACCACTTGCTGCTGCTTTCGCAGCCCATGGCTGAGAGCAAATCCCAGCATCCGTCACTCCCCTGAAAAGCTCTCTGTCGCTCCTCAGCAGGGCTCCTTGTGCTACGGCTCCGCAGGGTGGAGGCGGAATGCTCTAGTCTGTTTATTCTTCACTAAATTGCACCGTTTTCAGGTACCGTGCACAAGATAGCTGGTAGAAGAAAAAGCACAAAGGCTGGTTCAGCAGTAATGAGGCCTGCAGGTAAGGGCTTACCATAAAGATGTGTCTTTTGGTTTCTTTCATTATTTTTTGTTGCTTTTAAATACCTGGGTTGTCGTCATTGATTCGGGAACATTCAAATTACCATTCTAACTCAAAAGCTACACTGTAAGTCAAAATGGGATGCAATTATAAACCTTTAGTATCATTACATAGCTAGGTGATAAGAAAAACTTAAGCAACTGAAACTAAACAGGCTAAATAGCTGGTGAAATTACACTTGACTACTGCTAAGTGGAGCTGGAAACAGACAGGGTGTTGATAGAAATCAGTTACAAATGTAAGCTAGATCACTAATTGGCCAAAACTTCACAGATAATCAACCTGATAACAGCTAATCAAACAAGTGTTACAAGTTAAACAAATAAATCCTTCCTTCCCAGTCCTTTGTATTGAGACCCCGCTAGCTCTGAAACATGAATCCATTCACTGGTTATTTAGCAGACCAGCCGTTCTTAGAGTCCAGCCTTGATCAAACTGTAGACAGACGTGAGACTGATTTCATAAAATAAAGCCTTCAGCACCAGAGACTCCTGTCACAGCACATTACCTCCTCAGTTTTACTGGCACAGCTGTCTGAGAGGCTTTGCTGTGAACCAGCCCAAGGAACTGATCCAGCTGGAAGTAATCCCATGGCTTATTTTCTTTATTTTATTATTTTTCCTTCTCTTCAGGCCAAGTCACTTTCCCTGTCTAGATCACAGCAGGAGCAGGAAGTTCAGGGTGGTGGCTGCTGTTCCTGACCAGACTTGCGGCTGGTACTTCAAAATGCTGGGCCCCAGCCTTTTTTTTGAGGTTTATACCTTTTAAACAGTTGCAGATTATACATGCAAAATCAGTCATAGATATTCAACATTTAAAATATGCCCCAGAATTTCTAAACTTTGCAGTGAGGCCTCAAAGCTGTGCATGCCTGCTTCCTCCCAAGACAGAGCCATATGACATTGATAATGTGATTTCTTTCCCCCCCCCCCCAATTACATTTTTCATCTTCCATTTTCCTCTCTATAGCACCAAGTTTTCAGTAACTAGGCTCAGGCTGCTGGACACTCTGGGCTCTGTCTCCTCTCAACAGAGAAGCTCACGAGTACGTTCAATCCTGCTGGCTGGAGTCTTGAACCAAAGCATCCGTGCTCAATGTAGAAAAGCTGAGCTGTACCAGATTGTCCCACCCCACCTCAATCTATCCAGGACACTTCAGCAGAAGCTTACACCTATAATTAGGAACCAATCTTGCCTGGGTCCCCGGTGTGTACCAAACTCCAAGCTTGGGCTCGGATGAGCAATAAATGCAAGTTGGAGGATTTATAATGTGCAGTTGTGAGGAAATCTGTCTTTAGAACATGTACTTAACTGATGGGATAGACATGCTGAGTGTTATTCTGCTGAGAGCAGTTTGTTTCTGCAACATTCAGTTATTGCTTGTGGGGACTTTAAATATCATTACTTGTGGCCCAGATGGTCACAGGTATTCAGGCTCATACAAGAAATGAAAGCTTTCCACAGTGCTATTTCATTGAGACACAGATGGAGCTGTATGATTTATCTGAAGTCACCCAGGGACACAACAGCAATCAACCTCACCAGGCCTATTCCCAAAAGTGCAGCCAGCCTTCATAATAGATGCTGAGTAAGTACACAGTCCGCATGAGGAGTAAAAACGGGTTCCTCTGCTCAATTCTGTTTATTGCTATAAACAATTTGCATGGATAGCAGCTTGTTGCGTGGTTGATGATTCATTGGGATGCCTGACTAGATTGTGCTTGCAGTGAAAGGAGAAAGTCAGAGTAAACTCGGACTGTGGGTGCAACTAGTCTCTGTGAGGCTGGTGAGGTGGCTGTAATTTGGCTGACTTGTCAGCAAGTCAAACCCAGGATTTCTAAACCACAGCATCAGACGCATAGCGGCATGTGGCAGAAAGCCCCACATAGAGCCCCACATAGAGAGGTGGGAGCTGTGGCAAAAGGCATAAAATTGTCAACTGTGATTACACTTGTAAAAGATGTAAAAAAATGTACACTTGAAAAAGATGTAAAAAGATGTACACTTGTAAAGATGACGCCACCTCACTGAAGCCACGTTCGCCGTTTGCCGTTCAATGCCACTGTCTGGCATTATCTGAACTTGTTCTTTTAAGTCTTACTGATGATGATCTCAGCCCAAGTTCTCATTTACACAAAGATCTTTTGTACAACTTGACCATTACAAAGGTCTTGTACCTTTTATTGGCACCTGCTGTAAGATTGCTTTTCATTGGCAATATAGTCTAGAAAGAACCCAAGATAAATGGGATTCAAGTTCCCAACTCTGCCTTGTGTGCTGCGCTCACGAACATATGCTGTGGAGTTTATAATGGGTTGCTGTAACAAGCAATTGACTGTGTAACAGGTGATGAATGAGTTATAATATTTTACTGCTCTTGGCTAAGTACATGAAGTGGCATGTGCAATGAGCATGTTTCAGGATTGATCATTGAAAGACTCATGCAAAGAACAGAAGGCAAGAAGAATAAAGACTTCAAGTGGGGGCATTCTTTGAAAGATTTGAATTCTAGAGGAAGGAAGTATGCTATATCTTCCTCACACTCGTAAAGTTAGAGGACTACTGTTGTAATATTATGGTATTGAAAACTGTAAAAATAAGCAGTGTGCTGATGCAGTTACCACAATCAGTCCTCACATTTACTGTAACCCAGAGGTCTTTCTTACATCTCGGCATCTTTATTACCACGACTCAAATGCATTAAGAATGACGCACTCTTCTCACCTCCCTCTTAGGTTAGCATCATTAGATTTCCATTAAAAGCTCTCATTGGGCTGGTTTGCAACCATAATAGAAAGCTGTAGTCAGACCTTATCACTCCTTCCTTCTTTCCAATCCTAATGACCACTTTACCCTGTTTGAGTCAACATCAGGATGTTGACACTGAATGTCTTCTATTTGAATTTCATGCCAGGTTGCTTGCTGATGGCTATCTGATTGGTCTCTGACATCAGCAAAACTCAAACTATGTGAAAGTCAAACAACAAAGAAACTCATCAGGTTTGGGGAAGAAGGGGGGAATCAAACCAAAACACAAAAAATCCAAACACCACAACAAAAGCAACAAAAAACCCAAACAAATAAAACAAAAGCAAGCAAACAAACAAAAAAAAAAAAAACAAGAAAAAAAGAAAACCCATATTTTATTTTATTTTTGGTGCTATAACAATGCAAGTACTCACTGATGGGAGAGTGTATGCTTCCCCTTACATCTGATATATGAACTTTTTTTATTTTAATCAGAGAAAATACTTGTCCTCATTTAACCTTATGTGCTCACTTAACTTTACTGGGGCTACATGGTCATCTTTTCCTCCCTCAAGATGCTTGGAATCAGGTTTTATGCTTGAGAAGTTAGAACTTGCCACCAACAAAGGGCTATAGAGCAGAAGTGATTGCAATAAAGCTGCACTGTCAGCAACATTTTCCTCTTGATTCTGAATCTGCAAATGAGCACATAACTTTACATAATTCACGCATTTTCATGGAAGATGATTATATGCATTGTCTTGCACAGTAAATTATAGAACCCTGGCCAGTGTATTCCTTTTCAGTAATTTATCACAGTGATATAATTTAAAGATGTTTTCTCCAATTTGTTTTTTCACCATCAACAATAAGATGAAAGCCTGAAAAAGACACCTAGCTGAGTGCTTTCCTATTGATTTATTTAGCCTTATTAAAACCTTTTTCCTAAATACAAAGTAGCAAACACTTAAAATCTGCGTGACAAAAATCTGGTGTTACAATAATATTTTTTTAAAATGATAATTCCACAATTACTCCATACTGACTTTATGAAAATAAGCTGATTTTATATAGATGTTAAATAGCATTAAACTTTTAGTCCACAGATATGGATATTCATAAAATATCACAGAAAACAACATGTTTTTCTCCTCTTAACCTGGAGGAGATGCAAGAAATTGCTGCATGACAGCAGCAATTTCTTGTGAGAAACTGGAACCTTTGCACCTTGTTTCAGGAGCTACCTTTGTCTCTGGCCTTTGCTGCAGCTGCATTGGTGCTGGCATCTGGCCCTTCCTCCTCTTCATCCTAACCTTGCGTTGCTGACTTTGACTTCCTGGATGGACCTCAGACCTTTCTTGTCAACACAGACTTGTGTCTCAATACATGGCACCAGTGGGAGCCGCTGCCTCTGTCACCTCAGAGACCTTGTCCTAGATCGAGCTACTGAGGGAGGACACAGCTTCCCAGGCCCTGGCACTCTCTTCATCTCACTGACTGCCAGGAGCTGCCCCAGCAGCAGGTGGGAGCAACACTCTGGTATCTGTGCTACAGAGAGACATACCAGTGGACTGCCCCATCAAGAAGAGGAGGTAGACAAAGCCTTCTTAAACCAATCACAAAAAACCTTACAATCTTGGACCCTGAGTCATGGGAGAATTTAGTCATCTAGAAGGGCAACAAGTCAGGGAATGAGTAATCCAATTCCTGGAGTAGATTTGGGACAGATTTTTAACACAGGTGCTGAACAAGCTGAGGGAGATGTTCATCCAGACCTTCTGTTCACAAGTAAGGAAGAACTGTCTGGGGGTGTGATGTTAGATGATGACACTGCCCAGGCTGTCTACGAGAGTAGCAGATCTGATCTGCCAAAATTAAAACCAGTGAAATATTTACAAACAACCACAAATCCATAAGAGTAAGCAGAAGTCAAGAAAGCCTGGGAATTCAAATATCAGTCACAAACTGTTCTCACAAATGCCTTCTGCAGAGTTCCCTCTTCTCTTTCAGAAGCGCTTTAAGCTATTTCACCCTGGATATTCAACTCTGTCTTGCCCCTCAGGAACACTATTTACGAGTCAAACCGCCATGAATGCCCCAGCTTCCTAGAGACAGGCTTACCGAAAACCATCTGTATCCGTTCCAGCTTGCTTTAACAAAGCATAAGAATGCAGACATTCAAACAGTAGCAATGGGTTAGGGCCAGGCAGCCTACTGTATTTTGGGGGTTGCAGTAACTAATTGCGAAATAACAATCACTTCGAGATAAAGCTTACTTCTTCTGACATGAGTGCTTTGGGCTTCTGACATACCTTAAAGTAACATTATGAATATGGGGCATTGTTTTTAGGTATGAAAAGTGTTGCTGTGATGTAGACATCATAATAGTAAGATACTGACAGCCATGGAAGTGCTAGTTTCAAAGTATTTGTAGTGTTCATAAAGTCAAGTACCAGGAATACCAAAAACCACGGAACAGATTTTCTAATTTGGGTCAACTAATTATAATCACATAGCATAGATATGGAAAATATTCCCCAGCAAGGTGCCACTGCACAATTTTACATCCCAGAGAGTTGTACTCAGTTCTACAGGATCCATATTTGGTAATTAATGAATCTTCTCTAACTAGCCAACCGCATGCCCATTACCAAGCTTGTGAGTCAATACTACTAATTCACAATGACATCAGCTGGTGGCTGGGGATTGTCCCTCACAGTGTGCCACTGCTTAACTCATGTTTATGACACTAATTACACTGGAACATGCTAAATAATTCAAGCTTCCTTGGACTCACACACAGACATTGGTAAGGTTTATTCATGCTCATTAAGCACTGACCCACACTGGAAACTGTCCCAATTTTCAACATAGAAAATGGAAATTCCTGATATAGCTAAGGCTGCCAGACATGTTGGTTTTTTTGGACTTGTCCTTTTTTTCCTAATGAGAAATCTTTTCCAGGTGGAATTTGTAAACTCTGCACTGCAATAAGTAGAGCCAAAGCATGATCATGAATGAAGCACGCAGTATGCTATATATACGACATATCTCCTCATCACCATGCTGGTGGTCTGGATGCAGCAAACTCAGGGCAGGTGTAAAGAGGGAAAAATAGATTTGCCATTTCCTGGATGTGGTGGACATGCTGAATAGGTGCTGCACCAATGGCCGTTTGCGGTATATCTGATGTACACAAGAGCTGCAAACTCAGGTGCATTTGTGGGTCACCTGGAGAGTACACAAGCACAGGGTAGGAACTGTAATTACCTCTGTTAAAGGTGACGTACAAAACAGACTGACAGATTTTTGAAAAAATGCAATGGTGTTGCCATTCTGAAAATAGCATTGCCAGAGCCAAATCACTTTCACAAGTCTTTTAAGCTGCGAGTAGACAACAGAAGAGGAAACTGTGACCTCACAAGACTAATTCCATAGCTGGTATCTGAATGCAGGAGTGATGTGGATATGGAGAGTGAGAGAGACCTTTTTCAGAGGTCAGTTTCCACTGTGACTCACAAGCAGTGTGAGAAGCAAATACTGTCAACGAGGAACGTGGACCTGTTTTCGTTCATCCTTGTAGTTCACGAGTGCAACAAACTAGTAGTGCTCCTAATTACCAACCTCTGTACATTTCAAAAATATAGATAAAACATAGGTCCAACAAAGAATGTCTGGGAGACCAAAGGCCATTCCATTTTGTACATATATAGTACTTTGTGCAGTGAGAGCTTACTACAGCTATGTTTAAAAAATAAAAATCTGATAGTCTGGCAAGACTTGAGATAGCAATCTGGAAATTACACTAAAACCCTTCTATATTAATGAAGAAATAAGTTATTTGTTGAAGTTTCTCTCTCAGCTATACTGATCAGTGTCATCTGGGTGTTCATAACAAAGCAGAGATCCTTAACTCAATGACAATTTTAGGTTAAATTTCAAGACCATGAAGATAGCAGAGAGGAGCGGGCTCAAAACATATTAAAGAAATTTACCTCGGCCTTAAAATATGCAATAATTTAATTAAGAATAGGAAATCTAAATTTCATCCACCAGCCCACTCACCAGCCCACACATTCAAAATATATTACAGCAAGAACTCGGGCTCTCTATTAATTTTTTTGTCATAATAGAGTATTTGGTACCTGCTCTTTTGCCTATTCTACATCTTTACTGAGAAATTCAATCTTTGCTGAAATTAAATCCCTTCTGAAATAAGATTAAATTTTATTCACATGTTCAGAACAACTAATCTTGCACAAGCCTAAGAGAGGCATTTTTTTCAGGAAGGAGACAGTGAACGAATAGAGTAAAAATACTGAGACAGATTTCACTCAGCCTGTAGGACTTCGCATATGAATCTCAAAATGGCAGTCACAACACTCTCTTCCCTGAAGCAGGGAGGAGAACAATGCCTTTCCAATGAAAGTACTGCACAAACCAGACAACTAAATGCCATTCTCAGTCAGGCGTTTCTATTCATTTTCCCCTGCCTAATTTATGATTTTTTTTTCTTTAATTTCATGATGGGTGATTTTTTTATACCTCAATGTTGTGGCCAGATGCGTATATCAGAAAAGTTGATTGGCATGTGCTCTTGCTCATTTGCAGCTCTAGATTTACCATCTGCCACATGACACTGGGACAGAGTAACTGAAATATTTGTGTTCTTCAAACACTGAACAGGGAACTTGATTAGTAAAAGGAACATTGTATTAACCCCAAAGCTACTGTTCTCCTTTTTCCATTTCACTGCAGAGTTTTTGCATAAAATCCTTCTGTGCCTGGCTTCTCACAGCAAGCCAAGATAAGAGTTTACAACACCATCGCAGCACCAAGTGCACCGTTACATTTACATTGCCTTTAGGCTGATAAGAAGTGTGATCATTTTCTTGTTTTATTAATCACATTATCTTCATTTGGCATTTGCAATTTTGTTTCTTCTAGCTGACTAATAGTTAATCAGTCAAAAGGTCCTCTCATTAATTCACTTAATATTTCCTCCCAGCATATTCTTAACACTTTTCTCCTTCAAATATTGCTTCATTTGTAATTTTATAACCAAGCTCTCTGATTTAAACATAAAGCCCTAGGAGACTTTATTATTATTGCTGTTATTCTTTTCTCTGTGTTTTTCCCTATCCAGTGCTTTTTCTGAATCTAGTAATTTGATCTAGCAAATCAAATCTAGATGATAACAGACATTTTAGAAATCAGACTACTAGAGCTTTTAGCACAACATGGAATTTGCGGTACAGAGTTTCAAAAGACCATGGTCACATTTTTACAGTTTTTATGTCCTTTTAAGTATATTTGAAGTACATTTGGGTATCCTATTAAGAGCTAAGAGCAGAGTTTATTTGGAGCTATGTTGTTCTTTCAACTTTGACTTCAGCTGAAGTGGAATCAAGTCTAAATCTGAATTTGTTCTGAGAAATTAAAGATCAGAAATTAAGGGTTGTTAAGAAACATCCTCAGATAACTTCATGCAGTAAACAACATACAGTGCTCCAATACTTTCATTACAAAAACGTTTGTCATTTGAACTGTTTCTGGACATGGAAAATTAGTACCATTATTTCTAGTCCATCTTTCCTCTTTAATCATTTCTTCAGAAACATTACATGGTCTCTGCTAGGATTTACTGACCCAGTTTTAAATACAGTTCCAAAATCTACTTGCTCTGCTCATACATCAGAAATCTATCCAACATTTTTACACCAACATTTTACATACCCACACAAATAAAAAATATATTCCATTTCTTTCTATGCTTTCAAGAACATCTATATAGTTTTTATGTTAGAGTAAATGTAATTATGTTTTTTATTATGACACACATTCCAAACCTAGTTCAGGAAACGACAAGCATTGCCCTTCAGAACAAGCCAGGCTTCCTTTACTTGGGACATTTCCACACAGAAAATAGTTAACATAGTGGAATCACCATTATCTCCAACATACAGCAAATCCTAATTATCCTGGAAGATAAGCAGTCTGCAAGTTTTACTCTGAAGAGTTTAGCAAGTGCTATTATTCTGTTTAGAACAGGCAGAAGCCCAACATCACCCACAGTACAAAACAGAGCAAAGCAATGATTGCAGCTCTCCCTGGTCCTAAATGAGCAACTCAGTCAGGTGACTGTCCTCTCGTACTCCAGATTGAAAATGCAACTCCTCTGTTTTCCAGTAATATTTAAGTAACTAGGCTACCTTTCATCTTCTCAGTTCACCTTGAACATGTTTTACATTTAATTCCTTTTCTTTTGTCTCCCCTAAACTAAAAATTTTATATCCTTCTTACTGATATTCTATTTCCATCTTCATAGATGGATAGAAAACGTTGCCATTATTCTTAGCATCCTCCACATCTCATTCACCTTTCTTTTGTTTGGTTTGTCTGATACCTGATTTGCTGAACTTGATTCTCCAAGACTATGTCAAATTTCTATCAGATAACATTCTCTCTGATTTTCTTTTTCCCAAAGGTGTGAAATTTAGATGTTAACTTGAATCAAAATATATATATCCATCCATAGAAAATGTCAAGGATGAATACAGTGCTGTTATGGGATCTGGGTAATACTGAATTATTTACAGAAAACACAAAATAAAGCTTTAGTAACCTCTCCTGGATATATCAATAAAGATTTCCAGAAGCATCAGAAAATAATGGAAAAATACAAGAAAGATTACATTTGGAAATTCAATAAGTGTAAAGTATTGCCATGTTAAAAGTTAGAATAAAATATCACATTATTTCATCAGTTTGCAGAGAAGAAAACAGAAACTTCTCTAGTTATTCTGCAAGATCAGAACAAAAAAGAACAAGCAAGCAGAATTTACTATACACATTAAAGCATTTCAGGGTGATCACTCCAAATAATTTAGAAGAAATGACTGGAATTAAACATCTCCGTTAATAAGATATTAAAAAACTTGATTGATTGAACAGTATAATTATTGTTGAAATGAAACCTTTTCAGACACTAGTTCTTTCCTAAGTTTTCTATCAAATTAAAAATTGTAAGAAATTCACGATACACTGAAGAACAATATGCAATACAAAAGATTGCAGCGGAGAAAAGCAATGGTAATATGAAGGCTGTGCCACTTACCAAACAAAAGATAAACTCCACACCTGCATGGAACATAGTGCACTACCACAGGGGAATCTATTCCACCCTAAGAAGTATCTGAAATAGTTGGGTTGATTATTTAATTTTTTTTAAATAATTCTATTACTCTTTATTCGCTATGGAGACAACCAAAATTATTATCTAGATACCTAAATTCTAGATAGCTATGGTAGGTGGGAAGACTGTCACCTAGAATTTCTAGGTCTCAAAGTCCAGTTATCTACCATTAGAGCTGAATACATTTATCGTAAAAGTCCCATAAAACTCTCTCACATGTATCCCAGGCATGGTTATCTATATTTACATGTATCTCAGGAGAAAGAAACTTGAAATGCTGATGTAGATCCTAAAAATTCTCTAAATTCCTGGAAAACATATTACTAGTAATTCCACAGCACAGACAAAGAAGTGAGATAACACTCTTCAGCTGTCTGGATATACATATCGGTGACTACCCTGCTCAGCATTCAAAAAATTAACAGTCATATGGAATACCGCAACAGCTAAATTAGCTGTGAGGAAAAACTAAACTAAAATTAAATTAGATGCAAGGAAAAAAAAAAAGAGACCAACAGAAAATAGATAATCTGATTTATGAGCACAGAGAAATGTAAATAAATAGACACAATACTCAAAAGCTATAGAAACAAAAAGCTATAGAAATATAATTTTGTCTCACCAAACAAAAATATAATGGATCAGTATTTAAATTATTATATGGTGACATGAACTCTGTATTTATCAAATACAGTCTAACAGTGTCATTGGACTCAATGATCTGAAAGGTTGCTTCCAACCTAGACAATTCTATGATTCTATAAATACCCAAAACTTGGATTTGTGCACCTAAAGCACACATACTCTCACCTCATAACAGGCAAGTGATGAATATACAAGCTTCGAGATAATTTCCCTGTAATATTATCACAGGGAAAGCTGTGCTATATGAGCGCAAAGAAGTGGGAAATTACTGGCATCCAGAACGAGGAAAATCAGAGCCGCACCTTAAAATGCTGGGAGTCCCAGTGTTTCTTACACTGTGCCGTGCTAGTCTTTAATGTACTTTTCACTTTTAGAACTTGATGCCTCTTTGCCCAAATACAATGCATTTCCGTTTTGCCACCAGACAACCTAACGTCTAATGACTAGAGTGTGTATCTATGTGGCATGTAAAAATGTTTTTTATTCTTCTTGTAGAAAAGTAGATTTTCTGAGTTGCATTAATGAAAATTGGTAGGAGGTGAAAATTTAACTAGCAATCATAGAAAAGTGGAAAAATCTAACATTAAGATTTTAAAAACAGATTTAAAACCTGTTATATAGCTTAAGGTCAGCCCAGTGTTGAATGCAATTTACATGACAAGAGATAATGTTGTATGGAAACATAAGAGAAACACAAGGACCTTTTGCATATTAATTATTGAACATGCATAAACAAAAGGTGTAATTAACAGTTAGTAATTTTTATTTTAACATGCAAAATTCAAGCAACAGGCACCAAAAGGAACAACTGCTTTTCAGGCTCACTTATATTAAGTGAAAAAGAAAAGCAGATTTCCAGCCTAAGCTGAAAAAGCTCTTATTTGCTATGCTGTAGTTTAAATGAACAGATTTCAACTTTGAGAACTATCCATTCTCAAAGTTTCACTAGACTGTAAAGTATCTTCAGGGATTTTTTTCTTCTGATTAACAATCAGAAGAATTTAGTTATGGTCCACCTTTGCCTCCTTTAATTGCATGATCATGCAAGAAAAGATTAAATTAACACTTTTCCTCTTTCCTCTAAAGAATGATTCAGTCCAGATCCCCCATATTATTTTACACTAGATAATCAGGCATTTGCAAAAGCTGAAGACTGAAAAATTAATCCGTCAATGAGTTGAAAACATGAAAAACTAGCGAGTCAGGATTTATGTAAGAATCACAAGAATCCTATATGATGGAAAACATGTGGCACCAATTTATATGTTTATTTAGACTTCACCTTTACAGGTACCAAAAGTGAATGTCTATAGCCATTTTAAAGGTCAACGTGACTGAGTATAATGATGTTTTATATACCAATCTGAATTATTTTTAAGGCTGCACCTGGTTTGAATGACTTCTGAATCATTCCTTGATCTTTACTGAAATAGATCAGTTAGCAAAAGAAATTGCATTTCTCAGAAAGTCCCCTAATGTATGGAGATTTCCATCTCTCTTGGAAAGGTTACAAGACACCTGAGCATGTTAATCCTTCTGTACAATATCTTCTTTTTTAAAATTCAGAACAAAACAGGCATATTTTCCTACTAACTTTCAGTCATCAGGGATTGCTGGTACTCTGTGTCTTTGGGGATTTAACCGACTTCTATTGCAAAACCGGATGCAATAGACATATTTTATCCAAAAGTGCTGCAAGAAAATGGTGATGAAAAGGACCAAACATCTAGTAGAAAGAAAAAGCAGAATGAAAACATGGCATTGGAAGTAGAAAACGACAGTGAGGTCAGGCCAACTGCCCTGCACGTGCCAACATAGAAACCACTGTGCAAGACGGTACTGGAATGTGTTGATAGGATACGGAGAGGCTGACTATCCCACTTTGCTCTGCGACATGATTTTGTCTATTCTGACTGCTCAAAGCAGAATTGTTCTCTGGTAAAGACCGCACACACGTTAACATCCCAGATTGATCTTCAAAAGCTAAAGGCTCTTGGGGTATCTCCTCTCTAACACTCTGGTAAAAATGTTTTTGTGTTATTTCCAGGGGCTGTCCAAGGCCAAAAAAATATGGACAGCTGAATAATTGATAATTATGAATCTGTAAATACGACCTTTCTCTGAGGTGCGATGCAGGATTTTTACTTCAAGAACCATGAGAAATTCTCTCTCACCACTCTTTCCATGTTGCTGAACTACAGTCCACACAAACAGAACTCTACAAATAAAAGCCAAAAAAGAGCTTTTATTTTTTTTTAATTTATAGTGGCTCATTGGCTACCTCTATAGCAGCACAACACACAGCATGCAGGTTTCTGCCTGAATATTGTAATGTTAACAATTACACTGTTAGCAAGGTCCCTGTGTCAACCAGAAACCTTTCAAATAAAGTCTGGGCACGCATCACGTTTTGCATGGGTCAGGCATCATTTTCAACAGGCTATCTGAATAAGGCCACCCTCTTTAGGTAGGTAAGAGAGTTAGTGGTAGGGACATAGGTCATAGTTTGCCACAAAGAACTGTCCTGGCCCGTCTTTTTGTTCTTGTTTTTAAACACGGCAAATGTTTAACATTGGGTTCAGCCAGCCCAGTAGCTTGTCTGTAGCAATGACAAATAGAAAACATTTAGGGAAAGCATTTAAAAAGCAGAAAATGCATGGAGTGATATTTCCCTTGGTGTATCCTTCTGGCTTCCAACAACCTAGGGATTTCATGAGTCACAGGCCGCATCCAGATGTATTGATTTTAATAGCTTCATCTTCTTACTTCCAGGCATTTTCAGTTTTGTATTTTCAGTTTTCTTTAGGCTTATTTTTAGAGTGAGCTCTTGGGTAAAGAGGGGAGTACAACCTGCCTCTCTTCCAGTTTCTGAGACCAGATATGCACAAGCTGCATTGGGTCGCACCAGCTCCAGGAGGTGTGATGGGATGGATCTAGAAAATTAGGAATTCCCTTCTGGAAAGATCCAAGTACCTGACTGATTTGTTAAACTTCTCTTTTAGGAAGTCAGTGACCTGCTTCAAGCTCACACACTGAAGAGAAATGTTTTGTCTCTATGACAAGGTAACAGAAGTTCCATCACATAGTGGGGTATTTTGGATACCTGAAGTTCAGGTTAGCAATGGTTGCTTTTATTTCAAAATGTGATATTTTATTTGAAAATTTAATCAGCACTGTTACTTCATAGGTTTTCTGGTTTTTGTGGATTTTTCATGAGCTCTTCCAAAACTTTCTCTGCTGATAAACCTGTATGGATAATTAAAGGCTTTCATATAAATAATTTATTTTGAAGTTATTTGTTCTCCAGTTTAATTAACGTCTCAGTATGGAGTGGAAAGCGTGACACCTACCTGTACAAGAAATGTTTTTTTCCAAGTTCAGGAGCTGGTGTCATTGCACAAAGAGAAGGCAGGGACAATTTTAAATGCACAGAGGTTAGAAGAAGAAAGGAGACAAGACACCTTCTGAATTTTTGAGGAGAGAAATTACTTTAAGAGAAGAGCAGAAAGTGATGGTCTGAAAGGAGATGTAAGGTCACACTGCCTTTCATCAATTACTCTTTGGAGAAGACAAACCTGATAAGAAAAATACATTTGACTATAGTTCAGCTACATTTTACATTATGGCAATTTCTAATAACCTTTAAAACCAAGATTGGACTCATCATCTGACACAGGAATCATCACAAAAAAAACACATCTAGTAGAGATAAAGCCCTATAGGCCCTTGAACGTGAGCAATGACAGCAGCAGGCAACACTGCTGATGGAGACAGCCCCCATCTGTGTGTCTGATCATTTGGAGAGGGTTTACAAGCCACCTGTGGTATAAATGCTACTGTTTAGAAATCTATGTTCCACACCAAAATATGTTTTTTAAAACAAAAAGACAAAAAAAAATATGACTCAGCAAAATCTTAGGTTCTGCATAGTATTTCTTCTACTTGTATTAAAACCCAGTTTTGTTTGTTACAGTTCTTAAATGGTTTTCCAAAGGTGGTATCCCTGCTCATCTAGATGTATGACTTGGTGTCATATTTCCTAGAAATCAAATTATAAGTAAATCGCTTAGAGAAATTATATTACTTATAGACTTTTTCTTCATGACAGATGAGAAACAGACCTGTTACTAGCCATATTCTAATTATAGCCTTAAAAAGATTTAGTAATATAATCTAAGATGGATATTGAATTACCTTTGCCTTGTCTTATGGTACCTGGGTCAGGAAGGTTGATTGGGGTTATAGCCTAGGCTGGGAAACCTTTATTTTACTGGTTATGTCATTAATTTCTTTTTTTTTTTTTTAATACAGAAAAAATAATTCTGTTTTTATTTGATTTTGTTTCTAAATTAATTTTCCATCTCATCTGCTAAGGAAATGAGATGTGAAAACAGTTCCATACTGTGTATGAGCACATTAGTTGAGGAACATACTTTCAGACTTAGTCGAGCTTACACTGTAGCAAGGCTACATTTATCTGTTTTTCCTATCAGATGAATAAAAAAAACTATGTAAATATTATCTTTTTTTCATTAATAAAAAAATTTAAATACATAAAAGAGATAAATTTCAGTGTGGCATGTCAACTGTGAGTGCCCAGGAAGTCTCAAACTGTCAGTGACCCAGAAGGCTAAGCAGTACATCACTGAGATTTGGAAATGTTTCTTAGAATTTGCAAAATCCTCCATCACATTACAAAGGTATACCCTCTGCACAGCTGAGAGGACTGGCTCACTGATCTGTGTCACACCTGAAACAATGAGATTCTGATTTTGACCTCACATCAATTTCACTTTACTGTAGCTGCAAAGACTCCAGCAGAATTATTTCAGAAATACACATGTGCAGTTGAAACTGATAGAGAGTCACAGCTCTCTAATATCACTGCATGAGCTCATCTTCATTATCTCCCACCTTTCTTCTCTATCCTCTCACTGCACTCAACAGTTGTCTCTGTTTCCTGAGACTACCTATTTATGATTTTCCAGTCAGGGTTTCCGGACATTTCTGTAAAGCCTATCTGAAATAATAATGGTATTCAGAGAGTGTCTAGACAAGGCAGAAGCAATTACTGAGCCAAGGCCCTTCCATGATCATGTATTGCCTACAAATTGCATAATAATAATTTGACTTCTCACTGGAATCTATTCCTGCTATTTTTCAGTCACATGAGCGGCTTGTTGCCAGTCAAAAGCTGACAACAATCTAATCCATAGGACAATTTTGTAATTTTTTCTTGTACCCATAACATATCCATCTCAATCAGAGCATAGAGAGTTGCAGTATCTCTTCAGTGTTCTGAAATTTTATACAGCTTGCTTTGGCTGACCATCAATCCACACTTACTGCTCTCTGCACTTCCGTCTGAGTATACATACTGGCAGTAGAGAATGAAACATTTGTATGCCTTACACATCACCCAAGCTGATGGATGCTTATTTTCTATATTTTGCTGCAATATCAAGTGTTTTCATTTTTCAGAATTTGTTCCAGAAAAACAGGTCATCTTTCAGAAATCTCTGCATGAACTAAAGAACAAAATCAAAACTCTATCTTGCAGTGGGATTCAAGGTTCTGTGTATTTTTTCTCATTTTGTAATCAACAACAATCCTGAGATGCTCAACAATGTTTCAGCTTTTCCATCATCCCAGTAAAGACCAGAGATTAGAACCCCCACCAGGGACAGGGAATAGCCATGCCCAAGAACTTTTGAACTCTTCAACTCCTATGCAGAAGGCTGCTACTTGGTAGCTGCAGCTGGTGTGGGCTGGTTGTAAATTTTGGTGATGCTCAGATTGAACAAAGTGACACATCCTGAATCCTCCTGCTAATGAGTAAACATGTGTCAGAACCACCACTTAGAAGGCTAATCATGCGTTGCGCTTTACAAATAAGGTATTTAGACTGGAAAATGGGAGGCTTGGGGATCAAGAAAAAAGAGCTGGTACCAAAAAGAAGCGGTCTTGGAAAAGAGAAGGTGGGCTGAAAAGCAGAAGGTGAAGATCCAGGCTGCAGGAAAGATCCTGGAAGTGAGGGAAGATCCTGGAGATCAGAGAGTTGTGCTTACGAATACCAGGGATGTCCAGACCTTGGCCAGTGATACCAAAGTCTGGTATCCAAGAGCAGGGCATCAGTGAGAACTGACCCAACTTTCTGCATGACTTTCTGTTGTCCTGGAGAAGAAATTACCTCCCTGCGGGGAAGGCAAATCAGGATCTAGGGAACTTAGCACTGTGGGGAGGGAGGGAGTGTGTGAAATAATCAAGCAGGATAAAAGCTCTCACCTTGTTGGTCCTTAAGTAAACCCCAGTACCCAGATCCCCCACGAACTGTGGTTTACTCTGTCTCACCTGGGATAACTCTCTACAGTCTATCCTCGCTTGCTTTCTACTCTCTGTCTTTCCTCCCACCTCTCAGCTAAATTCTCTATGAAAAAGCCTGCATTTCAAGAGTCTCCACCTCCTGCAAAGAGTTTGTTAAAAAAAAATCCTTTTTCTATGAAACAGTGAATCATTGTAAGAATTCTTTTATTTCCAAAATTAATTCAGAAATTTGTGCTGCCTTGGCATTACTGGCTGCAACCTTCTCTCTGCCTGGATCTATTACTTGCTCACTAATTGTTTCCAAGGAGCCCTAGATGACTGTGACAAAGGCAGCACTTCTCTTGAGCTTTAGGCCCACACACTTCATTGTTTCAATATAATAGACTTACTGTGTTCTTCTTCAGAAAGGTCATACAACACCGCCTGTAAGCGATCATCTCTCGTGTGCTGCAGTTGCTATTATTTTCCTCTTTATGAGCTGAACTGTGTGAATAATGTCAAGGGGAAATAGTCTATTCAAATTGTTAAATAAAATTAGCTAACTTGACACTTCATGATTGTAGAGGAATCTGGGGGGAAATGAAAGACCACAAGGAAGCAAAACTGCAGTTTGGTAATCTGGAAAAAATCTTACCCAGTACAAGCAAAACCTGCCAGGAGTTATACAAATGTCTGTGAAAAAAATTCAAAATTAATCCAAATAGCATAAACCTGATTTAACCATACCATTTTATTTCCAAGTGACCGTCTTCTTTGAGTCACCCAGCTGTCTGTCAGTCCTAGCCTTGTAAAGCTTTGATTGTCAAAGTACCCGCCATATCTTGGAACATGGCAAAATTCTCAAAATTGTATTTAGTTAAATTTTAAAAAAAACCTTTTCCATAATTTGAAATGTTTTGTATCCTGATTTGTGACAATATGCAATGTTGTGAGATTTAATACTTTTGTGAAATGCAAATGTGGCTTTTCTGCCAAAAGTTACTGAATCAACCCTCTACAGGCTTTCATTGCAGCTGGATAAAGAATTTTCAAGGATGGAAAATTCAAGAAAAATGTGATTTCTGTCTTCTAAAACTACAAATTCAGTTTCAGCAAGTCCTTTCAAATGAGGGAAAAGTGTTCAGAGCTGGTTTGGTAAAAGTATCAGAGAAGCAATTGGTGATATTCCCCTTTAATCTCCAACAATTAAGTAGCTCAAACAGTCACAGGCAGCAGGACACTCCTGGTTTGTATCCATGGTCTGTACAGCTCTTGGGAGGGTTTCAGCAAAGTTTTTGCTTCTCCTTCCTCTCACTCAGATGCATGGCTTGTTAGAGGCTTCAGAAACAGGTCTGTGCTCAGTCTCCCATGTCTTTTTCCAGAAATGCTTCTCCTCAGCCAGCTAGTCCCCAGCCGGTACTGATGCATGGAGTTATTCCTCTGAGGTGTGGAACTTCCAAATTCTTGTTTAACTACACGGGGTTTCTGTTCGCCCCACCTTCAAGTTTGTCAAGGTACCTGTGGATTGAAGTGCTGCTTGTTTTGGGGTACTGTGAAAGTCAGGCACCTCCACCCATACACATACAGCGCTGTATCACACATCTGGTGTTTGGGAAACTCAGGAGCAGCTCAGCCTGCTTCCAGCATTCGTGCCAAGGTCATTTGCTCAAATGAAGTAGAAGTTCTGCAGACATGGCTGAGACTCCCTTACCACTGAACAAAGTTAGTTTATAGTATGGTTATTAATGCACCTTCCTGGAAAGAGTAACAGGGGCCAAGACCCAGTCAAAGGAAAGAATTGCAGTGCTTGTGCCACAGTCTCATTCTGTAATCTGGCTGTCGGTTACAGAAAGGAATGGCAGGACCACCTCTTCCTTCTCTGCAAGTTCTGTGTGTGTATTTGGACCTTATTTTCCTACCTTTTCTTGTTTATCCCTGAAAAAAGAAACTTCATGTTGTGGTGTCAGCAGACTGTTTTGTTTGAAAACAAACAAACAAACAAAAAAATCTTTGCCTTGCCTTGGTAAAGAGAATGAAATTGAAAAAATATACTTTTCATTAAAGTCTCATCCCAAATGATACTTTTTCACAACAAATTTTTGCCCAGACTAGCTTTAACACTTTCTCTAATCCCACACTTTATTTTACAGTTCAATTCTCTTAGTTTCAAAAACACTGAAAATGGAATCCATTACCATAACAATATTTAAGGGATTGAATCTTAAAGCAATATAACATGAGCGTTAATTAATTTTATGTAAAACTAATGAGCTACCTTTTCTTCTACACCACTCCAAACAATACAGCCCTGTCATCCAAGTCAGTATGCTAATCTGTGGGCAATTTGCTT
>JAOTQQ010000023.1:66673783-66709241 GCA_026546715.1 Gallinago undulata
CACAAACACCACACACACAACCCCCCCCCCCCAAAAAAAAACCCAAACCAAACCAAACAAACAAAATACCCAAACAAAAACAGCCCACACACCCCACCACACCCCAAAACACCACCAATCCACTACTACTAATACATATCCCCAAGCACTATTAACTCTACCCCAGCCAAAACCAGCACAAAAAATTAGCTATTGCTGACTGCGTGACAATCCAGAAAACCTGCTTAGGTGATCAAGAAGCCTTAACTGCTTAAGTTTCCACAAGATAATTTGCTGTTATGCATACCACGGGCACTTACACTCTCACGGAGCATGCAGCTATCTGCTGGCAATGCTAACAACTCAGTATGTAGGCTCAAAGCAAGATTAACACGCAATTATATCATTGAGTATGACACAACATATAGCAGTTGTTACTTATATTTTTTTTTAAAAATGCAGCAGAATAATGGTGCTAGCGACCTTTCAAGTAACATCCTCATGATGAGATCCCCTACCCAGCAAGTGGGAGTACTGGGTTTTACCCACAAAGCTATTCAATAGATTGTAAACTTTGTGCATGTGAACTTTAAAATAACAAGTCTCTAATAGCTCTTAGTTTTGTTCCTCTCTGAGGATTTTGAGTGACAAAACCAAGAAATTAAAACAGTAAGATGAAAAGATATTTATATCAGAACGATTTAGAGGGCTTCTTTTCCACCCCCCTATTCATCACACTGGTCTCAAATAGTTCTTGCATCAAAACAGTGATAAACAAGAGTGGCTGACACTGGCAGAGCAGGAAAGCACAAAGAGATATCAGCATTGGCTGCCTCGACAGCTGGTACCTGCCGCTGCACTTAGACTGCAGACGTGAGAAAAGCACCTTCACTGCATCCAAGCACCATGGTCTCCAGCACTGTGCATGTTCCTCAGCACTGTCTACAGCTGTGCAACGTATCAATTGTAACTCATGGCTAATAGTTAAAAAAGTCTGAGGAGAGGAGAGAACAGGTGGAAAAACAAGATATTACTTTGTAAAAGGGGAACCCCCTACATTTAATCATTACTCTTGCTTTCCTCTCTATCCTTTTGATTGTTCTGTCTCACATGCAACAAGGCCTCCAGAGACAACCGCTTTTTATATCTGAGATTGAAAATTCTAAATATAAAGCACTGTGACGGTTAGCTACAAGTGATGCAGTGCCATTACTTTTCAGTTTCATATACCTGTCCATATATCAACATATGACACAAACACCAAATCTCAGAACTGGCAGCACAACATTTGTCATGTTTATAGAGTCAGCTCATTAACATGGATTTAGTAATGAAAGGAAAGATCAAATTCATTTCTTTTCCGAGTAATACAGTCAATTTTATTTGTCTGTGCTGGTTTTGAAAGTAAGCTATCATAATGTATAGTCTTAATGAAAACTTTCTGTCCCGATTCCCTGTTGATGAAAATCTGAAACTTCTATCTGTGTTGAATTTAACAATAACTTCTTGTGGTAATACTTTATATTTTGACTTGATGTCCACAAAATGTCAGAAATTATATCTCTACACATTTATTCAAATCAATATTGTCCTTGACAAGAGACAACAAAGAACAAATGACTTATAGCTGAACATCTCAAAGAGAAAAATATAGATATTAGTAATTACAGACATCCAACCCACTTTATCTTGCTACAGCTAAGATTAGCTACATAAAGAAAAGAAAGAGAAAAGAAGGAGGACTTTTATTAAATAAGTACCAGCTTAGTTTCTCCCTTTCTCCTTACTTACTTATCTTGTAGGTCCATTCACTACTTACAGCCCACCATGCAAATACAGAAAAGTAGTGATTTCTTTCTCTCAGCAAGTAATCTTAGATGTGAATCTTAAAGCAACATCAAACAGAATTATGCATTTGCTCTTTTTTGGTGCAACATACTATACCTAAGGTGTCAAAAAGGGCCCAGCTAGACCTCACACTAGAAAGTTAATGGAAGCAATGGAGTTGGTCTAGACTTCATGCCAGACCTGAAGTGAGGAAACATTTTGATATCTCGAAGTTTAGATGCAGATTTTTAAGAATCTGGATGTCAGTTATTTATCAGTGTTCACTTCTACTGTATTCATAGAATCATAGAATGGTTTGGGTTGGAAGGGACCTTTAAAGGTCATCTGTTTCTGAAAAACAGATACTTCTCTTCCCATAGAATGGGATACACATGCTCATTTTGTTTTGTACATGACTGAGATTCAGAGTTTAAAACTGAATGTCTCAAAAACGTCATTAAATCAGGATGCTCAGTTTGTGAAGACTTGAGATGGACTTAATGAAGTAATTAGAATTTTAGATGACTTTACATTTAAGGGAGAGTTCCCACTGAAAACAGAAGCAGCTGGTCACCACTTCTGGAAATCAGATAGCAGGTGTGGATAGCTGGGTAACAACAACAACAAAAAAACAATCTTAGTATTAGCAACCATCTGTGAAAACTTTGGGTAACAAGCCTACCACTACATAGAAATAATGTGGAATCAACACGAACAGAATCCGTGACAGTCTGCTGTTTTGTCGATAAAAAAATATCCTTTCTCTGCTTTGCACTGTTCCGTTCTGAGGCCTGGGTTCATCAGTAAATAGAAAATTTGTCTGAAAATGCAGTTTTTGAGTGAAAAGAGTAAGAAAAGATTGAGAGAGAGTAGCATAAGAGGAGATTAAACAGGATACATCTTCACAGAATAGTAGTGTATACAGCATCAGATGAATGAAAAGAGGCTTTCAAATATAAGCCCTTTGACCCTTTCCTTAAAATAACTATCTGCTTTTGAAATTCTCCTATATGGAGAAAAAAAACCCACTTAAATATATTTAGTATGCTGATATGAAATCCTTTTTTTGCTTTGTTTTGTCAGACTGGAATAATAATATTAACTGACTTTTGAAAAACTTTTCTGTTTATCTTCTGAAGCAATAGGGGAAAAAAAACTGTGTTACCAAAGCTGTATTTGCTGCTTTACTCATCATCTCCTTTTTAATGTCCACTTTTAAAAGCTAGAGGCATCAAGCTTTTTAGTCATAAACTTTTGGTTCATCTCCAAAAAACCATTGTATTATACTCCCACGACACAAGGATTTATGTGAATAATATAGCATATGATTAAATAATCACAGTATTGTAATGCAAATAAGAGAAAGACACAAATGGGTTGTTAATCATAATCACAGAATCTCAGACTGGTGCTAAGATCTTGATTGTTAGCGCAGCCAAGAATGAGAAACATACCTTCTCAGAGAGCAGTTTCATAGCACCATGGCTGTTTCAAATGCACAGAGGGTATGGCAAACTAGTATGCATTTCTGAATATTTGTCATCAGTTTTTTTAAAAAAGCATCCTTGCAAAGGTATGCTTTAGAATAAACTAGATCACATTCATTTGGTCTGTCTCTTGATCCATGTACAGATACAAGAATATGAAATAAACTGACTACACAGCTATGCAGCTTGCCCCAGAGAGGTTTTTTTCACAACAGTAGTAACCATATCTTTCCGGTTTTTCTACCAGAAAAACCTCAAGCAGACTGATCTCAGAGAAACCCGAGGGATGGGGTAACTAAACTAAAAACCCTCCTGAAGTTCAACAAGGTTAGTACAAGGTTCAGCACCAGTCTAGTTACCCCTTCCACTCTAGAAACAAGAACACCAAAACCTGATACAACCTCATATCACCTAAATCTAACCCCATATATAGATATCTTCAATTAAAGCTACGCAAGCCACGCCAAGGAAATCTAGAAGGATCCCGAGAGTTAATTAATCAAATTACCACTTGAGTAGTAGTCACCTTTCCTAATGCCCTCCCTCCTGCTCTTCCCTGCTGCTGTGAGGTTTATAATCAGCAGCTGCCATTTGCTCTGTTTTTCAGCAGGACCGTGTCTCCCTTTCTCTCTGCCGCAGCCCCAGCAGTGAGGGCAGAGCCACCTCCCTTCAGAGAGAGGGTGCCTTCTCTTGCAGGCTGGGCACAAGGGGTGGCAGGGCAGGTCTGTCCTCACACCCACCCTACCCCTGCCCTACGAACATGGAGACACAGGCCAAAAGCGGGCTTCGTAGCCCTCACTGATGCCCTGTTGCCCTGTCTGGAATGGAGAAGGCTTCTCATACCTTGGGCCAAAACCTTCTATGTATCTATGCTGTATGGAAATCGACGTAGATGGAAGGTCTGTTTCCTCTGTATCTCCCTCTGACTGATCACAGTAGCGCAAGAGAAACCTTTAGCATATCTAACAGTTTCATGTAACCAGCCTAAAACAGAGATTGCCCAAAATACACTTCCTCACAGATATTAGCCTTTGTTGCTCCGTCCACACTGCAATGCTTACAGCAACTTGCTTCATTTCACATTACTTGCCCAGAGAAAAGAGGACTCACAAAATAATAGAACATGAATTTAAGAGACACAGTAAGGGCATAAGTTTAAATCTTCTCGTATGCACTGGTGGAGAGGTAAATTCAGAGTTTACAGGAAATTCTTTTGGTCCTACTCTGTCCCAGATGGATCTGTTCATAAAAGCTTGTGTCATGTTGTGTAAAATACAAGTGCTTTGAGCTTTGCACTCCACTTGAGAAATGCAATGCATTCCAAATGTCTAAGGTTAACACCACAAACATCTTTTCTAGCCTGACATATTCATCTACTCATTAAAATGGAGAGTGACAAAGGACTCACATTGTGTATATATGCATCTGTGTAGACAGACATGCATCACATTTTAAGAAGTGTTATTTGAAACAGGACTGAGCAACTTTGCAAAACGCAACTACTGTCAATAACCCTGTACAGGAAAGGTTAAGAAGAAAAATTAAACATAGCAGTAATGGTATCTGTGTATTTTTTATTTTCTGCTATGCCCTGCATGGTTCAAAACTTGCCAGATTGTGACTGCAGCCTGCAGACACACCATTCTGTTCCACTGAAAGCTGCTCTGTCGGGCACTTCCTAATTCCCTTCTGAAAAATTTCTTTATAGAAAAAAGCACAAAATGCATGTCAGAAGAAGAATAAGCTACGCCCCTCTACCACTAACATAATATGTAACGGTACAGTAGAGTGTCAGGTGGAAAAACAAATATAAGTTTCAAAGACATTAAACAAAATTAAGGCTCCCATACACAAATAAAAATTATTTGGAAATAATTAAATGGCAGCATCATCAGACCAATTTCGATTATGGTGCTAATGATGGTGATAACTTGGTTTACCTGCTCCTAGATCACCCCACCGCTGAACAGTACTGCCCAGAATCTCTGGAGGTGCCTGATGTTTTATTTACATGTTGATGTAAATAGATTATCATGTAAATGATAATTTACATGTTGAAGTAAATAAATAATTACATGTTGATGTCAGCTCCTGCCTCTCTCACACCTTGCCATGCAAATAAAACATTTATCAAACTCACAGAGGGGCTTGAATAGCATTTGTTTGCTAAGAAATTATGTGCTTTAGGTAAGTAGTGCTTATTGAATCTTTGCCTGGTGTGTATTGTACATCTTTCAGGACAGAACTGTCTTTCCAGATCAGCATGCCAGCTGTGATTGCCAATATTTTGCTTTTCATGCATGCTGCTATCCATGCGTTAGGCTCTTTCACACCAAGATTATTTTGCACCATTCAGGTAAAGTGGTGAAACAACAGCTGGAGGATGGTTTACTGCAGCCTTTATACTGTCAGGTTCATGTAATGACAGCTTTGTACAAGCGAGAAATATTTGTCTAACATTACTAGTGACATCAATGAATGCACAGAAAACTCTCCCTTCCTCCTAAAAATACATAACTTGAAATCTCTAGGAGTTTTGCAATTTAGACATCCCATGCTGTTCTAGATCCTGTTCTCACCCTCTAAAACCCAACAAGATGTATCAGAGCTGGGTAGGATATTGAAATCACAATCAGAATAAGTAGATTTCGCAGGAGAATGTTTCTTCTTTGTGTCAACTATTCAACAGAAACTCCCTAGAAAACCAGTGTTCCCAGTGCCCTGGTCTGCTTGACCTGCTCCAGCCAGTGCTGGCTGCAAATGGAGAACTGAGTGTTTAGCAATACATAGACAAAAGGAATTTGTCTAGACCTTGTAAAAACATCTATCTGAAACATCAGAGAATATCTGTAAGAAAAGCAGTGCTGCTCAGCATCTCATAGTATAGTAGAAGGGTGGCACTGAAGTCTGTTTCATTTATTTTATGTGAATAACCATTTAAGTCTTATTCATTCTTTCTTTTTTTCTTTTTTTTTTGGGGGGGGGCACACATCATTATCTCATTCTAGGGTAATTTGAACTGTTACTAATCTACAACAGTAAAATATAGCTGTTTGTTGAGCCTGGGGCTCTACAGAAATATGAAAGTACTTTTTTTTTTTAAGAAGAAAAAGATTAATCCATATATGTAATAGAAGATTGAGCAGCAAATTGTATTGTTTGCAGCAATTAAGTCCACAACAAAAGCTAAATTATAACTATAACTGGGTCAAAAAAACAACACAGAATTTACCCAGGACACAGTTAAAAGAGAAATTATATGGTCCTGACTAGAGGCTACTGTCTGTGGACCATGGACAAATGATATCCATACCTTAGAAAAACCAAAATACTATGAGAAGACGGACCTGAATGGCATTTAGAAACACATGAAAGAATACTATTGCTTGCATTACTTCACATTATCATGCAAAGATCTGCAGAGTGTGCACAGCACAGGTAAGACAACAACAGCACATTTAGCCAAACAGACGTCTTCAAAGATTCCATGGCTGGTGTCGCAACTGAGGAGAGTAATCCCTCTACAGTTGGATAGGCCTTGCATTGTTCAATAATACTCAGCTCAAAACAAAGAATACATGAAGCCATGAATTGAGAGTTTTACAGGTGTTAGCACAGACAGAAACAAAATCAGAAAATGGAAAATTAATTGATACAATTGTATCTTTTATAATTTGGTTTTTTTTCAACTGTAACTTTATCCCCCTAGGGGAGTGCATAGACTGAATGCATGAAAACAAAATGATAAATGGGAAATGACAAAATATACTATAGCACCAGTGAGAAACGTATCTATTATAGGAATGAAAGCACATCAAGCCATTGCTTTCTCTCAAGAAGTCACTGGAAGGCCAAAGCTTAAAATAGATAAGGAAGAATGTGAGGCTATCTTCTTCCTAATGGTGAAAGAACTCCCAGAAGACCATCAAAAGACAGCTGAAAGATCAGCACCATAACTAAGAATCATAGAATCAAAGGTTGGAAGAGACCTTTAAGACCATTAACCTAACACTGCTAAGTCCACATCCAAACCATGTCCCTCAGCACCGCATCCACACATCTTTTAAATACTTCACGGGATGGTGACTCAACCTCTTCCCCTGGGTACCCTGTTCCAGTGCATGAAAAGCCTTTTGATAGAAAAATTTTTCATAATATCCAATATCAACCTCCACCACCACAACCTGAGGCCATTTCCTCTTGTCCTACCACTTGTTACTTGGGACAAGAGACTGAACCCCAACCTCGCTGCAACTTCCTTTCAGGTAGTTGTAGAGAGCATAGGGACGTTGACAGCTGGGTTTGGCTGACCTGGAGAAAAAACAGCTGAAGGAAGGTTTAATTGCTATTTTTTACAGTAGAGAGGGAAACTACAAAAATGAAGCCAGACTCATCTCAAAGGTGCACAGCAAAAAGGCATGACTTACAGCAACGTAACCTCAGTCTTGCTCTGAGGAAAACTTTCTTAAGGAGCATGGTTAAGCCCTAGAATAGGTTTCCATCCCTGGAGAATTTCAAAATTTAGCTGGACAAAGTCATGAAAAAGCTTATCTAAAGTTTTAAATTAGTCTTGCTTTGAGCAGAAAGTTAGACTAGATGGCATCCAAACATCCCTTGCAATATATTTTTGTATGATTTTGATTATTTTCAAAAATTTTCTATGATTCTGTGTTTGTAAATAGCATTTATCATGCAAATTGAGTCTCAGGAGCCAAATTTTGGAATGCAAGTACAATCAAGTGAAAGTAAACCCCAATATTACAAATTACTGAAAAGATCTGCACACTAACAACTTTTTTATTTTATGATGCATCTGAGAATCTAACTTCAAGTTCATCTTGTAATAAAAAGCTTGTAATAAAACACAAACATACCAACATCTGAATTATGCAACAACAATTCATTAAAAACTTCAGACAAATCTTAGCTTTGTAAATTTTGCAACATTCTGTTGATCTTCCTGTTGCTGCTGTAATAAAAATGGCATATACGACTACCCCTTATCTATCAAGTAGCTGGGATTCCTCATGCTTTTGAAGGATTATTTTTTTACTAAGTGTGCTATCTCATAAAGCTCCCTGAATACAATAAGAGGTTGATTGTGAGAGTCCTCTTTATTCATTATTAAATATTCCATTATGATTGGAGGGGTGATTTCGATCACTTGCTCTTAATTTTGCATATGAATTCATAGATGGAATTCTTGAACTTCAGAGGACAACGATGCTGAGAGATAGTTGCACATGCTTTAATATGGTTATACTGTTGCCACAGTGTTTTCAAAAGTCTCTCCCTACTCATCTGTGGAACAGACATACCCCTGTTGATTTTAATTCCGTGTTTCTGTATAGGGCACTATTAAACTTGCTCCAGCCTCAGCAGGGTGTAACGGAAGTCAGGTTGACAATAGTCCTACACACTTTGGCTTGGGCATGGATTTTGTGTCTACTCGGGACAGAAGGCTGAGCAGTGAGACTGTGCAGACTGGGGGTTTTTTTCATCTGTTGCAGGACTGAACTTTCCAGACAGAGGGAATTTCAGTGTAATTATTTTTTTATGCAATCCTGTTATATAGAACAACTGTCCTTTCAGCACCAGCCACCAGCAAAAATCTGTGAATTATAACAGCCACATAATATAGGGAGCGTACTTTCATCCCCCCACAAACACAGATGCTGGGACCAGCTCTTTATTGCATAAAATTATCCATAGCAGAACGGTGAATGGGGCCTAACTAGCACCTACTACATAGATACTTAACCTCATCTCTTATGTGAAAAAAGACCTCCGTTTATTTGGTGCCCACAAGTGTAACCCGCCCTTCTGCTGCAGGGAAAACATACATACAGCTCTCTTTCTCTGAGAGTGAATATTCTCCATTTATGCTAGATGGCAGACAGGAAAGTGTTAGCAAAAAAAAAGCTTATTCTTATATAAACACAGGCTAACATGAAGCAACAAGGGCCCTTGAGGAATGCCAACCCACTCTGGCGGGACAGTGATCTTGACAATACTGCCAGTTCCTCCCATACATTTCCTTGTCGCCATGAAAAAGCTGGATGTTGCAGAGTTTTTTCAACAATTCATGCAATTAATTGGCAACCAATAAAAAGTGGCTCTCACAAGATATATAGCGTAAGTATCAACCAAGCCAAAACAGCAAGGGGGATATTTAGTGGATTTTCATAGAATCGTAGAATGGTTTGGATTGGAATACTTTAAATATCAACTAGTCCAATGCCCCTGCGATGAGCAGGGACATCTTCAACTGGATCAGGTTGCCCTGTCCAATCTGACCTTGAATGTTTCCCGGGATGGTGCATCCACCATCTCTCTGGGCAATTTGTTCCAGTGTTTTACTACCCTCATTGTAAAAAATGTCTTCCTTATATCTACTCTTAATCTTCCCTCCTTTAGTTTAAAGCCATTATCCCTTTCTGGGCCTCAAGCTCACACTGTCGACTCGTGTCCAGCTTTTGATCCACCAACACCCCCAAGACTTTCCCTGCAGGGCTTTGCTTTTTTTTTTTTTTCATTTTAGAGCACTTCACTATTCATCTCTGGGTCTTGTTTTACTCAAGACCCAAGTAAATTGTTTCAGAATATCTTAGCGTTTTCTTTCTCTACTTAGTCAAAACACGCTGAACAAATCAATACACAATCAGCATTTATTTGCTTGTAATGTAATTATCAAAAATTACATGCTCTTTTTATCAAAAATATAGCACCTTATCCTTTATATTCATCATCTAAGCTTTTAGTTCATCTGGATTTTCTTTCTTAAAATCAAAAATCCCTTGTTACTAATCTTTTTGATAATATAACTAAAATTGAAACCTCCACATGAATTAAACCCTCTCAGCATCAGGCCATATTAATGCCAAAAAGTGAAAGAAAAAGATCTCATTTCACCATGGAACTTCTGAATTATAATACCCATGGAGAAAATAGCTCATCTACAACCTAAATTATGTACCATACAGAGATGTTTGGCAATCTTCACAAAGATACCTCAACAGGTATTAACTAACTAACTTGCTCAGAAAATTTTGCTGGCCTCTTAACTTTCTTCTGTGTCACCTTCATAAAACCACACAGGCCTTTCTGAAGTAAAAGTAAGAATTTGGTTAAAAATGGGTAAGGATGCATACTAAGATCCTTGTTTCATGAAGCTGCCGAACAGTATTTAAACTGTCTCCTTCCAAAGACAGAGAACAACTTTCAGCAATCACAACAAGTGTTCAAAGTTATTCTTCTGATATACTCCCCAGACCTTTTTCTTCCCTTCCCTGTCTTATAACAATTATCAGTACTAGCCATTTTTAACCCAGCAGCTGAAATTTTGCAATATGTTTCTGTCTTCCATTTGCATGGGAAAGCCCACAAGGAGGATTCTCTGTAGAAGAATGATCTAAGGTTATTTGCACTGATTCAACAGAGCACAGCAGAGAAACAGCAACCACTTTTTCATATTTGTGACAGCACTTCAAGTTTCAAGGTCAGAAGCCTTTTTTCTCCACTTGTTTTTTTAAAAAAAACAACATTAATAATAGAGATGTTTCAATAACTTGGGGATAAGTGAAACACAAGTAAGGACATGAATGAAATAAAAGCCTGCTCTCATAGGTTCATTCATTTGTCTCAATCCAGTGTCCCCAAGAGCATGCTTCAAAATCACCCTACCAGGAAACCAGAACTTTTTGACAAAGGCAAATGTTGATCAAAGCCATTACCATGATCATAATAGCCACACTAAAACTAATAAAAGATTATTTAAATTCTGAATCCCTGAATTAACTCATACTTTTAGCCTGTGCGGCTATCATGGATTCAAAATGCAAAATTGCTGGCATTCTTAATCACTGGTAACTATGAGAATGCTGAAGCACAAAGTGGCAATTAAACTTTCTTTATGAGTTGCTTATAGTCATACCACTCTAAAAAGACAAAAGCTAAATAATGGTGGACTGAGAGAGCACTGGGAAGATGCATAAGAAAACGAGTTTCTGCCATTAGAAACCAACTGTTGATATAATCCAAAGCCTATGTTTTAAGGGAGAAAATATTGACACTTTGAGAAAAATGTTTGCTGATACACTGGGCAACACATGTAACAAAATTCAGTTTTGCACTGAAGTAGAACACCTCCAAGGAACAGGTAAGCACCCTCATGACACTTTATCAGGACAGCCAGCAGATAAACATTCAGCTGATGCACACTGCTGGTCTCTTTTGACAGTCCCATGGGAAGACGACCTATATAGCTGCTATATCTGGTGAAGGAAGTGTTAGGTGGAAGGAATAACCCTGAAATTGCAAAGACTGAAAATATAAAAAAATAAAGTGTTAGTAAAAAAATCGCTCTGAGTTTGGTATGTGTTTTTTTCAATTTTCAAAAGTCCCCAGAGAAACTAAGGTGACAATATAATTTCTAGGTAGTAACCAGGTATCATGTATAGTGACACTCCATAAATTTAACAACTTATAAATTTCTTCCTAAGAAATGCCTGTTTCCCTTCAAACCCTAGCGCAGTGTTTGTGGTGACGGGGAGCTTGACAGAGAACTTGTTACATTCCCTCATTTTTGCATCAGTACAAAACCTCTCCCAGCCAAGAAAAGTCATAGATGTCTTTTTCTTTTAAATTAAAATAAAGGTTTCTATGAGGACTAACATAGGAGGCTAAACAATATCCTTCCTTCCTTGGGAAATATTTGCTTTCACACTTTTTACCTGTTCTCTGAAAGCTGAGCTGAAGTTTGTAGAGGAAGCTGCAAGTAGGGCAGACCCCACAGTTCTGACACATGTTGTTCTTTGACACCATGAACCACAGTTCAGAAGTGTATTTCTGAAAGATAAGCATATAAAACATTTGTAGGTCTCCCAGAAGGAACATTCATGAGAACTGTAAGGAAGGCAGCCAACACATGCAATCTGGACTGACGTGTGTCAACTACTAATTCAAAAATAAGTAACTAACTCTCTGGTCCTCCTGCGTGAACTAAGTAAACCCACAGAGATACCTGTAACGAACTTAGGGACACAATTTTATAACAACGAGGAAAGAAAGGAAAAATACTATTTCTTTTTCTTCATTTTAATAAAATTTATTCCTCTTCTCCAATCATCTCTCTTACACCAAAACCAATCCTTTATAGACCATATGGTGAACACAACTATGAACCAAAGTCAGCTAAAAACTAGCTTTGATTTTTCTACACTGCTTTTAGTCAGACTCAGTTGTCTGAGGAGGTTACTACCTGATGACACTAATGCTTGTGGAGGCACAAGGACACAGCATGAGGGTGGGAATGAGAAATGGGAGATCATCTCTTTCAAAAGCAGCACCAATTTATGCTCACTTCAGTAGATCACAAGGTCACAGCTTGGGTGTATCTAGCCACTACAACAAAACACATGGGATTTTCTTAAATTTTCTGTCATACGCTGTCATGGTTTAACTCCATCTGGAAATTAGGACCACATAGACATTCACTGACTCCCTCCCCGCCCCGCCCCCCCCCCCAGTATGGTAGGGAGAAGGAGGAGAAAAAAAAAAGCCCGTCCCAAGCAGCGATCGCCAATTCCTGCTCTCAGCCAACCCCCATTTATATACTGAGCATGACTTCTATGGCATGGAATATTCTTTTGGCCAGCTTGTCCTGTCTATGTTCCCTCTCAGCTTCTATGGGAAGCTGAAAAAGCCCATGACTTAATATAAGCATTACTTAGCAATAACTAAAACAATGTTATCAACATTATTCTCATACTAAATCCAAAAGACAGCAACTACATGGAAGACAAATAACTCTATCCCTCTATCCAACAATTCTGTCAAGCCTGAATGAAAGCTCTTTATCCCATTTTGTAGTTTTGTACTTTTTGTAGTTGAACAAATACACTGTAGTGAACAACATACATAGCTATTTTTTAAAATTGTAACAAGCTCAGTTATTTTGTATGTTTGTAAAATATCAACTACAGGATTTTAGAGGTTGTTGGACATTTCATACAATTTAATTGATTGTTTATTCAGTCCATTCAAATTATTCAAATATATTTTGCACTTTTTCATCAAACAATTTTCATTTCACATTTCCAGCAGAGTTATTCAGGGTTAAAAACATAATAAATTATATTGCTTCAGTTCCTCAACAGGATAAGCCTAGTTATAGTCAGAGGGAGGGTTAAAGTTCGAGGTTCCTCAGTTTATGACAAGGTAGAAAGACTAATTTGATTAGTGACTGAACAAAACCTTCTCCATCAATTATCTTTCACTGGTAGACTCAAGCAACCTGAAACTTCTTGGATTCTGACAGATTTATTGTCTGAATTGAAAGCTTAAATGAGATTTTCTCTCATTAACCTTGACATAAAGCAATTATGTGCACATGGACGGTTCTGAGGTTAAAAGGAGACAGGGACATCTCCTTTGCTTAACTGTTACATGGCAAGGTGGCTGGAAAAGTATTCTGTGAAACTGCCCTCCCTGTTATGTCAAGACATATTTCTTTCTCATTCCTTCAATGACATATAACAATAATGTTTACCAGCTTCAAATTGTTGTGCAAATGAGTACATGGACCATGTCGTCCTTGTCTTTGACCAATTTCTAATAGATTTCTGAAATCTTGTTTCCCTGTTTTACCAAGTAGTACTGCAGTTTACAAAAATACAGAGCTTTCATGTGACCATGAGAACTTGAGAATCACCATGTACCATTCACAAGATTATGAGATTGTGACAGTAGATTGTGAAAATTATTTGACTGCTATTTTTTAATGTTTATATTGAGAACTGGATGGGCATATCAAGCTGGTGCTATATATGGGGGATGGAGTAGCTATTATTTTAGCAACTATTTTAAATCAATACCAGCATCAACCCTAATTGCAACAAAACCACAGGCTAGAAGATCTCTAAAGCAGGATCGATCTTTGGATTCTAACACTGGGGTGCATTACATTTGAGAATTGTCATCTCCGTAGAAAGCTCCTAAGTGCATGTAAAAATCATTTAATTAGACCTGTTGTTTCATCTGTAAGGAGCAGGAACATACCAGACACCATGTTGTCATGGGTTAGTTTCTTTTTGCCTAACAAGAAAAAATAACAATGATCAAAGAAATATTTCTAAAGGAGCAAAAACATTGGGAAACACATTTCTTCAAATTCCAAAGCAAAAGTGCTTGGACAGGATAATCTGTTATGAATTAGGATGCTGTTTCCCAAATTTCTAAATGCCAAGCCATTGACTGAACAGAGAAATCTGAAGAGAAGCAAGTTTATGGCACCTCAAACCTAGTCTCAGTTTTTAAAAGGGTACGGCCGGGCATATCTTCACCTTTTGAACAGTGCTGAGTGCTGAGACACTTCTTGTACTTGCCGTGTGTGCTGGGCTAATGCAGCTATCAGAGCCAAACACCCCACAATTCTCTCCCTCACGATGAGAACAAGTCTTGCAGAGCCAGGAGCTCTGCTGTTTAATGCAAGGCAAGTCTCCAGCTCCTGAGTGATCTAGCAAGTGTGTCCTTTGGGCCTCAGTTAAAATAGAAAGCAGCTCTACACCAGGTAATATACTGCTGGTGGGACAGACAATGTCCTGTAAGAAAAACTGCAGTTACTTGGGAATGAAAACTTTTCACAAAAAAGTGTCCAATCTCATTTTACTTTGGAGGCGAAGTGTCAAAACAAATCATTTCGCTTGCTTGTTTCGATAACGTGCATAACACTGAAGTGTTTTGTTTAGATGCAGTAGAAATACTATAACTTTTGTGATATTAATGTTAATATAACAATATTCAAATATTAGATTAATAATTTCTACCTCATGAGAAATTTTTAACACCATTTTAGTGCTTATTAAATTCTTTCAAAATTTTAATATGATGCAGAATTTTAACATTCCACAGCAAATAAGCACAAATGAGTTTTGAACAATAAATTTCAGAGCATGACAGCCATTTTCTATCTATTTTTTGCATCAGATGGCATTCACAAATAAGCTGTTTAGTTTAAATATTTAGTACTGATACAATGCATTGAGATCCTCAGATGCAAAATAGCGTAAAACAACAAAGCTGATCAAATTCCTGTGTATTATAAGAAATACCTAACTTAGAGTAACATCTATAACAGTTGCATCCTACCAGAATTTCTCTGCAGGCATTATCTGGAGTAATAAAATCCTATTTTTTTCCATAACTGTGTTATCCCCAACATCCAGATCACTCTTGCAGATGACAGCTGTCTGAAGAAGTAGCTTTACTTTGAACAGCCTTCTGCAGTGCTTGGCACCATTAGTTTGGGAGAAAAAAATCCTCCCTTTGGCAATCAATATGTTTTGTTTTATTGAATTTGTTATCTAATCACAGACACATTCTGTGCAGTTTAGGAAGGAGAAAAGGTTTTACTACCTGCCAAAGAATGAAATTATTCCTATGACTTTCTACTCTCACTTCATCGTTATTACTATCCTCAGGCATAAAGATGGGACAAAGCGGGGTGGGAGGGTGTGGGGGAGTTGGAAACAAGCAGGGGTCTAAAAGAACCCTATTGGAAATAAAATAAACAAATTATTAAGTGATAGTCCTGGAATATAAATTTCATTTTTATTCAGTAACACATTTATCTGTATTAGTTAATAACAAATTATTAAAAATCCATCTGCTAAGATTGGGAAATAAAAGACTACATACAAATGCCATGGTAATTAGTTCTCAATTGCCGTGTGTTAGTAATCGATTAGTATTTAATAAAAACTAATTGTTCTAGTGAAGTCTAGGCTTTTATTGGGTTGTAAATAAATAACATTTCAATACCAATTACATTAATTAATCTTTCCCCCAACGTTTCACTAATTCTGGATAACTCGGATTTTGGCTAATTCCTTTAGGAATCTATGCAGCAATAGGATTTTGTTCATTATTGTCTGCTTTGAAATTCCTTCCTTAATTCCATAGGTTTGTGTTCAATGAAATGTAGACAATGAATTCATTTAAGGGTGCTACTTTGAAGGTACTTGTGTATCTTGAGATCTCTAAATCTCTCCAAAAGAATGTATTCTCAAAAAAAATTCATAAATTTTGTTTCTTCTGTCTTCCCAAGTCTTACCTGCTTATTTTATGTTGTTTCTTCTATGTCCTTTCTCATGTCAGTCCTACATCACGTACAGTACTACAGATGCATATAAGGTAGAACTTTATAGTTCTCCTATTTGTACTTAATCTACTAATAATTAATATTAAAGCTACGCTTCCATTTCAGTAAGGTAGATATGCGAGGGAATGGTCTGTGCGTGAAGAGCCTGAAGTTTATATTTGGTGCATTGCAACAACACAAGTAGGAGAGATTTGAGGGAACTCAAAATAGGCAGAAAAAAGACTTTTTATCAACTACTTCATGTTCCTCATTATATCTTACAGAAATGAAAAATCCTTTCCTTCGGAGGTTTAGTGGATAATCATGTCTTATCAAAAACTTCATGTGAAGTTAGGCAACCTTCTGGTGCATTACTAGCTGAATGGAATTCTTGCATATTTTAACTTTCACACACTGTAACAAAACGCATGATTAAAAAGATGATCTGTATTGTTAGCCACAAATAAATGACTGTGTAATTCATTCAAAAGATATTGTTTTGAATACTCCCCTTAAAATTTTATCAAAATAAAATTGAAGAGAACTAACTTCCACAGATATCAAATGTTTGGAGGGAGGAAATCTGCAGTGATTTAAAATACAGTTTGACAAATCTCTTTCTTTCTAGATGGAAAAAAAAAAGCCTTTGATTGTCACCATGCCTGTACACAAGGGTACCAGAGATCCACCAGACTCTACGAAGTGTACTTGTGTACTTCCTACTTGTTTCTCTAGATCATCCCATTCAGAAAGAGGTTCTGGAGCTAAGCAATGTATGGTAGTGCACCCAGCCTCCTGCTCGACACTGTCAGCGAAGCTAACACAGTAATGTTTTGTCTGTAAAGACACTACCATTTCAACTCCACCACTGGCATCAGTAGGACTAAACATGAGGACAGATACTGAGTTTTGAAGTATCCTATCTCCAAAAACCTTTTGCACAGCAGGTTTCAAGCTTTCTGCTTTACAGACAAGTGTAACTGCTTCACATCAACTGCATCACAACAGTCTAAAGAACTTACCATCAGGGTGAGAATTTTAGCTACTACAGCCAAGTCCAATACTGAGATATATTTCAATCTTCTTTCAGTGGGACAATAAGAAAACATAAAATATCATGCAAATGGTGCCAGGAAAAAATACATATAAAGAAAACTGTTTCATTCTTATTCTGGGTGGCTGGCAGTAACTAGTTTATCACAGTAGAATTTTAAAATAGGAAAAATAAGTAAGCATTAAGGAAAGATATAACATATATATATGACTTATCTAAAAGGGTTCCAGCAAACCTTCATTTGTTTCATGGTTTGTTCTTTAGGCTGGTTGGTAGGTTTCACGCTGCTCAGCATCATTTAAAAACAATGTTAGGATGTGGATAAAGGTTTAATTTATGCATTTATTTCCTCTGGCAACCCAAGCAAACAGGATGCTTCATATAATGTGATTACTGAATTTGCATGGATCTGATGGCTTTAGTATACAATACTGCATAACGTTAACCCATTTTCTAACAAAATCCGGCTGCAATAAGCTCTGCTGAGCTAGCTGAATGCATTACGAGAGCAAAGGAGTTGATAGTTCTGCTTTAGCATGGTACTGCCCTGCAATGTTTTGTATTTGTCATAAGAGGGGAAAATGTGCTTTGTAATTTTCTCCCTAAAAAGTAAAAAATCCTAAAGGGATTCTGGAGAAGATGAAGGGTTCCTTGCTTCAAAAAAAATATTTGTAGAACAAAACAGTCCTTCCTGACACAAAGTGAGCTCAAATGAAAGCTTAACCATCTTTCTCTCCATCTATGCAAATTTTAGGATATCCATTAAGATCTAACCCTTAGGTGATATTCTTTCAGTAGTGGCAATGAATTTGTTTTTCCCTCCAGAAAATGCCAAGGATCTTACTGCCTTTGAAAATATTCTTTGTGTGTCTCATGCACTTGAAAATGGTCAAAAGGATTCAAAAGTTATTAAATGGGACATGGAAAAACTAGACAGGAAAAAACTTTGCCCAGAGTTCCTTTCCTAGCAGTTTGGGATACAGAAAAACAGGCTAGAGATGTGTTCATCTTCTGCACCCAAACAAACAGGGCAGGCCATGAGAACATGGGAGCCAGAGACAAACCAGCTGAATTCTGAGAATCCCACAACTGCATTAGCAGTGTGGCATCTCATATATTATACGATGTTTAAATAGACCTGACATCATGAAACAGCACCCTAACAAAGTGCCAGTATAGTGTCTGGACTGAGGTTTTAGCTGTTAACCCAACCTTGCAAAGCAGAGGCACAAAGCTGTATTCTTACCTGCTGGCCCAGCCTGGTGGAACAGCGGGTGGATCGCCTAGTGGCTGCCTAATAAAAGCCTGTGGAAATAAAATAAAATAAAATAAGCGAGATGGTAATTTATAGGTAGAATGATCTTTGCTTAGGAGAACCATTTGTCATTGAGTCAAGAATATATTTTTTTTCTCTGATAGATTTTGGCAACAGATTCTCAATGCCAGGCAGTGGTAGGCATGAATCAACCTGTTGATGAATGGGATAGTTCAATGAAGCCATCCCTCCTGAGTGTTTAAACAAGCAACAAGACATTTCAGTGGATTAAAAGGAACAAAAGATACTCCAAATAAAACATCGTAATGACACTACACCTTGTTCTCCTATAAAGAGCAAAGCATGCTTTTCTCTCAATTGGAAATCAAAACAGACGTGAGAAGGAAACAGTTTCTAAACATCACCAAATTTATTGCCACATTTTCTAGATTAAAAAAAAATAGAATTGGTCAAAAGGGATATCTAATGAAGGAAAATTATTAAGATATTCAAAATCATGTAGGAAACCAACAGAAACATTTTCAGAAATATCATGGAGAAACTGATTACTCCTCAAAGAAAAACCAACAGACTGCATGAAAAGGAATTATTTCTTTACAAGTCACATGTACCTATGCAGTCTATTCATACAAATAGTCACTGAGAAAAAATTTGGATTGACTGTAAAAAAGGACTGGACAATCATTACTAGTATGTATTGTATTTGTGAATATTGTCACTAGCAATGATAAGGAATAACAAAACAGTACATCAGAGATAGCATAAGCTGATCAAACCACGTCATGTTTAATTGCCTATGATTTCGTAAGAAGAAACTACCACATAAGCTTACAACTACTTAATTTTACTTGGCAGTTGAGGCTTTTGCATGCCAGATGAAACTAATTAATAATTTCAAAATTAGCTCAGCAATCTTACATATTGTTCTTTATAAAGAAGAATATCTTTTATCTTCAAACAAGTACCAGCACTGCCAATGGTTTGACGATTTTCATAATGTGAATAAGCAGCTGGCCACTTCTAAATTTATAATGGCACCAGCCCACCACATTTAAATGCAAAGATGAATCTCCTTTGAGTTTAAAAAGGTTTACAACTGGATTTTGGTTTGGTTCCATTGTCATCATGAGCCGATTATAGAGCTCAGTTCCAGGATCTGGAAAAAAACATATTTAAGGATTTTCAGACATGTGCTCAGTATCTCTATCATCAATATGTGCAAGTGAGGCTGACCTTAGCATGCAGATACTTTCTGTATTAACATCCATTCTGTCTGGATGCCTCAAGCTTAGCTTTTGTCATGGGCTTCTTCAGATTTTGGTTGCTCATTCCTCCTCACCCCACCCTTTTTTCGCCCCTCTCTGTTTCTTTCATCATGGCTCCCTCTTTTGGGTAAACTCAGTAAGTCAATTTCTATTTCCTTATTTTTCTACCAAAGAGTAAAACTAAAACTGGATGTGACCTGAGTCTATCTATTTCAACATCCTAATGGTCAATAGCTTCCGAAAGAGGAATGAGATGCTTCTATCATAAGTAGGTGTATAGGACAGTCTGTTAAAACAAGTCTCTTCCAAACAACCTGTATGTTAAAAAAAAAAAAAAAGCTACGATGTTTTCAAATGGGATAGCATTTGCTGCTAAGGCTTACAACCCTTTGTTATGCACCAAGGAGAATTATTTTAGTTTTAGTAGCTTCTTATTTCTATGTCACGTGAAGAAAATATCTTTTTACCAAGTTGAATCCACCACATTCAGTTCCTGCATTTCAACTCAGCCGAAAGTAACCCTCCCCAGCAGAATATGCCACAGCCCCATAAAAACCATTTGTTTAGTAACTCTAGTTATTCAAAACAGAGGGAGTCATATATTCAAAGGTATTCAAAGATTTAAGTCACAAGTCAAATATTGGTCCTCAGCTTAAATTAGTATAACAGCTTTGAAATTGCTTTCAAATGTATCTAATGGTTTTATGTTCTGCTTGCTAGTTGCCCTAGAGGAAAAGGGGAAAAAAAAGGTAAAATAAAACTAATGAGTTAATTTACTAATGTTTAATCAACTATATCCGAGGTCAGTGAGGTGCTGTGAAGAGCAGGGCTTACCCTCTGCAAGATGCTAAATGCAGAAAATAATTTTTGAGAGATCAAGTCCCTTGTTTTACATGTCATCGTAAGTGTTTATGTCTGTCCGTGCCTGGGAATGTCTCTAGTAAACAGTTATATTTGTGACCTGTAGGATAGTTAATGCTATAGGAGAGGGAGAAAAGTGACATTGACCGGCTTTTTCTGTCTCAACTACTTTAATTGGTCTTAACAATCGCATCCAGCATCACTGCAGAGAGCATCTCCTCATTACTAAACAGAGCAACTCCAACAGCTCTTTCACTGCCATTATTGCTTTGCTCCTTTGATAAATTCTAGGTCAGAAGTAGACATTTCCACACACAGAGCAAAAAGCCTCTAACTTTTCTTTCATAGCCCAAATCCCCAGCTGTCTATAAGGAGGGAACAGCAATCCCGGGGAGATGAAAGCCAATCTGAAGTGCATTTCCTCAGCCAGCAAGACAAAAAGTGGAGGGGAGCATGACCTGATCTGTGGTTGGATTTGCTTTGTTCTCCTACTCTGAATTATCTCAGATCTCATTTGGCTTATATGCTTCTTTGAACAAAACTTTCTTCTGCCAGCAGCTGAGAAAACCTTTGGAAACTTCTCGGTCTTCAGACATATTTGTTCTCCTTGGGGAAAAAGGAAGATCTGGGAGATGGGGAAGGGCAGGCTGCTGCCATTGATCAATGGATCAACATGTACACAACACTCAGCCTCTGACCTACCCAACCAGAAAAACTTCAGAACAGGACTGAGCACCCAAAAGCCAACTCTCTAAGGTAAATTAACTATCTGAATCTTAGTAGTGGCCTTCCCTGTCAACTTCATAGATAAACTACATCAACAGGGTCACGTCAGAGTAACCTACTGCCTCTGCAGCAGAAAGCCCAGGGCAGGCGAAGGCTTCTTGCAGAGCAAAGCTATGGTACATCTCCGGACAGCCCGTGCAGAACCACAGAGCTGGCAGGTAGGACTGTGCCCTTGCAGGGGCTCCCCAGGAGAGAAGCTGCTCCAGAGACCAGAGAAAAGGTGTCCTATCCAAATAATAACTGTCCCCACTCTCAGCCTTGCAGGAGGAGCAAGTGTGACCCTCTGTGGCTAGCTAACTGAATACTGACCAGGAAGCTCACAACCGTGAGAAGCTTAGCTTGCTGTGCATACAGCAGATAACACACCCTGCTGTGCACAGCCCCGAATGACTCGCTGTTTCTCATGCTCATTTTACCTGAGGTTACTTCAGGCGTTCAAAGCCTCTTCCCATTTTTGTTCACTCATAAGAGCTTTCTGCTTTTATGAAAAAGTACTATAAACATAAGATATTACCCCTTAAGGCTACATTATGATTTATCTAGCTGCCTCACCTTTTATTTGTAACGCAGCTATTTCTTTTACAGCAGTTAATCTGACATTGATTTGCTTCAAAAGAGAGACAAAGAGAGAGAAAACATCAGACTTGCTGCCGATATCACAACAGTTCGCACTACTCATCCCAGGTCCGCACAGTGCAGAAGAGCAGTCTCCTTGGTGGCTGTTCACTGCAGGCTTTGTCACCTCCCATCCACGCAGATGCTGCAGCCCCGTACCAGCCGAGCTGCCTGACGGGTGCCACAGGACCTCCCACCCTGGGGATCTCACTGACCCCCCGCTTCAGAGGGCAACCGCTGGCCTCGCCTGAGCCCATACCTGCAGGAACGGACTGCAAGGCTGGACTCTCCAGCCCACAGCTCTTGCACCATGCCGTTGGTACCGCCAGTGCTCACTCTGCCATACCAGCACCCTGTCCTTGGCAAAGACAAAGACAATGGCAGTCCCAGCAACCCCGGATGCCTCCAGTGTCAAAGTTTCCCCAGACAGCCAAGTCTCAGGATTTGGCAGGCTGTCTGGGCATCATGCAATGTTTCACCTCTTTCCTGTTATGAAGCCAGAGTTGCAGGAAACACCATCAGCCCTTCTTGGCCCTGCGTGGATGAATAAAAACTGAGAAGAGCTTGGCAGATGTTAACGCACAGTCATGAGAGGACAGCGGGAAGGAGTTCAGAGCCAGCTTAAATCTGAGTGAAAACAATACACCTCCCCATTACCAACCACTCAATACATCCTCCCCTCAGAAGAAAAGAAGCCCAAAATCACAGCCCAAAAAGCTTGTGTGTATCCAGGCATGAACTCAAACTACTGGAGGAGAGCTTTGGATGAGACAGAGGAGAAGTGATTCCAGGTTGGCTAAGATGGCATGTTTCCAGGTATACCTCAGGTTAGGAAGTTGTGAAACACCCCCTTGATGCTTGAAAACATGCAGAAATATCCTTTAGATGGTTAAAGGAAAATGGATTTCAGCTGATATACTGCTATCATTTAAAAAAATTACATTTCCATGTCTATCTCTGCAGCATGGGATGCTGAGCTGCCAGAGCTCAGTATCTGTTCAGCAAGGTAGCCTGGTCCAAGCAGAGCACAGCAATATCACAGAGCTTGTGCTGCCAGGAACCAAATGGCTTTCCTAGAATTGCTGACTCCCCAAACCACTTCTCTTTCTTTCTTTCTTGCAGGAAGCATAGATGCTCCATCCTCAGCCTTTCAAACATTTCTGTCAGCTGTTCTTTCAAATTACAGGATGACCCTGACGAAACATGAATTCAATAAAACGTGATTTTTCATGTAAATAGCCAAGAACTAGAATAACGTGCCCCAATATTAGACACATTTAGAGAGCCTAGGGATTGGTATCAATATCAAGAGGCTGAAATAGCTATTTAAAAACAATAGTTTTAAACTCTACCAGCTTATAGCTATAAAAATTTTGGATCATATGTTGTTTATTATATATGACATTTTGCCCAGGAAATGGAGAAGCAGGACTGGGAACCATATTTTTTTTTAAAAGATTACCTTCAGCATGCTGCAATATAGGTGTGCAGAGGAACCCTGTGTTTGTCAGCTGCAGTAACTATACTGCAGATTGCTTTTAGAGGAACAGCTTCCAGAAGGGAGGCACAAAGGGTATTGAATATACCATTTCAATCTATGCTTTTTCAAGTATTAATTAAACTAACCAAGCCCCATTCAATTTCTAAAGGTGAACTGCAAGACTTTCTTTTTACCCCAAAAAACACAGTTACAAGCCAAAATAAGAATTTTGGGGAAAGCTATCAGGGTAGAAATCCTGAGTGAAGAAATAATAAGGAAAATCTCCACCCCTGAAGAGCAGGTGGTCTCACTGAGGCACGTACTTAGGCCTTTCATGTCCTGTCTTCAAGCCCTTACTTTTCTAGGCACAGCTGACAGTGATTCTGAAATGCCAAGTATGCATGACCTTCCTTTCCCATGAAAATACATGAAACCTGTCATCTTGATATAATATTTGAGGCTCAAAAGCTGTGACACAAGTACAGTCTTACTCCACTCTAGTCACTGCAGAAATAATAAGACTGATATTTGAAAAAGTCCAAGCAATGATGCAGAATCCTGCATGGATTAAAAAAAAAAAAAGTTTCTGTATCTAGATAGAAGAGTAGTTGTAAGCATTTGAGATCATCTGTTGTTCATTAAGTGGTATTAAGTTTTGGCAGGGAAAGTAGACACATCTCTGTGAACTGTATCTTTAAGTGCCTTAGATTCATGAGGACATAAAACTAGGGACAGGGACATTGCAGAAATGAATGTTTATTAAACAGAGCTTGCTGAAGACTGAAAAAAAAAAAAAAAGAAAAAAGAATGAGTTTCAAGCACTTGAATGCATCTGTGCTCCCGCTGGGAATCAATGGCAGAGCTGCAAATAGATTCTAGGCATCTTGCCTCTCCATTACCAGCTCTAACGCTGGACTCATTCATTCCTAACCAAACACGCTGCTTGAAAGGCTTGTGCTTCAGTGAGTCCAAAAATTCACTTCTTCTCAAACTACGTCAGACTGTGGGACTGCAGTTATTATATTAAGAGAGAATGTGCTCTCCATGGGTGAAAAGGCCAGCAGCTGATTCCATTAGTTATGCAGCTGGCTCCAGAGGATCCACTGATATGAGATACAGACTGGTTTTTACTCATTTGCAGAGCATTTATTTTTCCTTAAGCTGACCACCAAATTGCAGGATTTGAGATGCTTGCTGGAAAGAGTCAAATCCATTACCACTGAGGCATATATTTGCTATAAAAGCTAAAATTACAGTCTTCATGTTTAAACATCTGGTCAGAAACCAGGAGGGATGTATCCCTGCTGGTCATGAAAAAGTAAATCTTAAATAAGTATAAGTTAATTGCCTGTAGTAATATGGAATCTTTGTAATCGTTTGTGTTCAAGCATCTGAGTGGGTATTCATTAAGCTGTATTTTCAGGCATTTACAGAGATTATTTAACACATACATTACCAAAATAACTAGCTGCAAATTGGAGAAAATGTCCCCTACACACTGGCACTGTCATTTTATTCCACTCAATGTCACTGAATCAAGGGGCTAAATAATATATTCACAGACCAACATGAAAGGAGGAAGAGATAGGCTGTTTGAGCTTGTGCATCTCTATTCATCTGAGCACACACACTGCACCCACCCGTGCCTAACTGGGTCACTTGCCTTGCCCTTTTCCAGCACACAAGACACACTGGGATTTAAGATTTGTCCTGTCCCCATTTTCTGTCCTATGGAAATTTTAGTACGTGACTTGGGGGAGGGGGAGGGAGGGAGGGGAAGAGAACATTCCAGGACTACTCTTCAGATTTCTATTTCCTTCTTTCACCTCCTTAGTCCCTGGACATTTGTCCCTTGTTTCCATTTGCAGAAAAGTGCAGGTGAGAACCTACGTTGAAAGGGGATTAGGAAGGTTACAGGGAGTCAACACCAGCAGAGCAGTCAGTTTGAGGACTGCAAGGAAAGCAGAGTTCTAAAGATTTCTTCACACTGCTGCCAAGCCTGGGACGCCAGAAACGTTAGTTTGTCCATGGTTTTATTTATCACTACATCACTGATCAATGCATATTAATAACTATGTTTTTTCAAGTTTCCACTCCTTAACTACCAACAGTGGAATCAAGCCATCTTGTTGCCAGAATTGCTACAGAAACTGAATGTCCTAAGCATCCATAGAGAATGTTTCAGAGGTTCAGTTACAGCAGTGTAAAATGGTGCAAACTCAACCATCAACCAAAACCTAGAAATACCATCTCTGTTCTGAGTCAGGGAAAATGCTTTGTACATCTTTCTGAAAAAAGCCTGCAGAAAAATATTAGCTTTGAAGTGTGACCTAAAGTTCAAGATACGGGACAAAGCAGGAGGAGACTTCTAATGGAATCTGTCTTCCCAGCATTTTGCACTTTTTTTTTCCTCTAGGATTCTGTAGCTTGAATGCTTTCATCAATGATAGTCTGCAGTAAGATTTGTACAAAGGGAAAAAGTGTTTAATATAATAGGCCCTAAAACAAATAAATACATCTATATAAATGAAGAAGAATAGCTAACCATTTTTAGAAGAGAGAAAGAATGGGATATATTTTCAAATATGTCTACATGCAGAATGTGGTCATGGCAGAAACAGACTATAAGCTGCAACATTCTCAGTTACAAAAAACCCACAAAAAACCACAACAACATTTTATATCCTAGCACTTGAAATTTTCCAGTAAATTATATGTGCAAACTATGGATCCAGCAGAGAGCTTCTTACAGTAGATGGGCTTTCAAAGACTTGCAAACAGAAGCAGAAAGCTGCAAGAAATGAATTTGAAAAAATTGTCTTTCAGCTTCTAAAATGCAGAAACATTTCCTCAGATTACAGATATTTAATTGTTGTGCATGACAGTGTTTGATATCATCAGGTTACATTGGGTCATAGCCACACACAAGTCTTGAAAACCCAAGGATAATTTACCATGTGTATTTCTATACCATGAAATAAATGTACCAGCAGCCCCAAAGTAGTTCTACACTACTTAAGATAGTCAAGTATGGGATCTCCAATAAACAGAGGAAACAACATGAGTCATCTAACTATAAAGCTCCCAGTTCAGCTTTACTCCAGGGTTGATGTAAATCTATCTTAAGTATCTGGGGCATAGTGCCATAGTGTGGATATTATTATCCCTGTTAAAACAACAAAACTAAATACATCCATTAGCAATACCGTAGATAGCTGTAATACATAGATAATTGTAATACATAGTTTGCTCACCCCAAGATTAATTCCAAATATTAAACCTTGTCTAGCTTATTTCATTCAATCTGTTTAGTATCTCTTGTTAAAGAGACAGTTCAAGCCTCTACTACACACTTCCAGAAGGTTAAACAGTAAAAAAGCAGTAAAATAAAAAAACAGTATGTTCCAGACTTTCTTTTTCACTAGTCTAATCATTTCACATATTGTCCTTTATAAGGTTTAAAACATACTGCCACTTTAGACATGCAGATAGAAGGATGATTTTAAGTAGCAATAACAGCTATTAATTCCCAATCAACCTTCTACAGTGCAATTCTACTCCACCTGAAATATGTCAGCAGAGGAAAAGAGAAGACAAACAAGGTAATCCACCAGTTCTTTATGTACGAAACACTGCGGACAGCCTCACAGCCAATAATCGTTCCCTCTCACCAAGTTCAGACAACATATTCACCTCTGACATTCACATCAGCAGAACAAATTTTAAAAGTTGAGAAAAAACCCACGAGAGTATAGTTTCGTCATTTCTTGAAGGTATCTGTAGTGCTGCCCACTGCTTCTGTATCTGTCAAATGATGAAAATTTCCAGAAGGAGTGCAAAAATCTTAGGATCCAGATCCTCATCCTTGGTCAGAAAGCCAATGAATTCTCTAGATGTGCTTTATATCAGGCAAAAGAGTGAGGGAGCATAAGGCATATACGGATTGTTGTAAATTAGATAAAAGCATAAAGTTAAACCACACATGCATTTAGTACACATATTGTCATATATTGTCCTATCTTTAGATTTGAAATAAAGAATTAATCTTCCAATCAACCGCATCAAGTCATATGGTAGGGGGAGAGATGACAGCACCACGCTACATCTAATAAAAGGTCCTACTTGTTGGGACACTGAGTACCTTTAATTCACAAGCCAAATAATTCACCTGTGAATGTTGATGGGATATAGATTTGATTTTCAAGAAAGATACAGGGCAAAAGACAACTCACTTGGGTCAGAACTACTGGTACGACTATGCAGTGTATTCATTTTCTGCAATGGTGTTGTGTGCTAACACACACAGCGTTTCCAGGACTGATCCCATAAGCCCACAGTAAAATTGGACCTATTGAATTTACCCTACTGTTCTGCAAAGACTCAACAATCTCATCAAGTACCAGGGAAAAGACCACGGTGCTTGGTTCTTTCCAGTCTCTATAAAAAGGCAAGGGACTACCTAACCATTAAAAGGCCAAGTGCAAACCTGATTTTCATTGGGTTTAGATTTATTTTTTTAAAAATCAAAATAAAATTCCACAATTCCTTTCCCATTGGCTGGCTGATTTAGCCCACCCTTATTTCCTTCTAGTTCCTAGAACAATCCTCCTTTCTGATTTGCAATTGTGTATCACTAGCTAGCAATTATTAAAATAGTATGCACAAAAGTAGCACTAGAGAACCATTTAGCGTATTCTATAATCCTCTAAGAAAACTCATCAAGAGTTGACAAGGACCTGACTATAAAGACCACTATTCCTCCACAGAACAGCAGGAGTCGCCTCTGTAGGAACACAGTTTGAGAACTATTCCAGTAGCAAACAATTTTTTTTTCAGGGTTAATAGATTGTATCTTCCCTTGTAAAATCAGCAGACATGTAAAAGAATCTGGCATGGACTTTCAGCTTATATCTTGAATTGTATAAATACTGAAATTCCTAAATATGAGATTACACATCTATCTAATTAGAGGCAATAAAGCAACAGTACTTTTCAGTCTGAAAAATGATGCAATAGTTTGAAAAATTGCTCTAGAAATAGATTTTTATTGTCTCACAATAATACAATTTCAAATATGTTCTTGCAATAGAGACAGATTCTTTGCCCCCACCAATTTATCTCAGAATATGAAAAATGAATTATTTCTAGCCCATCAACCCATGCCTGAAAACAAATCAAACAAAGGTAATGTAACAAGTAGAAAAGAATCAGGCATGTTTTCTGTGTCTGCACTGTTTTCACATGGCTGACATGAATAACTCTGGCCACCTGAAAGACTTGAGCTGAGAGTGATCAAGCTGTGCAGAATCCAACCAGACAAGAAAGCGGGATTTGAATGCAACATTTGAATGCTCCTTCTGATGGAGATATGCTTCATACAGAGAAAAAATAAACCAATGAACCACAAAAATCACATCTAGCTGTCTAAAGTTAAATGTTGAAATACGTATTTTGGCACTTGCTCTTTTCCGAGCTGCTGCAGCTATATCTGGGGATAACTAGGGGGATCTGAAATCCCCCTTCAATTTTGCATTAACTGTAGATACTTCAAACTCAGACCAAATATCTCCAGCTTCTAATTATGGAGTACAAAGACTAATTTAAAACACATTAATCTGAGATTTTTGGCTTGAGCCTACAGATGTACTTGAACTTCTGACTGCTTCTTCCACTTCAGTGCCTCATAAAACTACTTAGTCTGAATGTGTTTGAGGTCAGCTTCCCAACTGAAGCATTAACAAATTGCAAGATGGGCAATAAGAGCAGATAGAGCTTTTTCTGAGCTGACTCCAAATTACTTTTTCCATTGTCTGCCTGAAAGTTGTCAGTACTGTTGCACGAAGCAACATAAATCCAATGGCTTTTCTGTAAATCAATACAGAATATTTTAAGTCTTTAAGATCTCATACAAGTTCAGCTGAATTTTCTGAATGCTCCTATATGCGGCATTTTATGAAACATCTCCTTAGAGGACATTTCTGAAATTCCACTAGTTCTCAGCAAATAAATTCCATGATACCCATGTGATTTAAAGGTAACATACTGAGAAGACGTGGGACATGAAAAAAATACACTTAATTACAGTATTTTGGTGTTTAATGCATAGAGAATGATTGGCAGTCAAAAGAAAGCTTAAGGATTTTCACTTCAGCTGTGAAAGGACTGATATATGCTTGCAGTATTACAAAAGGAGCTGAAGCCTGCCAGCCAGACAATAGAGTGAAACCCAGTGCATGCTAACTAACAAAGATGCCTGGTGCGAAGGGATTGTATTAACTGCAAGAAAGCGTATTATACAGGTATATTTTCTTCCAGAACAATAAAATAACATTGTTACACTGTTCTTGGGATTGGAATAAAAATGAAATCTGCCAGGAAAAGAGCCCAGATTCCCTAAGGAGACTGTTCGTTTTCCAAAAGAAAGCAAGTTCTTTTTCTGTAGAGTCATTTTCAGTGATCAGAAACTTTCCCACTGCTGGAATGGAACAGGGGACGGAAAACTCGGCATGTTTCTTTTCTTTGTATTAGTACTCTTTACACAGTTTCTTATAACCCATGAGTTTAATACGTTCAATTAAGTACACCAAGCTATAGAATGACTTTAGGTAACAGCAGGAGAATATTTTTTAACTTGTGATACACCACACAAAATACGTGTCAAGCTTTACAATGATTCAGTTTTTGCAAGAACCTGCCCGTTAAAATGTTCTGTGTCAAATGAAGCTATTATTCTAGTCAACTTTTTCAAGCTTTCTTAAACTCAGAAGTACACCATATATGAACTTTGGGGTTTTCTGTTTGTTTTACACATGCTTGAGTGAAAAAGAGCTCAGCTGTTGTTGCAGACACTCACAGGCATTCTGGTGTGCCTGTGCATTCCCATGTGGTGCTTGTCCTTATGCAGAGTGGTGTGGAGACAAGACAGACCTAAGAGCCAGGACTTCTCCAGCAGAAGTCCTGAGACCAATGCACTATGTAAGTATGGGGTGGTATTACTGTGTTATAACGCAGTGAAGCACCCTGCACTGGCAGAGAAAGGGCTGCAACACTTAATAGGTCTTTCCCGTCTCCAAGAACTATGTAAGAGGAGCACAACGAATCTGAAATAGCTTCGCCAACCCTGTGGCATTTACTTACTAGCTGGTTGTTAGGCTAAATCCCAAAGGGGTACTTTGAAGAGAATCTTGATTGGGTCCAGTTTGCTGCAATATTTGAAAACAAGAAGATGAAGAGAAGTACTTAAGAGCAGAAGAAGAGCTGCAGCCATTAAGCAAAGAAGTTATAGCCACATTGTCCCTTTTCATTCCCCATCAATAACCGCATCTGACTATCATCTGCCTCTGTATCCAGTAGTCTCTATAGAGTTGTACCTTGGTTGGAAATCCCAACCCAACGCAAAGCATTAACTTTTAAAGAGCTTCAGAGAGACCAAACGACAAGAATTATTAAAAAAAAAATCAACGGCCTTATGCTTTTAAACACTGAAGTGTCTTTTTTATTTTTCTTTGGCAAACTGAAAAAATGTAAATTCTGAAAAAGCTGTCAAGAGAGCATCCAAAGGCCACAATGCTTCACATGCTCATGAGTATGTAATGATCCTTCTTCCCAAGGACTAGAGCCTGAACCCTGAAGCTACAATACTTTCCATGTATTGTGGGGTTTTTTACCCTTATTATGTCGCATATTATTGATAGCTGCAGGCAAGGGTTTTTTTCCCTCTCACTCGCTTCAGTTGTATCAGACGTCATGGTTAGCTTCTTTAATGGAGTGCTTGCAGATGAGGTTGTAAAAATCATTAGCCACGGTCGGCAGATGCTAGGTACTGCTAGGATGCTGTTCCAATAACTTCTTTTCTTTAATTAAAATGCTAAATAAATCATGAGGTTTTGCAAACACAAGCCTACAGTACTTGCATAAGATGAAAACTGTGCTGACTGCTGGCAGTCTTGATACAGCTCTTTAGCCTCCTATTTCCTCCACATTTTGTTTTATTGTTTTTTGTTGGGTTTTTTTCAATTTTTTTAAATCATGGCCTGCACACAAAATCCCCATATGCACTTCTTCAGAAGATCAATACCGGGAAAACATCTATGGCTCTTCTTGGTGCACAAACAGATTTACTCTGTTTGGTTTGCTTTGCTTTGTTTTTACAAAGAATGCAACATGTCACGTCACATAAAATCAATAGGCAACTGAATACAGGCTATTTCCTTTACTCTTTACATAGAGTTTTAGTTGCTTTCTTGCAACTTTTCATCTAATGTGAAACATACATGTTTCACAAGCATTAAATATGCACAGCAGAATAATATTTATTTGCCATAAAACCTGAATAAATTGAATCTTTTGCTCCTTGTTTCTATGGGAACAAGTTCTATTGAATAAACAGTCTTGGAATAATATTTTATTATTTCTAATTCTATTAATTACAATTCAATATGTCACATTAAAATAATTTCAGTTGTAATGAGAAACTTTAATACTGGTGAGAGCTTAAAATAATAGGCCAGTTGAGCTTAAAGTAATTTATGCTGCCTGTAATTTTTAGTTTTCATTGATACTAGAACTAATTATTGCACGTTTGCATTTGCACTCTTAATGGGGTGATGTTTTATTGTGGTATTAACAAAAGATATGAAATAATCATGGTGAAAAGAGTAGGAAAATAGTTTTACCGATACAACGTGTCACCAGGGAGATTTTCCGGGCGACAAAATCCCTCATTTTCCTATTTTCTGTATAACTATTATCTACCTTTTTTTTTTTTTGGCTAAAGTAACAGATAAACATCCAAAATATGATTTTTAACAGAAAATAAAAGAAATATTTTAATACAAATGAAAAGAAAAGAAAACTAGTATTGCAGCCCAGTCTACTGGTTAGCCTCTTATGGTTACTTAAAATCACTGGAGTTTCTCACAGAACATCTCAGACAGATCAGTGTGCACAAACGGGCTCCAAAAGGACACTATGATGTAATAGAAAAATTATTTTGAAGAGAATGCATCAGTGTTTAACCAAAATTAAATTTGTCAAGCACAGTCTAACTGATATAAACAACAACAAAACCAACAACAAAACCAAAACAAACCAAAAAGGGCATTTAATGATGCATCATCCTGGAGAAGTTAAAACCAAGAATTCACTATTCTTTTTATGTATTAATGCATTGCTGCTGATCATCATACTGTTGTCGTCACATCTAACTACTCATACACAAAATATGAAAAGTCAGACAAAACTTTGTTTGGTTTTCAAAAATGAAAATTGTAACCCTATTCATCATTACCTAAATTTTCTTAATTATTTTGCAGCTATATCAAAATCTCAATTTCTTTAATCCCTTTTCACATCAGAAAGTCACCCAAATCATAACTTCAAAAAAAGTTAAAGATTAGATGGTAAGTCAGAAAAAGAAACAAATTCGTAGCATAATATTCATGTTGTATCGAAATAGCAAAAGGAAATATGAAAACTGTGTGAAAATAACAATGTATTATTACTTTATCAAAGGCAACTTAACTTTTTAAGTATTCTCATAACCACATTTGTTTCAAAAACACTGACCAACAAAGTTTTGTTCATGTTCTCCAGTCATAGAACTCAAGATAACAGAAATAGAAATTTACTTTCTGGTATTTCATCTGCCACCACTCAAATCTCATAAATCTGTCAGAATTGATCATCTACATTAGAAATGTTTCAATAAGTTGTAAAAAAGCCATTGCAAGGATTTTCATTTAACAGCTGGAATACTTAATGAACTTGATTTATAACTGTGGTGTGCTAAAGGATCAGAAGTCATTTTTATTCCTTACTTAAAGGAATTATTCACTATCCATAAATATTTAAAATAAACACACTAGAAAATGCAATATTTTGCATTTTGCGACATGTTGTGTAAACATCATGAGTCCAAACAGGAAAAAAATCTCATTATGAGGTTCTTTGTTCTGCTTTATTATTGCTGGTGATCCATGATACAGTCTGAAATGGAAGAATTTTTTTTTTTTAAGTAGAATGACAATAATTCTTTTCAATATAGACCTAGGTTTGAGAGAGTGAAATCATTCTTTTTATTGCAGAGGAAATAGCGCTCTTCTTACCACAGACTAGTCCAGATTTTATCCCCAAAATAGGTGAGAAAAAGATTTTTCATGCCATTTTGTAGACCTGGCACATTTAATTCAATGATGTTATTAGAAGCTGTATTTGTAATTTGTTCCAGGACCACATAACTGAAGCAATTATTTCAGTAAGGAGGGAAAGAACTTTTCCAGGAAAAAATTCCTGCAAGAAGTCCTAATGAACAGAAACGTTCCTATGTTCAAAGTTTTAGCTACAGTGAAGTTTGCAACAGAGGAGGACGCTCAAAGAGGAGAAAAGCCACTCAAGGTATTCATTTTGAAACAATTGAGTGAGGTACTTGTCACCACAGCAGGAAAGAAACAGAAAAGCACTTAAGCCACTGCCTGTACAAGTAATTTATTTAAGTAATCATCTCCAAAGCTATACAGGAAACAAAATGCAGAGGAAATAATTAATGAGAGTTCATTAATCTAAATTCCAGAAGTCACTATTTTAAAGGAACGGGATACGTATTAAAAGTTCTTACAATGCAACGATAGAAAATTAAATGTATCAGAAAATGTTTTCTAAAATCAGCTAAAAATAACTTATGTTGGCACCTTAGCTAGGGTAAAGACTTCACAAAGTACAACTCAGCAGGCCAGAAATTGCATATGCTCAAGAATCCAAAGCATGTATTTGTGTCGCTGCTTTGACTGAAACAACCTTGTAGTTGAGGGCTTTACTAAATAACTAGTAATTATTTTAGAAGTTCTAGAGAATTTAGAAAATGCTCAATTCACTTACCATCTTTAAAACCAAAAGAATCTGTTCCTGGCAACTACCGTGGTTATATTTGTCTTCTTCCTAGTAAAAGGCAAACACATCTATGTGAGAACGTTATGTAATACTTTAGAAAGCTGTAGTAAGGAATAGGACTACAGGAAAAGCAGCAAGGGAAAATAAAATGCTCAACAGGAATTCAGTTGAGAGAAGTAGTAGGGGACTACAGAGAAATGAGCAATCAATAGGATAAGTGGTCAGATTAAGAGCAGGAGGGTATTGAGGAAGCAAAGACAGACAGTGAAAGGATAGGAAGCAAGGAAACAAGGTGCTGAAGGACAGAGTGGTAATTGGGAGGAGATGATACTTGCATTTATTCACAAGGTTTTTGTTGTTATGGTTCTGAAGGCTGACTCTGAAGAGCATACAGAACTCTTTGGTATGTACTTTTGATGTGGGCCAAGATACTCGGAAATGGGATGAGAAATCAGTGGCTAAATTCTTTATTTCCAGGTAAAAAAAAAACCCTGCACTGCAAGCTCTTCCACTGCAGCAAGAGCATATGACAAGGACCACTACCACTGACCTCACCATATTCCTGTGTTTCACTTCAAGAGCACAACCTTATCTGTGCATTCTTGTTTCAGACTGTGATGACACTTTTGAAGCAAACTTCTTAATCTTCCATCATGCTTTGTTTTGTACTGGAATTGGTCTTGCACTACACAAACTGGTAGTGTAGTGAACCTCATGCCCATCCAGCCAGCCTGTCCAGATCCCTCTGCAAAGCCTCTCTACCCTCCAGCAGGTCAACACTCCCACCCAACTTGCTGTCGTCT